>CM040240.1:275770070-276208437 GCA_022545495.1 Chrysanthemum lavandulifolium | reverse complement strand
TAATTAGTTAATGGCCAAAAATAATAGAAAATTTAAATTATTGACCACAAAATCGTAGCTAAAAGTAAAAAATATAATACTTTTGGCAAAACTAAAATTGCCTAAAATACATTGGCTCGAAAATGTATATTAGTTCAACCTTTAGTGACGACATATCATAGTTAAAGGTTTAATATAAAATAATATATTCCAATTAATACTTAAAATGAAATGTAATTAGTTACTATATATATTTTAACTATATTACATTTATTGGGACTCTTAGGAATAGTAACGTGAGTTTTTTTTTTTTTTTTTTTTCTAACGGGCCTCGTGGGTTATTTTCTTTTGCCTACCCGAATTGGTGCTATTCATCTTCACTCACAACATATGCTTACCTTTTAGATCCGTTTGGGCGTGGCTCCATAAAACTATCCGGCCATTTGAGGCTCGAAAAACAAAAAATTCTTCCGGCTACAGTCGATTGTGAGGGTACACTGTTCGTATCAAGAGTGATTAAGAAAATAATAAATGGACCTAACTAAAGAGGTCTAAAAGGAGACCTAATGCATAAATGTATTGTAGACAAAAGTTCATTCTGAACCAAAAATATCCATAGATCAAACCATTTCATCCGAGTAGTTGATCTATGTTTCATCCGACGACTCATTATACATACGCTTTCATTTTAAATTAACATAAGGACAATTTTGTAAATTTACTTCCTCATTTACTAACTTATCTATCTCATTTACTCTCACGATCTCCTCTCATTTTGTCACCCTCTCCACCAATTCTCTCAATATGAGTTTCCCATTTTCAAACCCTAACCCCCAACTTCAAAATTGATGTTAATCATTTCTATTCAGTGGACCTAGAAGATGAAATAGCACTATCTACAGGTACGCCGTTGCCGCAATCGTCTTCATCGGCTCTCGTTGATCAACATAAGCCTCAAAACGACGATATTGGTGAGTTGTTTTGGTCATGTTAGCTTATTTAAAATATAACCATTAGATGTTTTTATAAGTCGTTATTTCTTTTTTCTTGTTTTGATGAGTTGATTTGTTCATTTTTGTTCCATCCATCAAACCGTAAATATATGTCAATCTGTGATAAGTGGAAGAATTATTGATGATGACTAGCGTTGATAAGTGGAAGTATTATCAATGAATATAATTTGATAAGTGGAAGTACTATAAAAGATATAATTTGATCATCATATCAATGGATGTATTATTGATGATGACTAGCATTGTAGTTGTAAGTAATATTGTTATAAGTGGAAGTTATATAACAAAATTAATGGATTATGTTCTTGTGAACAAGAAGATGAATAAGAAGGTGAATGTGATTAGTAACAAGAATCGAAATTCGTTAAATTCTGAGTTCGAGCCGTTAAATTGGATGAGGTGATGATTTTGTTACCGTTTGGTTATTGTTTTTATGTGTTTATTGGTTATGAATTTATCATCATGTTATGTTGGTTAAGTCGATAAGTAGTAGACTATTCAAAGGTCAATTGTTAATAATACTATTATTATTATTAGTATTATGTAATCGCTTTATGTAGATCGTAGGTGACTCTATTGCATTTGCATTGGGTTTGGCTACTACGCTATTATGTAATCGTTAATAATACTATTACTATTATGTAATCGCTTTATGTAGATCGTAGGTGACTCTATTGCATTTGCATTGGGTTTGGCTACTACGCTAGCTTTACTGGTGTAGGAGCCTCATTTCTTTGGAAAAGCATAAGGACAAGTAGGCGGGGTTTACCATTGGTCGCTTACGGTTATTTGCCATTATGGGACTAAATTTGCTTGAGGTAAGTACATAGCCGCATATTCAAGTTGGAGGTTCATTTTCAACAAATTCGATCTGCAAGTGCATTTTATGGTTGTCTCACTAATTTACTTTATTAGCCATTTTTGACAAATCACATGTGATTTATTTAGAATCACATGTGATTTTCGTAACAAGTCTCATGTGTTTTTGAACAAATCACATGTGATTTGTTTGAATCACATGTGATTTGTTCTAAATCACATGTGATTTTGTAGTATAACTCGAGTAATCATTTAAAATTACATGTTACTAACTACATATTTGTATTTAGCTAACTATAGGTATTGCTTAAAAAGTTGAAGAAAAGCTAAGCTTTATTCGAGAGAAAAAGGAAGTTGTTAGATTCGATTTGAAGATTCCGAAAGTGATGAGCGTGAAGGATGTCAAAGAAATTCAAGATGAAGATGATTATGTTTTAGGTACTTTATGTGTTAGGATATTCAACTTGTGAAGTAATTATCACTAAATATTATTGTATGATGAGGTTTTAGGTACTTTATGTGCGTGTATGAGTAATGATTATTGATTGATATGAATATGTTGATCTTAGGTGCTTCGATTTTTTCTAAAAAACATAATGAAAAAGACAAGTTCAAATCATAAGTCTTCTTTGTTGCTTTGTTTGTTGAATTTTACACGAGGTTGATATGCAAATCACATGTGATTTACCTCGAATCACATGTGATTTACCTCGAGTCACATGTGATTTTACCTCATATTATTTTTAATGTGAATCACATGTGGTTTACACACGAATCACATGTGATTTGCATGCGATTTATATTTGAACTAAAACCTAATAACATCCACCTATATATGAACGTATAATTATTAAAATTCTACAAGAAAAAACAACAAAAAAAATTGTTACAAGATTCAAACCGGTAATGTTGTGAAGGATAAGACGACTGCTGATGTTGTACGGTCTAAGGCTTCGCCTGATGTTGTACGGTCTAAGCATAAGTTTTAGAAATCACATGTGATTCACTTTGAATCACATGTGATTCACAATGAATCACATGTGATTCACTTTGAATCACATGTGATTCACAATGAATCACATGTGATTCACTTTAAATCATATCTAAGCTTATGCTTAAACCGTACAACATCAGATTATCAAAATGTGATTCACTTTGAATCACATGTGATTTATATCAAAATCACATGTGATTTATACACAAAATCACATGTGATGTTTACAAATTTTTCTGATTCAATATCTTGTTATAATTATACTTGTGTTTTACATTTCTTCATTTTATTAAGTTTTCTTTTCTTAAAACAAACATTTTTATAATGAAAAGGAAATAAACTAACAACATACTACTTTTAACAATCACTAGCTTGTTTTTTAAGACTATTGTCCATAAATGAATGATTATGTTACAACATATTACACAACACTTATCATTTAACACAATCTTTTTTTTGAAAGGTCAATATATTAAACAAACAACACCAAACTACAAAGAAGAAACCATCGCGTGGACAAATCCACGAGACAAAACCCAACACGACAAGGACCTACAAACACTAAACTAAGCGCGAAGGAGAAAGAAATAAAAACAAGCCACATGAGATATGAGGCCCCAAGGACCCAAGCAAACTACTCATTACTAAAATAGCCAAACACCCCATTTACTCTCAAAGAAAAATCAGTTGAAAGCATATATCGAAACCACAACCAAAACTAAACTTAGCGACCAAATCGGTGGCATTTGCCACCAAGCCATTCACTATATAGACTCTCAATCCGATTTACCCGTCAATCTGATGAAGATGGAAGTCCATCACACCCCGAAAACAATGCACAACAATCTTTTCGGATTCAAACAAGTGACCGTGTCCTCACAAAGTCGCACTTCACTTTTCCATAGTATCTGTGTTGGCTCAACATAGTGTTGGTCGAGCAAGACAACCATTTTAGTAAACCCGAAAGACAACCATAAACTACATCAATTTAACCAATCCAAACAACTTAGAATTTCATCAAACAGGTGGCGTGCATAGCTATATCCATAAAACCTAACCAAAACAACTCGGCCATTTCATAAAAACAAACATATTGTCTATGTTGGATTTAGACAAGTGGTCGTGTCCTCACAAAGTCGCACTTCACTCCTTTCCGTAGTATCTATGTTGTCTTGTTTAAAGCAAAATCAATGTTTTACTTCCTTTTGGACCTTTAGCTACCCACAAAACCCAAACAGAAACACGCACACACACACAAATGATCGGCTCAACAAGATCTATCAATTTTCGGCCTGGGAAAGCAATAACAAGCCTGCGGCGTCAAAAAAGGTGTGATTTTTATTTATGCCGGTTGATTTTGTTTAATTTTATGGTTTTTAAATTTAGGGTTTTTAATTTTTAGGCTTATTATTATTATTATTATTATTATTATTTTTTCAAATTAGGGTCCCGTTAATTTGGGGTTTTTTTTTGCCGTTATTGATTTTTAGGGTTAGCATTTGATTATGTCAGTTTTGGGTAATTTTCAATTTTTATGGTTACAGGGGAGATGTTTAACTTTGGCCACCCTAATTGTGAAGCATTCTGACTTTGGACTTGAAATATGGCGGAACCAGGGTCAAAAGTGACAGGGTTATTTTTATTTATATATATTTTGATGCTAATGTTTTTACTGTTAAGGTTTAATTGTTTCGTTTAAAGGTGTCAAATTATTGGTTGTTTGTTATTCATTTGATTGGTAAATTATGTTGGATTTTGGGGTAGATTGAGGAAAATGATTAACGAGGTGTTTGGATTAGCTTATTTTACCGGCTTACGGGCACATTTGTATTTGGAAAAGCTCATGAGCTGTTTTTTTTTTTGTTTATGAGGTAATTAGGTTGAGCTTTTGTACTTGAATAGGTTGCACTCATAACCGAATAAAAGCCGAGCTTATGAGCTTAGTGGAGTAAATGAAAAAAAAAATAAAAAATACAATTGCAATGGCTTTTTTTTAAGAGATGGTTAGAGTTGTGACCATAGGTGTTGTTGCTGCCATAAGTAATCATATTCAGGATATCTTCACCAAAGCACTAAAAGTTAGTGTGCTAGAAAAGATAATTACAAAACCTATATGCAGTACAGTAGTAAAGGGTAATGTTATCTGTTAGTGCTTTGTAATTATCTTTTTACAATGTGTTACCATTTTATGCAATTTTCACCGTCTTTAATAGGTATACCGGCTCACATCCATTGCCGACCCACCCACCCCACCAGCCACCATCACCAGCCACCGTCGCCGACCTAGCCACCACCACCAGCTGCTAAAAGGTAAATGGTTTGTTTTGTGTTTTCGAGCTAAGCGATCTCGATTCATATATCATGTTGTTATTGTTTGTTGTTGTTGGGGTTTAAGTGGCTTTATATTCTGTAAGGGTAGCCATCAAAATATTTTTGGATGAATTGGATAAGAGATTAGTTAGTGAATATATAAAATGGAGCGAAACATTGTGTTTGGAATGCTTGATGTATAGTTGGAAACATAGCAGTATGAAACTGTGTACATGATGTGTCCTTTAACAACATGCCTTTCCGTTATTTAGTTGACACCATGTAAGAATCTGAAGCTCGCCCATCGTTTATCACTTGGTTGGTTAGAAACACCCTATGGTGAAATCTTTAAAATATCATCCGCGTGTATTATTAACTAAGTTTGATTTGTGGTATGGTCTATTTATTCCAGATACAACTAACATGAGCAAAGGAACTTCCAATGGTCGGGTAGAAATGCTGGCGCGGACATCAAAGACACCATGGTTAGTCTCCTCTTCACATATTACATCGATAACTATTATATTCACTCCTTTTTGGCAGATTGCCTGTTTAGAGATCATAATACCTAAAAGTAACATGCATATACCAGATTTTAAAACCCTTAAAATAGCATTCGCGTGTATAATTAAGCAACTCTAATATGTAATGCATGTGTTATTAAGTAAGTCTAATTTATGGAATTAACTTAAGTTAACAATCTCAGTGAGCTTGATTATAAGCTACTTAAAATAGTTTATTGGCAAACTTTATTACCTCTGTTTAAAAAAATGCTGCACATAGTTGGTTTTTGAGCAGTTGTGCGACTGTTGAAAAGAACCACTATGTTTGACATATGATTTTTTTTTTGGCTTTTGCAGGTATGTTGTACAAACTTTTATTACACTCATATTCCCTAATTCAAGTGGACCTGTAAGTTATTATCTTTTAACTTTGATCAATGTGTGTTAATTTAGTATGTCGTAAGTGGTAGCTATATATAATGTTAGTACTTAGGAAACGCCCTAAAAGTGTTTTGCGTGAATGAGGCTAGAAAGTGGTTCGAATTAGTTTTTTAGTATATAGTCAGTCTTTTGTTTTCCTAATGTGAGCTTCCTAAATGTGATTAACTGGGTATATGAGAGTATTAGTGAACATGTAAAAATGAATATGTCAAATAAATGTTATATTCACATGGAATATATTACAGAGTGACCACTAAAAAATTATTTCAGTTCTCAGGATATCACAGTGAAAAGTTAGTGACCCAGATTGAATATCAGCCATTGTTTTTTTTATCAGTTTTCAATGTTAGTTTAAACAAAATACGCTTCGGATTATCATGCCCAATAATCAGTCTCATAAAAGCTGCACTTTTAAAACAAATATCCTTTTGGTCATTTAATCTTTATTTCTTATTCATTATGCTTATATCATTTTCCTCATTAACTAAAATTGACAGGGCTGCTATATTGGTTGACGTTGTGCAAAAGCTTGCTCAGTTAAGAACCAAGCTTTTGCGTAAAGCTTTGCAAAAGGTTAACCTTCTTGGTGCTATCTTGATTATCAGGTCACGTGAAACCTTGATTATCAGGTCACTTATCATCTTCTAGGTCTTCAAGGTACCTATACAAAATCAGATATAATTACAGCCTAATACGTTAATCTCATTAAGGGTTCTATGGATAAATTGCAAAGCCCAATGTTAGCGATTCTTTTGGTGTTATTGTAATAAGATTACCAACTCTTTTTGAGTTTCTTATTGGTAGATAATAGAAGTCATGTTTGATGATTACAGACAGCGTTTCATGCACCGAAGTTTGCTACAAATTGCAAGGGGCAAACGTGTATTGGATATTGAAAGGGGCAAACGTGTATTGGAAGATGTGGTAGATTCGCTGCAATCCAACATACCTGCACGCCGGCAGTTACATGTATCTGAAGGCAGCTTTTATTAAGGTATTGTTTTCCATGTATTTTATGTTTCGGAGTTTCTAAGGTTGTATGTTACTGCCTCTCAGACACTGAGTATCTGTTTGTTGGTCTTTGCAGCAGGACAAAGCCGCCACATCTTTGCGAAATATAGCAGACGACGTAGTTGATAGCTGCCTATAAGTGAAACTGGTATCAATAGCAGTTCATGAGATGCGCAAGCATTTGTTTCTAGAGCACATGCCACCCCAATCTCGGACTCAGCAACTGATGGGTCACGAACGTCCATCCCTGCAACTCATGATACCACAGGTGGATAAATGGTTTATATAGTAGAGTGACGAAGTTTAGTTTGCTAAATAATACAAGTGCCAAATAAAAGTTTACGCATCAAGTTTTTTTGATATAACTGGCTTTGGGATTATAGTTTTCCTTAGATATAAAACATGGCTTAATGTAATATGTGCAAATCCGAAGGCTATAGTTTTTCCTGAACTTTCAGTTCAGCACTTTAGCTTATCAGCTTTATATAAGCGTAGAAACATGGCAATGGCTTTAGGTTCATATAACTTGCTTGAAAATTTCGTTTTCTAATTGTATGTTATTTTACAGGATTTAAACAATAATGGATTACAGAAGATTTAAATTATCACTTGAATTAATAGATGCATCGAGTGGGCTTGCCCGCGCGTTATATGCAGCAACTGATGTTATCAATGCATGAACTGAACCGCGGTGTTGAAACACAAGTAAGGTTCTCTTTTAAAGAATTTCAGTGAAATTTGTTTACAGGATTTTAGTGCATAATTAAAAGGTTAAAAAAAGTAATTTTTGCGGTTCTCAACTGCAGCCTGAACCTGCAGCTGAACCAGATGTGTCAACAGAACCCGAATGCGAACAAGTAAGATCAGTGGTCCTTCGACTACTTAATATTAACCATGATTTATTTATTTAGTTGTCTATGTGGATTATACTTATTAAATTTACTTTATGCAGTGACGTCGAACTTTCAGTCTCTAAAAAAGCTTGGAGTCAATAGGCAGTATTTTGACGATTGTCATACTCAGCTCTAAAGGTAAGCTGAGTGATAAAAAATATATCATCGTTTGTTCAGCTCTTACGGGATTAACTAGCAGCAACTGTGATGGAAGTAACGTGTTTTAATGCAATGTTAGACTTTGTTCATATGTTAGTTAAGCTAATAGGTTTAACTTAAGTACTGTCATGCTTAGGCAGTGCTTTTTGGTGTATAATAGAGTCTTGAATTGTGACGGGGTTTAGACCACCGTCTGCTGACCAAACTTACGTGATCCGCTCACCAAATTCACTATAGAGTCTTGAATTGTGGCTGTGTAAGAGCTTGGTCAGCCCCTTGCATTTCAATGCATATCAGATGACTGAGTTTTGGGTGCTTTTGGGTGGTGAAATGGGTGGGTTTGGGCCATCAAATTGGTGGCCTCGGGGGTTGAAATGGGTGTTAGTTTGGGGGCTGAAATGGCTGACTTTTGGGGCTCAATGGGTGGGTTAGGGTGCTGTACATGGGACTCAATAGACATGGATGCAATCAGTTTGTAGCTTTGTGAATATTAAACATCTTTTTTTACATAAAACAACATAAACTGCAGCTAAAGTTATACTAGTATGCTGATGGTTATTGTTGTTTTAGGTACGAATGGATGAGCAGCGGCGAGTTGTAATAACTCATACAAGAATGATAGATGCAAACGTTCTGTGGCCCAAGGTCGTGTGGCTAATTATATTTATACATCTTATGGACTGTTCTTTATGTCGTCTTAACCTTTGACACTATAATATTTTCATAGGTACGAGTAAAATCATTTCAAAATGTACATGGATGAAGTAAAAGGAGGGCGAAATTGGGTGCACCAGAACGATCAGTTATGCTTGTTTCCAGGTGGTGGTACCCATTTTAAACATGGAGCTGCTCAATACATCGAGAGGTATTTTTAAAAGGACTTCCTTTATGTTCTGAAATAGTGTTGATAACAAGTCTATTTTTGAAATTTGTGTCACAATTCGACAAATGTTTAAGGAGGTGTTGGAACCAGGATTACGTATAAGCAGATTTCTTGCTTCTCTAAATCTGATCGTTTTGACCTTTATGTATCTGATGACTTTTGTTGTTTGAAACATTGTTTGTTTCTAGGTAATGAAATACGAGCTAAAGATTGTTAGAAGCCATTACTTTGATTCGACAAAAGGTTAGTGTCTTATCTACCGAAAACTGAAGTGGTGAGTTTTCCTTTAAGTGGAAACAATCTTTTGTTTAACATTTTTACGGGATTGTTTGCATAGTGTCATGAAGAGCAACTCAATTTTTTCTCACTCTAAGCATATACAATAGTAGTTAATTGGTGGTGTTTAGTTTGAGTTTCATTTTTAACCAACTGTATGATGTTAGGGCTGTTATTTGATCTGTCGTCTTCGGCAATCGATTTGCAGCTAATACAATAGATAAACCAATGTGAGGGTTGGGTAAGCCACGCAACTAAGTATTATTGCATATGTTTGAAATGAATAAACTTGAGTTGCTCTTTATGATACTTAAGAAACAATTTCATGACTAAATACAATACAATTTTTCCTTTTACACCTGCATAAGGCACCACAACAGAATATTAAGATGCAAGTCATGTTTGAAGTTATTTAGATTTTAGAATAATATGCCCACTGCTTTAGATTGTTTTTACATTTTTAACACGGTTGATAGATCAGGCTCAAGCAAAGATTGTTATATCTGTTTTGGTCTGCAATAAAATAAGCTCATAAGCCTATAAATAAACTCAAACAAACGCCCTGTAAAAGTGTTTGTGTCACTTAAATCGCTGCAATTGTTTTGCTTATTTTGGGGTTAAGTAGATGCTGATAACCAAGGAGCTGCTAATTTGATATGAAAGAGAATTCTTGGATAAAACCATCTTATTGATATGATAGAAAAATTAGTTCACCTCTATTCTGGTCACAGTTTGGCTTTTTTTCACGTGGAACAATTGAGTCAGCCGTTTTCAAGTTATAGTAAAAACATTATTGGTAATTACAGTTATATGCGAATTTAATGATTAATAAGCCCGTATGCCACACAAATTCGTAATAGTAGTCTGGATTTAATGTGGTAATTTTTATATATAATTTTATGTGGTGCCGTCTTTTGCAAATCAAGTAAAACTTATAAAAGTTTCTTCTGATTTGAAGGTTCATCAAATCTGTCATATTGCTTTGAAAAGAATTCGTAAATATATCAATACGGTTGAAGAAAGCAGCGAAGAGACTCACACATAGGTACGGTTTTTAGACATTCCGTATTCAAGAAAATAGTTTGACTAAGTTAGTTTGGGCACAAAATAATAAGAACTATCAGTTTATCAAGATATATTTTGTAAAAGGTTGGTTACAAAATATATTGTTGACAAACTTGGCCAAACTTTATGATAATGTCTATGGACCATAAACTTTAGACACGTTAGAATTTGTCCAGTCATGCTGCTTACAAATATTTTTTGAACTACTATATCCTTTAGTTTTAATGAGTTGTTATTCATGTACTGCAGTATAAGTGTTGAATATGTAATATAACAGTGGTATCAAGGAACATGCAAGCGAATTGCCTAATATGAAGTAACTGATATGAAGTAACTGGCGCCTGGGATTACACTTTGCAGAAATGAGTAGAGCGACTGCACTTATGTATTCAGCTTCTTGGCTAAACCACTGATGTTGCATCTTAATATCGTTAAATGTATGTTACGCTACATGTGTTTATAATCTTGAAATGAATTGAATTTTGGCAATAAATGAGTTTTTATTTCCCTGTCCAAAGGCGATGTGCTATGTGACAATTTAGCATTTCTAACATTATATGTCAATAGTATTGATAACAATGGCTTTGACTTCGGACTCCTTTTTTTGTCTGGCTACTTTGTTTGCAGCATTAGGCAGCCTACTAATTCCGGTTCTAATGTCTGCATCCAACTTTAAAAAAACACTGCATGAACTTGCGCTCTCCACCTCGTATATTTAAATAAAAAAGAAGTTTGGTATACACAAAACTAAAATTTATTAATTTATTAAATTTTATTAATAATTTTCTCAGATTAGATCGTTGAAAACTTAATAACAAGTTTCACTTGTATTCATCATGTTTGTTATAAAATAATGTGAGTCATGTAAGTCGTGTAATGATAACTGAGATTATATATACGGTATAGGGAGCGATATACGCACTATGAGATTATACATGTGATCTTTCATAATATCTAACGGTAATTAAGTGGTAGTTGATAATCGGCATTATACCTTTTGATCACGTAAGTCGGGTTAATGAAAATCGGGATATAATAGAGTTGCTTAACATGTTTAACTTAAATATTATCGGATGTGATAACACTTGTTTACAAAGATAACGCTTTCGAATTATATTTGGCTTTTTATTTGTATCATCAATATAGTTTGAACGCTTTCTCAATGCATGCAATCATTGAAATGTAATGATTCCTTTACAATATAATTTAAGCGGTAATGAATGCGGTCTTCAATAATACATGACGGTGATTAATTAGCTAATGTGAGAACCGTGATCACACAAGATTTTCATGAAGTAGTGATAATAATTGAATGGTAATGATGCTTGATTATATACAACGATAAATCACACTATATTGTAATAACGAACCGTGATCACACATGATGTTCACACAAATCATGTTAATGATGGTCGATTATATATAATAATAAACCACATTCCATATTGCGATATTATGAATGGGTTCGGTTGTTACAATATTTGTGCTCTATAGGTTTCACGTAAATAGTATCGGACGTGATAAGACTTACTTCAAATGGCTTAAAATAGAATATTGTCCCGGATGTCACCTTGTATATAGGTTGTCAATACAATCGATTGAATAGAAAGGCACCGTGATAAGTCGGGCTTAGTGGAATGGTCTTGAATGGTCAACACTTGCACGGTGTCATACTATTCAATATAGAGGAACCATAGCATTTTGTATGTGATGTTCACAAAAGTCAAGTTATTAATGATAATTGATGCCAATCATACTTGATTCTATACTAGACACTATACACTATATTTTGATAAACATGAGCAGACCATGACTTTGAGTTGCGATTATTGCAACGTTGTGTTTTTAGGAAAAGGAAATGGAGATGAGTAAAAAGACTAGGAAATGGTCTAAAACCACCTCCTAGCTTGGTTTTGAAAACCAATATATTGGAATTTTACACGCTATTTGATTCACATCTCAATGTAGTTTTGATTCTATTGCAATTACTTTTTAGATTAGAAACGCTCTATCCACATAAATCTAATAAAAATATTTACACTAAATGATGTGTCACCAGAATTGTTGCATCTATTGGGCAATTAAAGAAGAGAGGTAATATCTAAAGTTAAATTTATCATGCCACATCATTTAGTAAAAACGGTTTTGCAAATTTTACGTGACTGTGACATTCCTTAAAAAATCATATTCATATTTTTAATACCAATATTCTCCAAGTGTTTTCTTATCTCGTGGGACTTTGGATTATTTATCTACATTTATATGTAAAAGGTCAAAGACTATTATACTAGCATATACAAAGAGCTTATTTACCCAAACACATCCCTAAATATTATTTATTTTTTTATTTTTTTTGGGTAAAATGTCAAAGACTATTATACTAGCATATACAAAGAGCTTATTTACCCTAAACTAAGTAGATAATATTCTTTGCTTAAAAAAAAGAATAAGAAGATAAGCTGTTTAGATAAGCAAAAATCCCAAACACCCCACATCACATTGTCAAACAATTCAGTATACTAACATGTCATAACATGTCATAACATTTACGCGATTATTTGTATTAATAATTTCTCCTTTTGGATGATGACAAAATGTAAACTCATATTATGTAAAAAATAAATTAATAAATATTTAGTGGTGAGTTTAAATCCTTTGTCCCTCTTTTTATCGAAGCAAAAAAGAGGTTTAAAGCGAAGCGAAAAATACGCTCCCCTTGTTAAGAGCACCAAAGAATCGAGCTATAATGACGTGCTAAAAATCTGGTTAGTGCAATACCAACACGCCACAATATAACAAATCAAGAGTAGCGCAATACACCAAAAATATAAGAAAATGAACACAACCACAATCATGACCAAACAATAAACCTAAATAAAACATTTAACACAAGATAAAACATTCTAATAAAGCTAATACAAGTTCCTAATAAGACATCTAAGATAATACATCCTAATACATAAAAGAAATGGAAAAACAACCTAAGACATAAAAAAAATTAAGACTTCCTAACCAAAGTTACTTAGGAGATGTTCATTTCTTTAGGTTGAGAACATGACGAAGGATGGTAGACATCATGATTTTCATTTCTTCACAAAACATACTCAGGTTCTATATCAACATATACATACATATTCCCTGATAATTTCATGTATGCGTCAACTATTAATGTTTCCTCCTCTTTTGTCCAAACATTTTGGATTTTCAGCCACCTAGTAGACCCGCCATCTCTACAACATACAATAACGTTTACCATCACTAAACGAACAGCGGGAATATATGATATCGAATAATATTAAGCAAATATAGGTGGCTAGTGGTAAGGAACTTTGTCCGAATCGGGGTGGATTATCACCAAACTAATATGTTATGAGTAATATTAAACGGAAGTAAAAGGTCTTAGAAGAATAGGGGTCAAATCTCATTAAGTAAACATCACGGGATGGCAGCGTAAAGTCCGGCCACGAGAATACCCGTTAAGCCGTCGTACATCATCGCCAAAAGGATCGAGTTTTTTGGTGGCGTCAACTGTCTATTACTCGTTTTTATCTACACTTTTGGGGTGCTTAGTTTAGCTTATTTTCTTGGCTTACTGAATATGGAAAGTGATATCTCACTTTTATGAGTTTACCAATTTAGGCTTATGGACTTATAAGTTCAAGTTAATAACCTAATGACTCGTCAAAATGAGCTTTGTCTGAACTGAGGATGGGTTTTTGAAGTTAGCTCACCCTTATCATCATATTGATATTGATGTTTGTGGTTTTGTTACTTATTATTTTCAAACTTTGAATAATTCAATCAAAGTAACGGTTCCTATACGCTCTAGACAATTGGTGTGAACTTAATAGTTGGTCAAAAAGTCAATAGTCTACTACAATAACAATGCAACTACCAGAGTCCATACATTAAAGATAACAAGGAACCCACACGCTTATCCACGTCTTCTATATATACAAACACAAACCAACAGATTTATGTATATCACCCAAACACTCCTTCGCTTCTTTTTGTCATCCACCCAACCACATATCCCACCCACCATATCACCACCACCTTTTTGTTCAGATAAACAAACCGATACATACATGATGTCTTCGGTCAATCATGACCACCTTGCTCACCTAAAAATACCCCTTGAAAATATCCTGATAGCCACCAACAACTTTGCTAACGGAAATGTCATCGGCACAGGTGGAATTGGAAACCGTTACAAGGGACAGCTCTTGTGGTCGGATGAGTTGATTGATATCCGTGCTCAGAGGTTAAATACAGAAAGGAATGATGGAGAACAGCTGTTTTGGACGGAGATTTCGATGCTGTCAAGTCTCACGCATAAAAATCTTATTTCTCTTGTTGGTTTTTGTGATGAGAAGGATGAGAAGATCATCATTTACAAGCCTGAGACCAGGGGAGGTCTTTATAACTATCTAAGTGACCCGATGTTGTTGACATGGGTGCGAAGATTGGAGATATGTGTCGGTGTTGCGCACGCATTGAGCTACATTCATTATGATGAGTCACGCGATTTCAGCGTAATACACCGCAACATCAACAGTGCCACAGTTCTATTAAATGATGGCTGGGAACCCAAGTTATCTTATTTTGAATGTTCCGTGAAGATTAATGCATCTGAAAGGCACCATTCATTTCATACTAATAAACTTTGGTATGTGAAAGGGTATGGAGACCCAACATATATAGAGACTAAAAGTGTGAACCACAAGTCAGATATCTACTCGTTTGGGATAGTATTATTTGAACTACTGTGTGGTAGGATAGCAGTAAGTGACCATCAAGATAATAAGTATTTGGGTCCAGTGGCCATTTTTCATTATAAAAAGAAAATACTAGATGAGATGATTGATCCAGTTCTATGGAACCAAATAGATCCGCAATCATTCAAAGTTTTCGCAAAGACAGCATATGACTGCTTGAATGAAGATAGATCTCAACGCCCGGATATAAGTGAGGTTGTCACAAGACTTGAGAGCGCATTGAAACTTCAAATGGAATGTCAAAATGATGTAAGACAGTTTTTTCTCTTTCATCTTTCTATTATAATAGCTAATCTCTATTTATTATTGATAATATTAATATTAACACGAGCAAAATTGTTTACTTATTACTCTATATTTATGATAATAAAGGAGCAGTCAAAAGTTGCGGAAAAAGTTGAAGATACATCATCCAATCATGACAAGGTAACTATTATTATTGTTGTAAGTCATTGGAATTTTAGAAACATGACCTCTATATATACGTGTGTTATTTTTGGAATACTTGGTAATGTTATCTTGTTTGGTACATATAGGGATCATTGACCTCCATATCTACACGTGTTAAGTCCCATGTCAGCAAAAAGACAAAGTCTTTCCTCCAAGATCTTTCTCACTTAAAACTCAGATGGGAAGATATAGTATCTGCAACCAACAATTTTTCTCAACAAAATATCATCACAGAATTTAGGCAAGGAGTGATTTACAAAGGTCATCTCTTACATTCCAAACAATTCATCGATATTATTGTAAAGAGGTTCTATACGGATTGTATAAACGATGAGAGCAAAAAGATTTGGACGGAGATTTCGATGCTTTCTAGTCTCAAACATAAGAATCTAGTGTCTCTTATTGGGTTTCATGAGGACGAGGGCGCTAGGATTATAATATACAAGAAGGAGGCCAGCCTAAGTCTCGAAACATATCTAAGTGACCCGACCCTCACATGGATGCAAAGGTTGAAGATATGTGTTGATGTTGCGAAAGTATTGAGTTACATCCATTATGATCCTGGACGAGATTTTAGTGTCATACATTGCAACATCATGAGCTCGAATATTTTACTAGATGACAAATGGGAACCCAAGTTATCTGGTTTTGAACTTTCGTTGAAAAATACAGCAGCTCGGAGGCACCGTCTTCTTCTTACTCGTGATATTGTTAAGAATGTATACCTGGACCCAAAATACGAAAAGATGGCGGGGTGACCAACAAGTCAGATGTGTATTCATTGGGTGTTGTATTATTAGAAGTCTTGTGCGGAAGGAGTGCAGAAAAGATGGAGACAAAGGCGATGAAGATGAGTTGGGAGAGGGTTATTAAGTCAAGTGGCTAAATCTCATTTGGATGATATGATCGATCCACTTTTACGAAATCAGATGGAGAAGAAGCATTCAAAATCTTCTCAGAAACAGTATATTGGTGCATAAAAGAGGAAAGAGCAGATCGTCCATATATAGATCAAGAAAGCTTTGGAACTTCAGTGGAACCATGAGAATCCAGTTAAGCGTACATCATCCATTCAATTGAAGGTACGCAACTAATTTACTTTAACTTTTAATTTAAGGCCGATGATCCTTATTTATAAAAAGAGTGCTACAACAATACGTTATCATCTTGTTTATCCATATAACCACTAATCCACTATATATGCTCGCTACAAATAAGACAATTGTACGTTTCTTGTAAAGTATTAAAAAACTATTACCTTACTAAAAGGTTTATGTGATTTGATTTACATTATAATCTTTTTTATTAAAGGGCAATTTTAATATCTCATAATATTTTCGCATGTCTTAAGCACAAATAAACTAATTACTACAACAAAAGCATAATATATACACATATTTTATAAGACATGTAAAGTGTAAACGCCCAATTCAATTATTAAAGCCACGCTTTGTGTTGCATGGAGAATATTGGCGTCACAAATTTTTACACGCTTTATATGATGGATAAATTAAATGAATATTCACACCAGTCACCGTCACAACTTACAATCCAAATAGACGGAAAAAGCGTGTATATTATTTGACAAATCCATTACACCCTTATTGGGGTCAAAACAAGGCTTATATATTTTTTAAAATTCTCTCACCCCTATATAAATATATTTTTTAATTCTCACCCCTGTACACACATCAAACTATTATCAGCACAAATTCAACATAAAAGGTACCAATTTCTTATAAAACATAATATACTTCATTCTGCAGCATGACTAGCTGTGCCCATACAAGATTTCTATGTACATAATTATGCCCACTGATATAAACCAAGAAAAGTAGATAAAAGATTTCTAAGTATGTTTACAAAACAATCATCTATTAGACGAGACTGAAATCTTCTTCGATCTCTCATCTTCAACAAGCTCCTAAATATAGAGAAAGAAAATCAAAAATTAGTTTGTATTTAAAAAAGCTTAAAAAGATCATCTGTATAACATCTTAAAGATCTTCTGAGACATAGCTACTAATGCATTCGCATCCAGGGCGGAGCTACAAAAAATCTGTTGTTATACGACCAAAACTTGACAAATCACTTATTCAGCTATCGAACAGCTATCGTTAACTATGTGCAGTTACAACAAACACAAGCACCAAGCGATGGTATCAAACGAAATATACAAAATGTCCAATCAAGTACCAACATAATCACAATTCCATATCAAATCAGAAGTAAAATTCACTAAGAGCAGCTTATATAACAGACTAATCAAGTTTGATACCGTATCGATAACCAATTCATGTAGTTAATTTGCATCTCTGGTATGTATTTTGCATGCTGGTCCGCTATAAATGTTTACTTTATTTGAGAGCAGAAGATGGAGTTTCTACTAGTATCTCTGGTCATGATGGACAGTTGATCCATTTACTAAATGATCCAGAATAACAGATAATGTACGGGTTCTTAGCTGTGCATTACACACCCATTTCACCTAAGATTGATTAGATCACAGTTATGTGATAGACGTAATCTCGGGACCTTGAGGAAACCAAATTGGCTATGCTAAATATCAATGAGAGGCTGCATAACTACAGTTTTATTTTGTTTACATACCCAACAAACACATGTTGATGAATTCCTAATCGAAGTCTGATTGTGGCTTATAGCATGGATCAGGTTTCTGTATGATAATTGGAGTGCTAGTCCAATTAGTCTAAGGTTATCCTAAACATGGAGTAGTCCTTATTGGTTTAGGTTAGGTTTTAAAGTGTAATCCTAGTTATAGTCTAACTAGAATAGGTTAGTCTATATATACCGTGGAGGGTAGGGAATTACCTTTGTATCAAATTGGAGTTTTGAGTGAGTTTCTTCAATAAAGAAAATCTGCGTGTTTAGGCAGAAACTAACCTGTGCATGTTCTTGTTTCAACTGTGTGTATCTGCTACTTGACTCTCTGATTGTTATATTGTGTTTCCTCAAAATGAAACATCCTATTAGAACAGGTTCAGTATGCAAAGCCTACATACCCTTCCAACAAAACAAACACTTAACAACTTCTAATAAAATAACAAACTTAAACACGCTCACCATGAATACGTCTAGCCAACTGAATATCCTTGGGACACAAGTTGGTGTCCTCAAACAAAAAGTCTCAAGACCTCCTCTGACCCGACACGAACCCGACCCCAAAATTATATTAGGGTCAATCGAGTCAACCCGAATTGGCAGAGTTCTAAACAAGGTCAGTGCGGGTATGTTTTTAGCCTTGACCGACCGAACCCGACTAACCCGCGCAACAACACTTTTACAATGTAAAAAACTCGGGTTGACCCCGAACCCGAATTGACCCGAACCGAGTTGACCCGAGTTCTAAACAAGATCGGGTTTGGGTATGTTTTTTAAGGCTTGACCTGAGTTGACCCGAACCCGACCGGGTCAACCCGAATAACACCCACTAGCAGTGTTGTAAATATCGATCTTGGTGGCCGATATATCACTGATATATCGCTTATCGGCGTCACCGATCGTATTTTCGTGTCGGTCAAAAATCGGTTTTGGTCAATATCGGTCAAAATGGTCAACACGGTCAATATCGGTCAAACTTTAAAAAGTTTCTTTTAGGTCGATTGGTCAAAATCGGTAAATTTCTTTATAATTCATGGTCTCCGATATATCGATGTATCACCGCCAAGACCGGTATGGCGCTTGGTGGGGGTCCACCACGGTACCATCGAGCGATATTTACAACCTTGGTCACTAGTTTCCCCCCTAATTCTTAACCTGGCTCAGCCCTTGTTCTCATCCTAAAAGTTCAACACTTCTATTGAAAAAACAGGGTAGTTCTACTAAAAAAGCAAAAGTCCCAAACACCCCCTAAATATGAATTCAGTCAATATCAAATAACATCAATCACATATAAATTTATAACATTAGAATATTTACCCGGATAGTGATCCATGAGTGGTGATGCGCTAGAGGGGGCTGAAAAAAACATATCATACTTCAAAGAAGGGACTGAAAAAAACATTACTATATGTCTCACACAAATGCATCCCAAAAGGGCCTAAACAACATTCAACTTAGCAGTGCAGCCTCCTCACCAAATCATAGAATTTTTTTAACACAAAAAGCCTCTAAATCCTTATGTGACAAAACATATACCATTGGTCCTATTTGTATTTACACATCAGCCTAAACAGACCATTAAACCACAAATTACTTACGAACGCATAGAAGCAATAATGACAAATAACAAACGCGACTTTATGAACATAAGAATCTTACAGATTCTGCAATTTACAGAGCGAAAAATGAGGCACGTTTTTCGTTCAGTTTCTTCTTCAATTACTTGATATTCGATAAACTAATAGCTAAATAATGAATCAAGATGAAGCTTACTTAAAGAGGAATTACAACAAATTAACACAAACAATCAAAAATACTTCAAATACGATCATAGCTTTACAACAGATGAACACAAATTACAACAAATGTAGGTTAAGTTTTATATTTATGTGGACAAACATATTATAATTTGAAATGTTCATAATTAAATTAAAAAGCTAATATAATATAATGTATATATGAAATAAATTTACTTATGTAAAAACTTTAATTGTGGTTTCATTTTGAACGCATTCAAGAGATTTCTTCATTGATAATAAGTAATGATATAATAAGTGTGTTTTGTTTTATAAATAAATTGAATTAATAGATAAACAATTAAAAATATTCGAAAGTTATTATTATAGGCTTACGGTTGCCTAACCGTTTCACGGTTCAATCGATGAAACGGCCAGATCAACAAGAATTTTAAAACATTAGTTATTTTTTCTGAAAATACTATAAGAGGCAATCATATTAGTGTTAATTGAGAATTTTTTTTGGAGGGGGGTGGGGGGAGGAAAGGGAGGAGGCAATTCTTTTATACAATAACATAAATAAGTTTTGTGCAAAAGAAATACGGTAAAAGATTTGCATTTTGCCAATGGTAAGATTGCGCTATATTATTTGTTTACTTTTTATATAGAAAATAAGAATATGCATAACCTTGAGAACATTTTTTTTCTTTTTTATTTTTGGACTCAAATGTAAACAAAAAATATATTATGACCAGTTAATAAAATTTACATTTGAGTACAAAATTTTATAAAATAATCTAAGTTTAAAATGAATTTAGTTGATTTAAGTGTAAAATTCTCTATTTCAATATTTTTTTGATAAATTCATAAAATTTTAAAATACTCACCAAACTTTATATGTCAATAAAAAGTATTTTGCTAATAATAACAAATGAATCTATCATAGTGTCACATATAAATAATTCTTATTAGATGAAAATCCTGATGAAAACGGAAACCATCTCAAAAAATGTAGATACACAATCAACACTTATTTTTTTATTGGACAGAGTATTATCTTCTAATTGTAAAAAGAATATTCTCTATTAACCATAACCTTTAGCATTGATTTAGGAAAAATAAAAAAACAACATCTGTACTATTTTTGTAGTTATCATTTTTAGAGTAATATTAATCTAATACACAAAATCCTATTTGACTAACTATATTAACAACCCGTGCATATACAGTTTTGAAAACTATATAAATAGAAATATCATTATTTGTTAGAAAATTCATAAATATGGACAACATATCAAATTCTCATACGTAATATCTTAAGTAAAAGTTCTTTATACTTGGACCGTGTGCACGCACAAAACTTATGTACGGATGTGATACAATTTAGTTGATTTAAGGACTTGAAATGATCGAATCTTAAAGCTGCGTTTTTTCTAAACACACCAACCTTAGTGTTACTTATATAAAGTTGTAAATTAGTATAAATTAAGATTTGAACATGATGGCATTTTAGTACTCTTTTAAAAAAAGTCAAATGAAAAGCAATGGGATTGGATTTTCATTTTATTCACTTGGATTACTGAATTTATAGGAAGCATAATGTTCTATAATTTCAGTGTTAATCCGAGTGACTTAAACGAATATTTTTGGATAAGTTAGAGAACATAAATGTCATGTTTTTATAAATTCAGTGATGTTTACGCATACTTTTATAAGTCTAGTGATCTTAAAATGTCATGTTTTATAAGTTCAAGAAACTAAGTGAACAAAAAAAATTATGTACCTAGCTTATGCTCATTTTATTAAAATAAAATATTTTTATATTAACCCTTACAGTGTGACTACAATAGAATCTTAGAACCCCTAACGGACCCAAAGCCCACAAGATTCGATAGCATTTTCTTCGCTTGGACATCACTTAACTCGATGTAAAACAATTAACATATGCTATTTTTAGTCCAGTGGCCTGAGGCGATTCTGATAGCATTTTCTTCGTAATTTAATTACAAATCCATGACCGCTAACGACATCACTTAACTCTTAGTGGTTTGAGAGTTATAAGTAAAACAATTAACATATGCTATTTTTTAGTCCAGTGGCCTGTTCCGAAACCAAACGGTTTGTAGTTTCCAAAACCGAAATATACGGTTTGGTTTTGGTTTTATCATAAACCGACAACGCTCGTCGTGACAACGTCGTCATGGCTACGCTTGTGATTTTGGTATACTTTTTGTAACTTAAATACCAAAAGCTACTTGTGATGAGGAGTTTCCAAAACCTGTACTTTTAGTAATGAAATGTATTCTTAAATTCAACAACCATCCCCCCTCCCCTTATTCCAAACATCTATCTTTTCTTTTATTTCATTACTTAAATCCGGAAGTCTTTAATCAAACACACCTTGAGAGTTTGTCATCTAAAGGTTAGTAGAACTATGGTAAATAAAGTAGAAACCCTTAATCTAATAGCCTAACTAGATATGTTCAAATGCATTTTTAAAGGAAAACATGTGTTCACTGAATACACTTTAACTAAAAGCAAAATTTGTCCTCCCCCTATTATATAATTAAGTCAACTAACTAAACAAAAACAATAAAAATTACAGACACAAACTTGATTCCGTTTAATACATTTATAGAACCTAGAATGAAAGCATATTCAATAAAAATTACTTTTTTCGTTTCAAAATTATTGTCCAATTTTCTCTTATAGGATGTCCCAAAATAATTATTCACTTCTCATTTTAACAAATCGAAAAGCATAGAAATGATATTTGATTGGTTGAAAAGTGTAATGTTTCCACTTTTCATAAAGTGTGTATTTTTTTTCTCGTCACAATTAATTTAAAATGGAGAGGGTAATAGCTTAAAATTATAAAGTACAGTAATGATAACGAGATATAACTAATATTCTTCAACTAATTTCCACTTCAATAACCATTTGAATCATTGCATATGTGTTATCTTCTTAATCTCCATTCTCAATCTTGTCACACATGTTGATCTTTTTGTCAGATGTATTTTTAGGCGTTAGTTTTAGGGATGAAAATCATCTTCTTAATAGTTAACTTAAAACAAATCATAATAAGCGTTAGTTTTGGGGTGGTGCCTATTTTTATTTTTATTTTTATTTTCTAAGGTTTTATAACCATTTTGTTAAACCCTTTAAATTTGAGAGAGTTGCATATATATTTCCTCAAAATACTTGTTTTCAAAGGAACTCAAATTTAGGGATAAAACCACTTACCATTTTATAAAAACTTCTCTTCTATTAATATCACTCCAATCCTTACTAGCATTAATGTGGTGTTGTACAGGAGAATTTGGAACACTTGAAGATTGGACTAGATCTTATAAACGAGGCTACAAAGAATTTTGACGATACATATTGCATCGGGTTTGGCGGATTCGGTAAAGTGTACAAAGCAGATCTTGAACATTTTGATAGCAGTAATTTTTCGTCGATAGAAGGTGTAGATAAATGCAATTTACCCAGAAAACGAAGCACGGTAGCCATAAAGCGCATTAACAATGAAGAAGGACTACAAGGGTTCATAGCCGAAATTGAAACTCTAACTAGTTGTAAGCATGAGAATATAATCTCTCTTCTCGGTTTTTGTTATGAAGGTAACGGTGCAATGATCCTGGTTTATGAGCATGCATCGAAAGGAAGTCTTGAAAGCTATCTGGGAAGAAGTGATAAAATGGCTAATCTTAATTGGTTGCAACGTCTTAACATATGTCTTGATATTGCATATGGCTTGAATTACATTCACAACAACACAGATCATGGCAAACAAAAGATGATACACCGTGACATCAAGAGCGATAATATTCTATTGGGAGATAATTGGAAGGCTAAGATTGCGGATTTTGGGCTCTCAAAATTCCACCCAGCCGACACTATCTTTACCAATATGATTGCAGGTACGGATGTGTATTTGGATCCAGAATATCAGGAGGATGGTAAACTAAGTAAGAAATCAGACATTTACTCGTTTGGAGTAGTGTTGCTTGAGATTTTGACCGGGAAGATGGCCTATGATCGTGAATACATCAAGATGAATGAGAAGGGAATTGCACCCATTGCAAGAGATCATTTTG
The DNA here is from genome assembly GCA_022545495.1 of Chrysanthemum lavandulifolium. Taxonomy (NCBI): domain Eukaryota; kingdom Viridiplantae; phylum Streptophyta; class Magnoliopsida; order Asterales; family Asteraceae; genus Chrysanthemum; species Chrysanthemum lavandulifolium. The sequence goes on along the minus strand of CM040240.1, from coordinate 276,184,402 downwards.
AAAAGGGAACAATAATGGAAATAGTTGATCACAAGATAAAGGAGGAGACTGATGAACATGTCTTTTCTTTAAGTAAAGGACCCGATAAAGAGTCTTTGGACGTATTTTTAGATATCACACTTCGATGTGTGGCAGAAACTCAATCACAACGTCCAACAATAGAAGTTGTCATCAACGAACTCAAAAAAGCATTAGACTCTCAGGTAAGTCGATATTTTAAAAGAAAACTTTTTATTTCTTAATATTCTTGATAGTAATACGTGACATTTCATACAATATACTTTGTGTAAACAAAAATTTTGTCAAACTTTTACTCAATATAGATTTTATCGTTTAAGTTTTTGTTTGTTCTTAAGTTTTGCGATTTTTTATCATAAACTTTATTTAACTTAGTAATTTAACTTTATGGCGTGCTACGATTAGCCGGTAAACCTCGTGACTCTTCTCTTCCATGTATTTATACTTTTTTTTCCTTTAATTTGGAAATTGCAACAACCAAGCTTGATTTAAAACCATAACATTGACATGAACTTGGAGACTGAGAATCTAAAGCATAAAAAAAAAATAATAATAATAATAAAAAAAAAAAAAAAAATAAAATCAAACGAATTCTAAATGGAAAGTAGTTTCATTCTATTTTTAACTTAAAAAATTGACTGACTATCCAATAAAACTCAGGAGAACCACAAGGACAACCTCAAACTGTCACTTGAAGATATAAAGTTGGCAACGAAAGGCTTCAGTCAAGACAATATCATTGGACATGGAGATTCTGGGAAGGTATACAAGGGAGCTACTCACATTACTCATGGAGATAACATCATTGCTGCAAAGCGGTTGGATAAGAATTCGGATCAAGGAGATGCTGATGTTTTCACAGAGCTGGCAACAGCTAAATTCATGGCAGAGTTGGACATCCTTATGATGTATAAACATTTAAATGTCATTGATCTTGTAGGCTACTGTGATGAAGAGGATGAAAAAATTATAGTATATGAGTATGCATCCAGAGGTAGTCTTGATAAGTACTTGAGCAATGATAGTCTTACATGGGTGATGCGGCTTAAAATATGCATCGATGTTGCAGTCGGGTTGGAGTTTCTTCATGGAACTATTTCAAGTCCAGAAATGGTAATACATAGGGACATCAGCAGCAGCAACATTCTACTATTTGATGATTGGAAAGCAAAAATTACCGGTTTTGGGCTTTCCTTAGTATGCCCAACAAATCAGAATGTAGACTATGTCATCGACAATGTTACAGGCACAATCGGCTATCGTGACCCACTATACTCAAAAACAGGCTTCTTAACCAAAGAGTCTGATATATTCTCATTGGGTGCGGTCTTATTTGACATATTGTGTGGGAAACTATCATCCGAAAAGCTAGATGATGAGTATCTTTATTTACCCTTTTTGGCGAAACACCACTATTACAATGAAAAACTTGATAAGTTAGTGTTCGAGGGTATCAAAGAACAAATTGTGCCACAGTCATATATTACCTTTACAAGGATTGCCCTTAAATGCTTACATCACAGGAGAGAAAGACGACCAACAGCTGATGAAGTGGTCATACAACTCAAGAAAGCATTGGAATTTCAGGTAAGTTTCTATATTTTGGCAAAATTGGCTAACTTTTGATTCATATATATCTAAACTATGGCCTTTAACTGTTTAATATACTGTAAGAAAGTAATTGTATGAAACATGAGTTTATTAATTGATTAATGTATATCCAGGAGGATTATGAGAAATGGGAGCCCAAATTGCCTAAAGACTATAAAGAAATAATCCAGATGTCAAAGTGCCCAGAAATCTATTCTAGAAAAAAGAAAGAGGAACTTTACAACATTTTTTGTAACGGAATCCTCCTTCAACAAGACAAAGTGGTAACCAATTCATTCTCATATCTCCTTTATTGGGTGTCTATGTATCTTCTCCTTATTGAGAGATAATACAAAATCACACATGCATTTATACATCATACACATTGAGTCTGATTTGTATTTCGGTTGTATAACAGTTGTTGTCATTCGTTGGTAATGGAGAAAGAAATGAAATGGTTTCAGCCACAATGTTTTCGTACATAAACAGTTGTCCACATGAGTTGAAATCTCTTTCAGAATCAAGGTTATTCTCTACCTCTCCACCTTACTAAGTTTTTAATGATAAGCAAACATATGCATTATTGGAAGAATTATGGTATGCTTTTTAATGTTAAAGTATAAGGTTATTCTCTTCACCGTTTAATGCATGACAAGCTGTTTTTGGTTGCATAATATGATTATTAATCATATAATTATAATTATGATCAAATAGGATCAAACTTAAGAACCCCTTTGACTATATTCTGCTAGAACTACTAATCCTCTGCGTTAATCAACAAAGGAGTAGTGCTTCATCATTAGCTCTTTTACACTTCAGACCTCATCTCATCACGTTAATAACAAGATTAGTCCTGCATACATACATATCAACAATGAGAACTGATGTTGTACATGACAAAATAGATTTTAATACTCACTATATGGTTGGGAACTATAATGTTATAAACCTTCTAATGTTTTGGGTCCTCTGTTCTCATGACCGTGAATTATAAATTTTGCTAAGCATCTTGATAATGTTTTTTATAATGTTCTTACCTTTATTTAAATAGAGATTTGTATGGTACAATAAATTCTAATATAGAATTTAAACTCTTGTTCCAAAAATTACGAAAGTCAGAAGTAGAAGTGTATGTGAATATAAAGGCTATGACTGATTTAGTCTTGGATGTTTATCATATGCGCAGGTTTGGGACAGTGGTGGAGATGTTAGATATTTCCGACTTGAACATCGACATCAAGACAAGAGCTCAATTTTATCTCCAGATGTTGTCTATGGGGTCTATTTAGTCTTCAAATTTTGTGATTCAAGAAACTTTTCAAGTAAACCTGTATGTTAACCTAAAGTATAGAAAGGGACATGAAAATCTGCATGCATATTTCGCAACATGGAGAGATGAGCAGTGGATGATGATTGAGTTGCACCGTTTCTTGAATCAAAACGAAGATGTCGGTTTTGAGTTTCTACTTGAGAGTTTTTCAACGTACTATAGTGGAGATGTTGCAGTTTATGTTGAAGGCATTGAATTTCTAGCAATTGAAAAAGTAATTTTTGAAATTATTCCTTGGTTCCAGTCTATGTTCTATTCTTTATGTTGTATAAAGGGGATATGAATGCATGGTAACAAACAAAATCATGTTCTAAGTTGCATATTTATAATAACTGCATGCAGATGAAACTTGAAGGAATCAGAAAATTGGCGGAAGTCCAACAAGTATTGAAATCAAACTTCAATGTGGATCTGGTGCGTCAACTGCCAACTGACTTTAAAGAAATATTTAAGATAAACAGAAACTACGAAGAGTTGTTCTGGTTGGGAAACATAGACAGAATGAAGCTTCTTATAGTTTCGGCAAAGGCAGCTTTATACAATGTGTCTAATGAGCACCTTTTTACTTCAAAATCAATATCCCAGTCCAGGTTTGCTTTTTCGAACTAACTTTGTTACAGTTCAAATCAAATCACTAAGGATTTATTCTTCTTTTTAGTCTAATTCAAAACTGAATATTGTGACTTGATGGTTGGCAAAGGTTTCATTTCTTGAATTTTGTTTTATGTGTCTTTAAATATGGATTTTTTTTGTTAATTATTTTTTTTTTGTTGTAAAGTATGTAATCATAAAATATATCTTACATGCAGATTTCAAGAGGTGATTGAGCTTTTACCACAAAAAGTATTTCATATCAAATGCACGATTAAAAGTCAAATGTTGTCACCCTATATAGAATACGCATGTTACCTTGTGTTCAAGCTTTCAGATAAATATGAGGGCTGCATTGTCCTGTGAATGTACGAGATATGTCCACCAAGAAAACAATGAGGCTGAATTTCTTTATTTTATAACCCCAAGCCCTTTGAATATACATGATATCACTCGGGTTCCAAAACAAAGGAAAGATGGATGGATGGAGATTCGATTGTGGAAATTTAACTCAAATTCTGAATTTAAGGATGACTCTCTTTCTATTGATATGAAATTTACAAGTCATGAAGGACCTATGTCTGGTCTCATTGTTTGTGGCCTTGAGTTTCGGCCAATGTAAAATAATTGTTTGCTATATTTAGATTATTTGTTTACTCAATGCATCAGGAAAAGGCTCTTTTTGCATGCACCCGGATAATTATAAAAAAGTTATATGTGAAGTTTATCTGATGCATGTATGTTTTGTGAAAAGCAAAATGGGTTCTGCAGAAATTTTGTTTAAATTTACCATGTGTATGTATGTATTTGTGACAACCAAATTGGGCTGGGAAATGTATTGTTCAGTCATTTGTAATATATAAAGGCCAATCCCGTTATTTTCATGTATTTTGATGGTCAATTTATATTCAATATTAATGCTGGTGTGACTTTTACCAGTTGTAGGGATGGCGGTGTATTGGCGTACCGAGGACTAAACAAGGCTTATTACACAAATTCTTTTGACATGGCTCATTTCAGAAAAATCTACTTTTTTTAGACAAATTTATAGCTTGTGACAGTTATAAAATCTTCTAATTAACAACTTCTAGTGATTATCATGATATAAAGTGATTATCATTTCTAGAGGTAGGAAATTCACTCATTTGTTCGGGTTATGTTCTATCTCTAACGAGTCAAATGGGTAAAATCAACAATTTTAACTACTAAGACAATAGAAAGAAAGTTGCAAGTGAAATATCAACAAACTGAATTGTGTTATTAGTCATTACATGTGACATCACAATGTGAGTACGTGAGGGTGTCTGGTTGTTTGTCTGTGGGTTTTGTTACAGATTATGTTAATTGATTATATTAGTGAAAAAAAGGATCCTCCGCTAAATGAAGAGATTGTTGCTCATATCAAGTGTAAATTTGAACTTACATTTATGGACTGTACATTTTTCAATTATTGTGTTTGGCTGCAATCATTTCAATTCCCAAAAGGGCAACGATGCATGGTGGTACATGTCAGTAAAAAGACTATTTTACATGTGACTTGCACATAAGGGGGTTTAACGGTCAAACTTAACGTCAGTTTGGTCAAAGGAGTGCGGGTTTTAAGAGTTTCAAAGTTAGTGACTGTTTGTGCAAAAGAAAGTCAAAGGACCAAGGGTGAAAGTCAACGCAAACCAAATAGACCATCTGTGTAAAAAGTATGCAACTAAAGTGTAAAAACTGCATATGCTTTGCAAGAGCCTTTATTCATTTGTAACTGGCGTATAGTGTTCACACCAACAAACAAAATTGAGTTGCAAGTCCGAGTTGCACACCAACCGTTTGATATAATGTTTATTTTAATAGTGTTGTAAATTGGTAATGTTAGTGAGACCCTTAGAGACTTGTTGCTGGTTAGAATTACGTTGTGGACTTAAATCGCCTTTAAGAAAATGGCCTTTTATTTAGTGGAGATTCGGTTTTTATTGAGCAAAATCAGATAAACTAGTAGCACCCCTGAAACGTATCGTTATCAAAGTGAGCATCACATGGTGTGATAATACAGAGTTTTGTTTTTCATAGTTTTTATAGTAACAAAGAAGATGGTATAGCAAGTTTTTGATGAAATGTCTACTTGAATAGTGATACAAGTTGGTCATGTTACTTATGCCCATGTGACTTGTTGCTGATAATCACATTGTTTTGTTGATTTAATTGACTTTGTTTTGTTGGAGGATTCAGTTTTTATGAAGCGAAATCGGATAAGTAATGGTGTTTTATAACGGGAATTCTTTTTGTTGCTCAGTTTATGGTTTAAGACGCTACATTGTCTGATAAAGCTTAAATTTCATATGTGTTTATTGACTTATGAGAGATGGGGTTTATACTTTTATTATGATTGTTTAATAGAGCTTAAAGTTCATATGTGTTTATTGTAGCTATTGAATTTCATTATAATGGGAATTCTTTTTGTTGCTCAGTTTATGGATGACGCTATATTGGTGATGAATAAGTTGAATATTTTTGTTTGCTGATAGTGCTTAAAGTTCATGTGTTTATTGACTTATGAGAGATGGGGTTTATACTGTTATTATGATTGTTTGATTGTAATTGCACTTGAACAAGCCTGTAATACGGTAGTCATAGCAGGATTCTGATACTCATAAATGTAATAGTGTTTTCACATTTTTTTGTTGACCTGGTTATCTGCTCTTGAGAAGGACTCGTACACCATTATCTTGTCCTCTTAATATCTTTGTATGCATGTTTGATATGATATCATGAAAACTTATTCGATATTTAATCTAATCTCTCAATGAGTTTAATTAATATTAGTAATTTATCAAGGAGATGGTAGTTTTTGAATGCTCATAGACATGCCAACTCTATGGTTATTATCTGGTATTCTGAGTGCGTTTATTTTAAGTAGACCTGGTGGTAAGATTATGACACTTTTAAATGTGATTGTGTTTTGGACTTGTCTTTCATAATTATGAAGAACCGTGCACCATTAGTGGAGTGGTTTAGCTATAGTACTTAGATTAAGATAAGTTGAATTAGAATTGGGGGATAGATGGTTGGAGTGTTATTTTGCGGAAAATTACTTGTACATGGAGACGAAATAGAATGTACTAACTAGAATTGGGGATTGATGGTTAGAGTAAGACAAGTTGAATCAGAATTGGGGGATAGATGATGTTGCCAAAGATCGCCTTTATGTTGGGTAAGACATTTTCTATTATATTTCAATGAAGTTTTATACGCTTTGTAAGGACGTAAGTATTAAGTAGACTATTATTATATGAAGTTTGATTCTATTTCTCAGTGGTTCGAGTTTTACAAGGTGGAGTTGTCAAACAGTTCATTCAAAGCATCTACTCTCCATAGTGAGAGTCGTTGCTCCAATAATGCCTCATATAGCTGATGATGTCATTAAACTTTGACAATGCTGGTGTCATTAAATTTTGACAATGCTGGTGTCATTAAATTTGTTTTTTATTGAAATTGAGAGAAAGTGAAATGAGTTATTATTGAAGTGGGAAACTTGTGATCAAATGACCACTTACACAAACTTTATACAAAGTATTTTGGCGGCAAACTTTATACTAAGCTACTATTACATCAACTAAGCTATCACTACATCTTTAAGCTATATTACAGACTTGATACTACATATAAAACTATTGTATTAAGCTAACACATCCAACTGTAGGCTATTGTACTTGTTGCATCCTCTGCTACATCTTGTTGCAGGTCTTCAAGCACTGTGTCTGGTGAATGTAACCTGTGGACATAGCTGTGGTAACTGAAGCAGCTATATTATAATCAAAATGGCATGTAGTAAATGAAAGATGACTTGCCTATCGTGAGGAAGAGACTGATTTTGGGGGAATAAGTACTCAAGGTAACCACAATAATGTCTTGCTGCTACTACCTTTGATATATCCATTTTTACATCGACTTTTTATTGCTGTACGATTTTACAACACTGCACGTAAATCTAATCTGTAAGGATTTGCTAGTTGAGAACGGAGGAAATTAAAGCTTTGGAGAGTGCTCACACTGGTAACTTCATTGGTTCCAGTCGCAGGAGAAGGTGTATCTGCATTCCTTTCAGGATAACCTTGCTGTGAGAGTGAGTAATATGTGTGAACCTAAAGTTGTTGCTGACTCACTGAATCGCATATTAGTAACATCTCAGGTATTCCCGATAATTATTCTGTAGATAGGCAAGATGTAAATGAGCATGTATGAAGACTCTAAAAGACTTATGAGCAAAACTGCAGAGGTATCAAAATGGGCGGGTTCTGGTAAAAAAAAAGCTGATGGCTGACCTGAAACATTTTTAGTCCAATTATTTAGTAAATAGTCAGTGTCTCTAATATTATTACCAAATATATATATCATTTTATGAATTAAAATTACATTTTGGGTGACCTTCGACCTGTTTGATCTCTTTCCTGTTAAGATGATCTTTTAATTTTACCTATTAGAAATAAAACATAACATGAAGACGCAATATATAAGTAAATAATTCAAATTGCCACACTAGTTATGGTGCTGAATTACACATCATTGCACGCATTTTGGTGACGATATTTGTATAATAAATCCATCATTCGTACTATAGGTTGAGATTCTTTCTACTATGGAGGATGCACCAAGCGAAAGTATACCATATTCTGGAGATTATTTGATTCAAAGAGAGAAGAAAAATATGGATTGGTGTTTCACATGTAGAAAGGTTCAACATGTGAAAGATATTGGAACTTCTCAACACAAGTTGGCCATTTTCTTGATCGTCCCACACTTTGCAGTCGTTGTTATTGCTGGCCAACCACCTCATGTTCTTTCAGTTGTTAGTTAACCTTTAGGTAATCTCTTGAAAAATATAAAGTGTTTTGTTTTATCTTTAATGGGCCAGACTGGTAAATTAAAAAAGTTGCTTAAAACAAAATGGGCTGCAATTGGTTGAAAGTCTCCCAAATTGTATTGCATCAAACTTCATAAATTATTTTATTTATAAAAGTGGGATTATTAATTTACTAATTCTCAATCAAAAGGTCTAAATGTTGACAAAAAAAACCATTTTCTTTTGAGGTTGACCTGTACGAAACCTGTTTCAGCCATAACCCGTGTTAAGCCGTTACACAACCCGCCCACTCGATCACAATCTATATCATATACATTGTTTACCCTGTTTTACATCGCTAATCTCAACTTTTTTCTAGAGCAATGAAGGTTATGGATTATTAAATCAAAGGGTAAATTACCAGAAGTGCACATGCTTCTGGTCACATTCTTTGGCTGTAGATGGAGTTCTTTGTTACAGCGCCTTTTCGGTAAGCAAAATTTGGTTTCACTAGAGTTAAAAGGAACTTTATCAGACACCTTTCATTACTACAAGTAATGCTGAAATTTATTTGTGGTAGATATTATTAAACCCTTTATGTATAACGCTAACGGCATAAAAATGGTTGCAAGTCTTGCAATCAATTGCATGTTGCCATTTTCACATTGGATTCAAATTCAATATATTATGTAATCATAATAATCTAACTGTGATCAAGCCTATAATGTTTCTGGTCAAAGTGAGTGTAAAGAGACAAGCTCCATGTTGCGATAGATCTTTTTTTGAGCACACAAGGAGGATTTAGTAAACTCAACGACTATTATACAAGATGACCCGGAATAAATGTTACTGAATCTATAGACATTGGGAAGAAAAAATAAATCATGAAGGAATCAACTTAATTGAAACAAAAAACTTTTAAATACCATGTTTTATCATGACAAACATCTATGAATTTTAATAATGAAAAAATTGATGGATGACTTGTGTGCTGACGAGTTTGGAGAAGGATTCTCTCAAGTTGTTTTACAACTTGAGTCATGTTGGATATGTGTGGTTATTGGTTTGATCCAATGGCTCAAATCAAAGAAATTCTTTTGATTTGAGCCATTAGATCAAATCAATAGCTCACATCCCCTTAACTTGACTCAAGTTATAAAAATAACTTGAGAGGATCTTTCTCCGACGAGTTTAGATGTACTTTTTAATACATTCATGATAAACACTTATAAATTTTATTAATCAAGTAATCAAGGGCTACGATCAATTAAATACAACATTGAAACTTTTAACATGACTAGGGAATAACTTGGTTCTCTTGTGAATATCATACAGGTATCTACAATTGAAACTTTAAAATAAATAATGGGGCTTAATAATGTCTACAGAGACTTTATAAGATATGAAGTATCTCAATACTCATTTCATATTCTTTCATGAATCACAAAAGAAGTGGTAGGTCTTAACAATTGATATAAAAAACAAATTAGCATCTAATTAATGTCACCTGGGAGAGGAGAAATAAATAATATTCCATCGATAGCTGGCAAATATATTAATATTACTTAAGCAATTAATAACTAATTAGGGGAATCTATTCACATGTTTTTGTATTGCCTTTGACTTTTCCCTTTCTCACATTCCCTTTCTCACACTAGTACGCAACCCATCCTATTCTTTGACTAAACGCATGGAAAAGTAAGAAAATATATGAAAACGTAAGAAAAACGTATAAAACGGACGTAAACGTATAGAAACGGATGAAAAGTTATAAAAACATACGGAAACGTATAAAAACGTAAAAAAATGGATAAAAACGTATGAAAGCGTAAGAAAAAAGTATAAAAACGGGCAAAAACATATAGAAACGGAGGAAAACGTATAAAACGGACAAAAACATAAGAAAACGGGCGAAAACATATCAAAGCGGACGAAACGTGATAGAAACAGACGGAAACATATAAGTTTTTATTACTTCCCGTAAAAAAAATGGATAAAAGAATAAAAATAAAAATAAAACATAACATTGGACGATTGGTCTAGTGGTGTTTGTTTGTTATGCCGAAGACCCGAGTTTTAATTTTAGACCCACAAGGACGACTGGTGATTTTTTTTTTAAATTTAAACCCACGTGGATGATTTATGTAAATAACTCTTGATTAGCTTAATTTTAGAGACACAAGGACGGCTGGTGTAAACTTTTAGAGCCTTACGGACTTTTTAAATTTAGAGCCACATGGACAAATTATGTAAATAACTCTTAATTAGTTGATGGCAGTACTAGGGGTGAAAACGAGCCGAGCCGAGCCCGAGCCTGCCAGAGCTCGAGCTCGGCTCGTTTAAGTTTTGGGCTCGAGCTCGGCTCGTTTAAGTTTTGGGCTCGAGCTCGGCTCGTTTAAGTTTTAAAAAGCTCGAGCTCGGCTCGTTTCGATCATTAAATTCTAAGCTCGAGCTAGGCTCGTGGTATGTTATATAGGCTCGGGCTCGAGCTTGGCTCGTTTATACGATTTGGAAAAGAAAAGTTAAAGTTTGGCTCGAGCTCGAGCTCGGCTCGTATATATCTTTTTTGAGCTAGTTAATAAGCTCGAGCTCGGCTCGTATATATGTTAATTATTTAAAATATCATAATGTGTTTAGGCTCGTTTAGGCTCGCGAGCCCAAACGAGCTTTGTAGGTAAAGCTCAGGCTCCAATTCGATTAATAAACGAGCTGCAACTTAGGATTGAGCTCGGGCTCGAGCTCGTTTAGATTTGGCTCGTTCGAGCTTTTTACCGATATGATCCTGAGCTTTTTACGAGCGGCTCGACTCATTTCCACCCCTAGTTGATGCCACGACAGAATAATGCCAACAATAGGAAGATTAAGAAAGTATTTGAGATTTATAGAAAAATTAAAAGATAATAGCATACAAAAGGAAAATTTACACACTATTAGCCCAAAAATTTAATGTGACTTATATTGAGGTGATGGAATTGGAACTCTTAAGGTAAGTAATGTTCCCTATTATCTTTTGCACAAACTGTGTGTATTTATATTTATTTTTTGGGTAAAGGGGTCGTGAAGGCTCCCCATCATACATAACTCTCAGCAACCCTACATATTAAAACATAAAACATCCACTTATACCCTAAATAAATCAATTCAATTGCAAAACCGTTTCATAACAGAAACTTAAGTTCAATCAAACGCGGGCACTTCTTAGGCACCTACCATCCTAACGCCAAACTCGAAAATTGAATCACACGTTTGAAATCCCCGCAACAGGCTCCCCTCAGGATATTCAAAGTTTCCTCACTTCAGATCAATATTTGTACGCATTTTGTTGATGATATTTTTATAATAAATCCAACATTCATACTGTATGGTTGAGATTCTTTCTACTCCGGAGGACGCACCAAGCAAAAGATGGAGTTGGTCCAAAGTCTCACAAATTGTATGCATCAAACTTCATAAATATTTTATAAATAAAATTTAAACTATTGATGTATTAATTATAGATCAAAAGGTTTAAATGTTGATACAAAAAAAAATTCTTTTCAGGCTGACATATACGAAACCTATTTCAGCAATAACACGTGTTAAGCTCTTACACAACCCGCCCACTTGATCACATTCTATATCATATACATTGTATACCCTTTTTTATGTCGCTACTAGGGCAACGGAGGTTATGAAATGTTAAATCAAAAGGTAGATTACCAGAAGTACACATGCTTCTGTTAACATTTTCTTTGGCAGTAGATGGAGTCCTTTATTACAGAGGGTTTTTGGTAAGCAATTACATATTTACATTGAGAAATGATAGGCATGCCTAAAAACATGCCTAATGATATGTCTAAAAGTGTGTGACAAAAGTTTGTGGGTTGTAGCAGCCAGACCCATTTCAGCACAAACCAACCACAAAGTTTTAGGCATATGATTAGACATGTTTTTAGGCATGCATATCATTTCTTATTTACATTTGGTCTCGCTAAAGTTAAAAAAGAACTTTAGGCATATGATTAGACATGTTTTTAGGGATGCCGTTTACATTTGGTCTCGCTAAAGTTAAAAAAGAACTTTGTTGGACACCTTTCATCACTATTTGTACTGTTGAAATATATTTGTGGTAGATATTATTAAACCTCTTATGTATAAGGCTAACGTCTTAATATTGGTTGCAAGTCTTACAATCAAACCTATAATGTTTTGGGTAAAAGTGAGTGTAAAGAGACGAGCTTCATGTTGCGATAGATCTTTTGTTGAGTATGCAAGAAGGGTTTAGTAAACTGAACGACTATTATACAAATGACTTGTTGGGAAGAAAAAATTAATCGTGAAGGTTCATGACAAGCATCTATGAATTTTAATAATGAAAAATTAATGGATGACCTGTAATGTTGACGAGTTTAGATGTACTTTTTAATGAAGTCATGATAAACGCTTATAATTTTATAGTCAAGTAAACAAGGTCTAGGATCAATTAAATACAATATTGAAACTTTTAACACGACTAGGAAAAAACTTGGAGGTCTCTTGTGAATCTTATACAGGTATATAATGTCTATAGAGACTTTATAAGATATCAAGTGTCTCGAAACTCATTTCATATTCTTTCATGAATTACAAAAGAAGTGGCAGGTCTTAACAATTGATATCAAAAACAAATTAGCATCTAATTAATGTCACCTGCGAGATGAGAAATAAATAATGTTCCATCGATAGCTGGCAAATATATTAATATTAGTTAAGTAATTAACAACTAATTAGGGGAATCTATTCCCATGTTTTTGTATTGCCTCTGACTTTTTCATTTTCTCACATTCATATGCAAACCATCCTAATCTTTGAGTGCAGTTCTAATAAGTTTTTGAAAATGAAAGATCTACGACAAAATATCACTTCATGAGCTTGTACTTTTGTGGTATCTAGCTATTTTCCCAAAAAGAAATCATTAATCATTTCTCACGTTTTTGGTAAATGTAAAACTCCCCCGGTCTTATAACAAGTGTTCACCTTACTATTCTCATGATAAGCGTCTAATACTAAATTTCAACCAATCCACAAACTTCTAAAAAGTAAAGGTGAGATTTTATTGGATAAAAGTGAAAAGGTTCTACTTTTTTCTAAATATGTGTAAACACTTAGGGGCAGTTTGGTTTGATGGTTTAGTTTAAATGGAATGGACTCAAAGTAAAATAAATCGTTTGTTTAGTATACATAGGTTTTGAAAATAAGACTCACCCCCTTGTTCAAGGGATTCCAGAAAACCCAATAAGAATGCTAACTTTCTGATAATTTTTCCCCACCTGCTATTCTTTCCCTTCCTTCCTTTTGTGTTTTTGTCTTTATGTAGTAATACCCTCTTTTTGTTGTTGTCTTGGTGTGATAAATAGAAAAAGCCATACCTAAATATAAAGAAACCAAACATCAAATTTTCATACAGTACAATCTAATCCTAAACCACTCATTTCTTAATCCATGCCTACAGTAAATTCTTACCTTACACCAAACGGGCCCTTATTACACGACGAAGATAGTTTGGATTTGTTATTACAAAGTCTGTACACTTAGAGAATAAGTGGCTAAGTGCTATAATTTACCAAAAGGGGGTTTGGGTTCTAATCATGATAACTTCAACCTCCCGGGTTCCCTAAAAGCCCCAGGTTTGCTTTCCGCTACAGTTTTTCTGATTCCAAGAAAAATAATAATTAAAAATTCTTTCAAAAAAATTTATTAAATGATAAGAAATGAGGCATATTCTCTAATAACTAGTATAAACAAACGCTATGATTACCAAATAAAAAACGAAGTCTATTGTAATTGTGTTTGAACTTAGAATTGTATACGGTTATTTTTTTATAATAACGTGCCGACATACAACTTTCACGACTTGCATCTAAATAATTAACATTTTAATTCAATCTTCACTAAAATCTTATTCTCTACGTCTCAAAGTAATTGTCGGTGACAAAAACCAAGCAGTTTAAGAAAACATGATCATCACGGTTTAATAACGGTTTTATCCATCATTAATTAGTTAATAACTTCGATAAGGACTTCTTCTTCCAACTAGAGTATATTTTATTCTATTTTTAGTTATATACAGATAACTTGGGTTAACCTTAATTGAGAACATGGACATAGTATGGGACTAAAGGAGTAATAAAAGTGAACAATCAACTTGCGATAACGTGTCTTAATTAGTAACTTAAAGATGTCTTAATAATTAATTTTATTTTCTGTATTAGACTTTAATCATGTAAAACAATGATGGCTTGAGAATCATCGTATCTAACTATACATGTTATACCGTGTTTCTTATTCATGTTATGTAGGACGATTAATTCTTGCATCCTAGTTGTAACGCCCCGACCCGCCAAGGGTAAAGGAATCACAAATAATGGTGTCATATCAAAGCAAAACATTCATAACCAAAAGATAGTCTTAACATAAATGCGGAAATAATCCAAGTCAAAAGACTTCAATACATAGGTCCCAGCGGAAACGTAATAAACTTCAACATAATATCCGAAATAAAAATAAGTCTAATGGCATCATAAGAAATCAAAGCTAAAACTCTAAGGTAAGTCCACTCAAGCACTCATCCCAAAGCAAACCCAGCTTCCAATGCTTAGATACACGCGGAAGAAAAGAAAAGTGCGGTGAGCTTCAAAAGCCCATGAAGCAGATATGAAAGCAAAAGCTAAAACTAAGCGATAACGGATATGAAATAAAGTGAATGAGCAATACAAAATCTTTATCATTTTCAAAACATAAATCATAATTTCAAAAGATATTTATAGTCAACTACCACGAGCCCGAACTTATATCGGATCACATTCATATTCACATAAGGCAACATTTTGTAGGGAGACCTACGAGTTATGAAGGGCGTGCATGCACGCAGCATCAATCATCGATAACATATAACATATAACGGATAACGAGATCTAGGATGCATCCATACGCCCCTTCCTACATATTCACAAATATGCTTCACCATCCGAGGCGTGGCGAACATCACTCTCTCGCCCTAGAGTCATATCGAGGTGCATCATCGATACGGACATGGAACCCCATGACTAGTTAAATATTTGGCTCGGGTGTCAAACTATCTTAGGTCAAATCGAATGTCATAGCGACACGGATCATCTTTATCGGAAAATCATTCATATTTCCAAAATCATAGTTTTCATATCGGATAGTTCAAAATCGGATGTTTCATAATTCGAAATCATAGTTCGGATAAGCAATAGCTCAAACAAATCGATTTTGGGATTCATAGCAAAGGCTTAGGAAATCCTAATAAGAAAGAAAACATTAAGAGAAACCTTTCTTGAAAAGGTCGAATATCATACCTTATTCCAACGCATAAGATTGAAAAGCGAAGAGCGAAAACAAAGGATTACTCCCTCTTCACAGAACCTATAGACATTAACGGTCGTCCACGTTATTAATGATTCCAAAATCGTCAAAATGATCTTTTAATATTTAGTATCCATAATTAGTAATCTTTATACTTTAGGGTTTTATTAGTGAGTCTTAAGTATTTTATAATCAATGTTGTAGATTAGGGTTTATTATATCATTTATTAAAGTCTAGGTTAAATGAGAAAATAGTTTTATAAGTTATAACTCACACATGAAATAACACTTATTATTTTTAACTCAAACTCTAATATATTCTCATTTACGTTCTAGGGTTTCTTATTCTTTAATATCTCATTAATATGCACTTACTTTACATGTTAAGTCTTAATGATTTGCTACTCAACCTAATACGTAATTAATAACCTTCTTTACTTTTACTCCTTATCATACACGTTTATGATTTCATGTGAACATACATCATTAGGGTTTAGTATACTTCATACGCTTTACTCATAAAACTAGGGTTTTATATTTACATAATCCTTTACTTATTAATTACATGTCTAAATCTCATGTACACTTATTTAGTTCACTTAGGGTTTCGGCTAGCATGTTTTATCCAAGTCCTAGCTCATCTAAACGTTACATATTCAAGTTACATGTTTTAAACCTCATTCGAAACTCATGCATGCCTCGTCTCACCTCATGCATGTCTCGGCTCACCTTAACTCAACATATACGTGACCCGATTCAATATTACTCATCACTTACACGTTCCTTATTAATTACAAGGTTAAGATAAATTAGGGTTTCTTGTTTTTCTTGGTTACCACCTCTCGGCCCCAAAACAAAAGAAAAGAAACGCGACAAATCAAATAGATCTCGACATATACATGCAAGGTATGTTAAAGGAAGATGAATAAACGTTATACCTTCACTTGAATAAGAAAAATCGACACCAAGGGTGTTTGGAAACTTCGGCCGAGCAAAAGAAAAGAAAAGGAGAGACAAAACTAGGGTTCCAATTAAATGATTATGTGTTGTATTTATAGTTATAGAATTTGAGTTTGATTAGGAAAGTGTTTGGGTTTGGGTTGGCTTGGTCCAACCGGTCACAAACAAACACCCCTATGGGCTTCGGCCCTTTGATCCCACGACACAAAACAAACGCCCCTCGTTGGGCTTCTCTTGTCCTCGGCTTGGCGCAAAAACAAAACAAAAGACACGAGTCCATTAAACAAACAAACGGCCCAACTTCTTAGCGAAACATTTCGTCCTTTGTCGTACCAAAGTCGTTCACGAAATTATATTCATTAAGTTTTATTTATTAGGTTTTTAATTTCGTACTTTATTATAAGCGTGTTTTACATATTTATCATTCTTAGTTCCAAGGGTATTTTCGTCTTTATATAGGTTTTAGATTTTGGGTTTACAACTCTTCCTCTAAAAAAATTTTAGGTCCTCGAAAATTGAAATGAAACGAAACAAAGCGATAACGAAAGCGAGAACATACCGAACTATTCAAAGAAATGAGGATAACTAACTCGCATCGACTCTTGGTCTCCCAGTAGCCTCACGCTCGGGTGATTTTTCCAAGAATCTTAACGAGCGGAATAACTTTACTTCTCATGACTCTTTCTTGTCTTTCCAAAATAACCCACGGTTCTTGAGCAAAGACATATCGGATCGAATCGATCAAGCGGATGCGAAACAGCGTGTAATGGATGATAATTATATCCTCTGGAGAGATATATGGAACACATCATGAACATGCGATAAGCGGGCGGAAGTGCTAATCGATCTGAAACTTCTCCTATCGTTCGAATTTCAAAGCGGACCAATGAATCGAGGACTAAGCTTGCCCTTGATTCCAAAAGCGTTTCACACCTCTAAGCGGCGAAACTTTCAAAACACACGATCACCGACTCGAAACTCTAAATCACGGCGATGCTTGTCGGCATAACTTTCGGCGAGACCTAGCCTCTTTCAACTTTTCTCTAGCATGACTACTTTCTCATTAGTGATCTTAATCATTTCCGGTCCTTCAATTAGGCGTTCACCTACTTCATCCCAACAAGTAGGTGATCTACATTCCTTCCATAGAAGTTCAAGCGGTCTTTGCCTTAATGCTAGCATGCCAAGCTGTTGTTGTATGCAAACTCTACCAAACACAAATATTCATCCCGGTGCGGTCCATTCCAAAGCACAAGCCCTTAGCATGTCTTCTAAGGTGCGAATGGTCCTCTCGTGACCATCTGTTTGAGGATGAAATGCCGTACTAAAATTAAGTCAGTACCCCAAGCTTTTGCAAACCCTTCCGAAGCTTGAAGTAAAAGCGGATCCCTATCGACACAATAGCCGTCGAGTACCATGAAGTCTAACTATCTCTTCTTGAAAAATCTCGACAATCGCCAATACCATAATCCTTCACGATTGGTAAGAAATGAGCCGATTTGGTTAGTCGATCAACAACCACCCAAATCGCATCATGCTTCTTCTTAGTAAGAGGTAGTCCGATCCAAAGTCCATAGATATCTTATCCACTTCCATGTCGAATATCCAATGGTTGTAACGATCCACTAGCTCTTTGATGTTCGATCTTCACTTGCGACAAATCATACACCGACACAAATGTCGCTACATCTTGTTTCATGCCGTTCCACGAAATCTTGTTTCAAATCCTATACATCTTGGTAGAACCGGATGAATAGTGAAAGGAGAACTATGAGCTTGATCATAACTTTCTCACGAAGTACGATCATTTGGACGCATAGCCTATCTTCATACCATACAATCCCATCGTTATCAACCTTAAACTCCGTCATTTACCTTCTTCAACATTACGAGCTCGACCCACAACTCGCCGTCATCTTTACGAGCTTCCTTAATTTGCGTTATAAGGTTCGACTCCACCTTCATACTAGCCCGGTATCCATCGGGACCTCGTCGCACAACTCAACATCCAAGCGTTCTAAGTCGCGAATAATCCTAGGCTCAATCTCAATACTTGCAATCATACACGATTTCCGGCTAAGTCGTCAACAACTACATTAGCCTTACCGGGATGGTCTTGAATGTTAGTGTCATAATCCTTAAGAAGTTCTAACCATCTTCTTTGTCTCATATTGAGTTCCTTTTGGTGAAAATATACTTGAGACTCTTATGGTCGGTGAAAATATCACCGTCTCTCCATACAAGTAATGTCTCGGATCTTCAACGCGAACACCCAGACTAACTCAAGATCATGAGTTGGGTAATTCTCCTCATAAGGTTTCGGTTGTCTTGAGCGTAGCTATCACCTTACCATGTTGCATCAAGACACGCGTGATCCTTTCTTAGATGCATCGCTATAGATTTGATATCCTCTGAACCGGATGGAAGAGTCAAAATAGGAGCGGAAACCAATCTCGTTTCAACTCTTCAAAACTCTTTTCTCTTTCATCCGTCCACGAACTTTTCACCTTTCCTCATCAATTGGGTTAAAGCAAAGCTAAGCGAGAAACCTTCAACAAAGCGTCGATAGTATCCAAGAAGTCCTAGAAAACTCGACCTCGATCAACATCGTGAGGTCTTGGCCGCTTAGTGATAGCCTCAACCTTAGACGGATCCATGGTTATACCATCGGTGATACGATATGACCAAGGAAAGCGACTTGTCTTAACCAAAATTCACACCGAGAATTTGGCGTACAACTTCTTCTTCCTCGGAATCTCCAAAACTATCCGAAGATGTTGCTCATGTTCCTCTTGGACTTAGAGTAAACCAAAATGTCATCGATGAAAACAATAACGAACTTATCGAAACTCATGGAAAACACGATTCATCGGGTCCATAAACACGGCGCATTCGTCAAACCAAAAGGCATAACGAGAAACTCATAATGACCATATCCGTGCGAACGCGGTCTTAGGAACATCTTGCTCCTTCACACGTAGTTGATGATAACCGGACCTCGGATCAATCTTAGAAAAGAACTTAGCTCCTTGCGGTTGATCAAACAAATCGTCTATGCGTGGCGAGAGGATAACGATTACGAATAATGTCTGGTTGAGTTCACGATAGTCGATACATAGGCGATACTTCCATCCTTCTTCTTCACAAACAAAGCAGGTGCACCCCATGGAGAAACACTAGGTCGAATGAATCCATTATCTATCATCTCTTGCATTGTTCCTTCAACTCCTTGAGTTCTCACGGTGCCATACGATACGGAGCTTTGAAATCGGTTTAGCACCGGGATTAACTCAATGCTAAACTCAACTTCTCGAGTTGGGGAAGTCGAGGAGTTCATCGGGAAAAGCGTCGGTGAATTCACAAACAACGGAAAGATTTTCAATGTTAGGACTCTCCAAAGATGTGTCCTAACGGATGCCGAAAACCTTGACACCCATGAGCAATCATGGTACGTGCCTTCATGGCGAAATGAACTTATGATTTGAGTGGTTTAGAACCATAATAAGCAATTTAGGATGTTTCGTCTCCAAAGATCACGGTTCTAGCATAGCGATCGATGGAAGCTCTATGATAAGCCAACCAATCCATGCCTAGAATGATATCAAAGTCGACCATATCGAGAGGATACGGATGTGCATGGCGAATCGATCATCAAAGCGAAGGACACTTAACGATTTATGATCAATGATCATGTGACTTTTCATAGGTGTAGATATCGATAAGTGATTCTTTAATGGTTGTGGCTTCATATTAAGTTTCTTAGCACATGTGACGGATATGATGGAGTGTGTGGCGCGGTGTCAAATAAAGCGAAGACAGAATAATCATCAATGAAAAGAGTTCCGTAATGGTACACAAGTATGTTCCGCTGATTCGGTAGTAGCATAGACACGTCCGGTGGTAGGTGGCGGCTTGGTATAGTTTCGAGGAATCGTCGAGTTCCTCTTAGGGCAATCCTTGATCTTATGAGTAGTAGAACCACAAGAGAAACATCCACGGTGGCCTTGAAACACGGTCCGGATGAGCCTTTCCGCAAGTAGTATGCAGATAGGTGGGGAGGCAAAACTTGGTATCCTGGCGACGGAAGATCTGAAGCACGACCCGATTCGATCCTCGAGTCGGTGATCTTTGTTTGTGGCGGTTATTGTTACCACGATTCGGCGATCACTTCCATTCTTACCGGCGATTACGCTATCGACCCTCGCCTCGGGCGCCTAGAGTCCACATTCCTTCCCAATGACCACGGCGATCATAACTCTTATCCCTTGTCCCTTGAATCATAACCGCTAGTATTTCCCTTATACTCATTACTTTGAGTCCTACCTTGAATTCGATCACCATCGCGATTACGCTTGTTGTAACACGAACCTTATGAAAGATCTCAATGTTACGGTGCATCATTGCGGCCGACACATCCTCATAGTCGGTGTTAGCGATCGGTCCAACACCCACTTCTTGATCCCCATTTGAAATGCTTAGCTTGGCGCCTACCATCTCCGACAATCGCTCCAACAAAGCTTACCAACCTCATAAACCTACTCATGTACTCATTGGGTTCTCATTATCAAGCGGTAGATCGCTCGATAATCCCTCTCATACCTTTCTTTTTCGGCATCGGAAAATAACGGTTATAGAAGATAGTCCGAAACTCCGCCCAAGTACAAGTAATGTAACAGCATCTCCTCCTCGTGCTTGTTTCAATGCTTTCCACCAATTCAAAGCATCACCTTCCAACTTAACGCAGACAAACGAGTCTTAAATCCATCTCCACAACCCATTACTTCAAACGACTTCTCAACATGAGTGATCCGGTCCTCGACTTGGTGGGAGTAGAAGCGGTGCTAAGCGAAAGAGGCTTGAGCTTCACCGGCTTTCGAGCCAAGTATGAATGCCGACGGGTTGAGCACCTCCACCGCTTCCGAAGGTTCACGATCCGATTCGAATATTGTTGATCACTGTTCCATCATCTCGGTGTAGTCAAACCGGGAAAAGAGAGTTGAGAGCATTCGCAATCGCGACATCCATGTTAACCGCATCATCGTCTCCATCCGCGCCACCGATAGTACGAGTTCGAACCATCTAAGCGATATTGACGATTAGCAAAATGAACAAAGATGAGATACGAAATGGAAGTTCGCAGAAGGAAACCTAAGTCTACCCAATCCTCACAGGTCAAATCTTAACTCTAAGGGATAACTTAAGGTTCTTATGTTCACAGGTCCTGACTACAAGTCGTAAACCTGTCTCTGATACCATAAATTGTAACGCCCCGACCCGCCAAGGGTAAAGGAATCACAAATAATGGTGTCATATCAAAGCAAAACATTCATAACCAAAAGATAGTCTTAACATAAATGCGGAAATAATCCAAGTCAAAAGACTTCAATACATAGGTCCCAGCGGAAACGTAATAAACTTCAACATAATATCCGAAATAAAAATAAGTCTAATGGCATCATAAGAAATCAAAGCTAAAACTCTAAGGTAAGTCCACTCAAGCACTCATCCCAAAGCAAACCCGACTTCAATGCTTAGATACACAGCGGAAGAAAAGAAAAGTGCGGTGAGCATCAAAAGCCAGGTGAGCGGATATGAAAGCAAAAGCTAAAACTAAGCGATAACGGATATGAAATAAAGTGAATGAGCAATACAAAATCTTTATCATTTTCAAAACATAAATCATAATTTCAAAAGATATTTATAGTCAACTACCACGAGCCCGAACTTATATCGGATCACATTCATATTCACAAGGCAACATTTTGTAGGGAGACCTACGAGTTATGAAGGGCGTGCATGCGCGCGGCATCAATCATCGGATAACATATAACATATAACGGATAATGGATCTAGGATGCATCCATCGCCCTTCCTACATATTCACAAATATGCTTCACCATCCGAGAGGCGTGGCGAACATCACTCTCGCCCTAGAGTCATATCGAGGTGCATCATCGATCACGGACATGGAACCCCATGACTAGTTAAATATTTGGCTCGGGTGTCAAACTATCTTAGGTCAAATCGAATGTCATAAGCGACACGGATCATCTTTATCGGAAAATCATTCATATTTCCAAAAATCATAGTTTTCATATCGGATAGTTCAAAATCGGATGTTTCATAATTCGAAATCATAGTTCGGATAAGCAATAGCTCAAACAAATCGATTTTGGGATTCATAGCAAAGGCTTAGGAAATCCTAATAAGAAAGAAAACATTAAGAGAAACCTTCTTGAAAAGGTCGAATATCGTACCTTATTCCAAGCATAAAGATTGAAAGCGAAAAGCGAAAACAAAGGATTACTCCTCTTCACGGAACCTATAGACATTAACGATTCGTCCACGTTATTAATGATTCCAAAATCGTCAAAATGATCTTTTAATATTTAGTATCCATAATTAGTAATCTTTATACTTTAGGGTTTTATTAGTGAGTCTTAAGTATTTTATAATCAATGTTGTAGATTAGGGTTTATTATATCATTTATTAAAGTCTAGGTTAAATGAGAAAATAGTTTTATAAGTTATAACTCACATGAAATAACACTTATTATTTTTAACTCAAACTCTAATATATTCTCATTTCGTTCTAGGGTTTCTTATTCTTTAATATCTCATTAATATGCACTTACTTTACATGTTAAGTCTTAATGATTTGCTACTCAACCTAATCGTAATTAATAACCTTCTTTACTTTTACTCCTTATCATACCGTTTATGATTTCATGTGAACATACATCATTAGGGTTTAGTATACTTCATACGCTTTACTCATAAAACTAGGGTTTTATATTTACATAATCCTTTACTTATTAATTACATGTCTAAATCTCATGTACACTTATTTAGTTCACTTAGGGTTTCGGCTAGCATGTTTTATCCAAGTCTAGCTCATCTAAGCGTTACATATTCAAGTTACATGTTTTAAACCTCATTCGAAACTCATGCATGCCTCGTCTCACCTCATGCATGTCTCGGCTCACCTTAACTCAACATATCGTGACCCGATTCAATATTACTCATCACTTACGTTCCTTATTAATTACAAGGTTAAGATAAATTAGGGTTTCTTGTTTTTCTTGGTTACCACCTCTCGGCCCCAAAACAAAAGAAAAGAAACGCGACAAATCAAATAGATCTCGACATATACATGCAAGGTATGTTAAAGGAAGATGAATAAACGTTATACCTTCACTTGAATAAGAAAAATCGACACTAAGGGTGTTTGGAAACTTTCGGCCGAGCAAAAGAAAAAGAAAAGGAGAGACAAAACTAGGGTTCCAATTAAATGATTATGTGTTGTATTTATAGTTATAGAATTTGAGTTTGATTAGGAAAGTGTTTGGGTTTGGGTTGGCTTGGTCCAACCGGTCACAAACAAACACCCCTATGGGCTTCGGCCCTTTGATCCCACGACACAAAACAAACGCCCCTCGTTGGGCTTCTCTTGTCCTCGGCTTGGCGCAAAAACAAAACAAAAGACACGAGTCCATTAAACAAACAAACGGCCCAACTTCTTAGCGAAACATTTACGTCCTTTGTCGTACCAAAGTCGTTCACGAAATTATATTCATTAAGTTTTATTTATTAGGTTTTTAATTTCCGTACTTTATTATAAACGTGTTTTACATATTTATCATTCTTAGTTCCAAGGGTATTTTCGTCTTTATATAGGTTTTAGATTTTCGGGTTTTACACTAGTTGCACAACATCAGTAACCACAACGATGTATTTTGAGAATATAAAGTGAAAACTCCGAAGCCTCAATGCAAATATATGGGGGCATATCCTAAATTTTATACTTTTTGACATAAGTTGTCCTGTATTCAAAGAAGATTTACACTTTAGAAAACATTGATGCAAAAACAATTAAACCGGTATATAAAGACAGCAAGTCTTACAAAGATTAATAGAATAAGCTAATCACATGCAATAGTTTTCATTGGGTGCCTTGCATCTTATAATTTAATAGTGTTGAATGTTGATCGTGTCTTTTAGTCTTTCTATTTTTAATGTAGTTGTAGAACATGATTATCATATATACATCATGGTTGATCATGGTGTAGTTAATGTCATAATCTCCAGCTCATTTTGCAATTAGACAAAATGCAAGAAAATCCACATCTTGATTTATTTATTTATTTATTTTTTAAGTATCACTATCATTATTTTATTAAGTGGTTCTTCTGGTATATAGTTGATGAAAACACGAATATTTTAGAGTAAATAGGGTGTAATAATAAGAATGATATAATGTTCAAAAAAAATAAGAATGATATAAATCATAAATTTGCGTGTTTAACATATACAATCTTGATAATTCTAATGATGATATCAATGATAGTTTAAAATTTGGAATGAAGACCTTAGAGCACTTGCAACAATAACTCAAATTAAACTTTAACCTCTCCGCGTCGGTAGCCAGTATCGGTATATCGACTTTAACATTTCACCGTAACTCACCCAAAAAACACCCACTATCATAACATCCCAAGGTTAAACCTTAACTCACATATTTTCCAATTCAACCCCTAAACTAAAACAAACACTTCATTTATTAAAAACATATCATTAATTTGAAAACATATTATATCGAAATTCAAAAAATAAAATAAAAATACAACGAAATAACAAAAAGATTTGAAAATTAAGCGTTACAACATAAAGGAAATAGCGAGAATACAATCTCTTGCGAGGTTGCAAGTTATATTTTTGATGATTCGGTCTTTTAAGTCATTGATCAACTACGACATTTGGATCTTTGCCATCATTGTCAATCATCAAAACTTCATCTCTTCGACCTTGTTATTGTTTCATCTTTGACTTCTTTGGGCACGATCGCGCTTGGGTGGTTTCACGTTTGATCGATACTCGTTTGCCATAGTTTGGTGAATTAACTTGCGAGCTCGTTCCTTGATTGCTCGCTCCTCCGATACTTGTCATGCTCTCGGATCTTGCTTTCTTGGAAGCACGTTTTTCTCATGGGCGTGGTTGTTCATCATGACCAAACAAAGCTGCGTTTGTTTGGCTTGGGACATCGCGGTTAAATCAACGGATCGGCGTGTCTATTTCTTATGCTTCGTAAAACTTCCCAAGCATCGCCGAGAGCAAGCGGCGATTTGTGCTAAATCACGATACATTTGCTTCGCGTTTCATGACATCCATCTCATTTTCCCCACTTCTGTTCTCGTTGCGCGTTGGAAAAAATCATTGAACTTTGTGCAATCACGGTTCAACGTTTTCCACTTGCTTGTCATCATATCCTTGTTGCGTCGTTAAAATTGAGTCTATTGAACTCATTTTTGACCCGTATCCAAAACGTATCTTTGGGTTGTGCATGCCGACTATCGGATCCTCCGTACTGACTACATAACACAGCAAGTAAATCTTGATACATTGGTTGCCAGCGCCCGACCTTGATCTTCGTCATCATCATCATCGATTTGGGTCTTTGGATTTTTGGACTTTCGTTTGTCGACATTTGGAATTTTGGAGGGCGTGGGTGTTTCGGGAATATCACGTGTTTCGGTTTGTGAATGTTGTGAGTGTCGTGAGAATTGTAGGTTTTGAAAGTTGGTGTTTAATGTGATTTGTTGATTTTGTTGCCAAAACAGATATTGTTGATGTTGTAGGAAAAGATCTTGGCTCGACAAGCCTAGTGGGTTGGGAAAAGAGACGTTGGGGTTTGAAGATGAACCCGTGTTTGAGGTATTCCACCCACCACCGAGAAGATTCATGAATGTATCATCGTTGTTTCCTCCCGACATTTTTTTTAGTAATTGGAAATATAAGATTAAGAGGATTGAGTAGCGGAAGTGTGAAAAAAATGTTGTTTTAGTTGGGTATTTATAGCCGTTTGAAAAGGAGGGGGTAAAATGAAATTTTTTTTAAACCCCAACGGCTAGTAGCCGTTAGGGGGTAAACTGATTTTATTTTATTTTACGCCTGTTAACACCCGTTATTGGGGTAGCGTGGGGTGCTTGCGGGAACAATGCCGCCATGGTGTGGATAACGTGGGTTTAACGTGGGCGTTATTGTTGCATTGCTCTTATAAAGAGTTTGCTTAGTGTAAAGATCTAAAATCACCATGTTTCATGCATGAGAGCAAAGTTGCTCGTTTATGCGATTAGAACCAAGGAAAATTAAGAGATGAATTAAAACCTAGTAGGTTTAGGCTCATCCACTTTGCACCCTTGAATTTTGAATACGGGAACAAATTCTACCCTTGATCTTCTAACCATTTTGCAATAAAACCCAGTGAACTTTTATAAACATGCATACACCAAGAAACATACTAAAAATAACTTTGAAAGTTAGGAGGTTAGGTCCCTTAATTTCTATTTCCAGATTTTATTTATAAAAGGATACGTTTTAATTAGAAAAAAAAATAAAAAAAATTATTTCAGTTGTTATCATGAATTATATTAATTGCTTTGTATCACTTGGAATTATATATGGGGTTGAAGGGCATTCAATTGTGCCTACTCACTAAATTGTATTTTTTTTTTCTTAATGTATCTATATTTTTAATTTAATTTTAATGTATCTATATTTTTAATTTAATGAAATGTGTTGTTTTATTAAAGTAAATGATACAAATTCAAAACTGTGTGGTCCATGTGTGTCCTGTAACTTGAGTTATTGAATGAGAGTGTTTTGTGTTGATTTATATGAAAAGAGTGATAATTTAGCAACACTTTTACCTTATAACACGAGCCTATGGCTTACGGGCACGAGCCTATGGCTTCTCACAATTGCTTATTATTATTTTTTCATTTTAACTATTTATATTGATATTTTATACCACTATTTGATTCCGTGTCAATGTACCAAACATTCTTATCATTCCAATAATAATTCCTCATAACAAAGTGCCAAATCTGACAAGTGTATGTACTTTGGCTCTATTGCAATTACTTTTTAGATTTGAGAATTTTCTATCCATATAAATCTAGGGCATGCTTGGTTGGTGGTATTAAAGGTGAGGAATAGGAGACATAATCATTAACTATGCTTGATTCAATATAATAAAATGGAGCATTACCTAAAACAGGGTAATGAACAATTACTCAACAAAATGGGGGTTATGGCATTGCATTCCTTAGCATTCCTATTATCTTTGTCATTGTCATTGTCATTCCTTGATTTAAACCAAGCGCTCCCTTAATAAACAACATACTAAATGATGTGTCATTACATCTAATGGGCAATTAAAACAAGAGAGGTAATGTTCAAAGTTAAATTTATCATGTCACATCATTTTGTGAAAACGTTTTTGCGAAATTTACGTGAATGTAACATTTCTTCATAAAATCATATTAATATTTTCAATTCCAATTTTCTCCAAGTGTTTTTTCTTATCTTCTGGAACTTTGCATTATTTATCTACATTTATATGTAAAATGTTTCGTATTTTCAATACTAATTTTCTCGCAAGTTTTATCTTCTTGAACTTTATAGTATTTATCTACATATATTTGTAAGATGCAACTTTTTTCACGTTGCAGCCCCAAAAAATGAGATATAAGCAACCAATAATCATCGACTATTACTCTCTTTACTTAAAAGTTGAAGAGAAAGCCCACCATCATCGTTTATGGTCACTATACTCGCTTTGCTATCTCTTTTGTCTAAAACACACTGTCCCCCTTCATAGTTGATAGATCATACCACATATCTAGTTTATGCATATTTTTTGTTGTGTTCGAGATTGTTCATATGCAATATTTACAGGAATTTTGTAGGATCATTTTTTTTTTCTTTTTTTGTTTTTAAGTTTTATTTGTATAAACAAAGAATACTATAAGCATCTTTCATAAAATTTTGTCAAGATGTTCATATATGATATTAGTGATGTTTTATTTTCAAAGTAAGAGTAATACATATGCATGTTAAAAACCATTTGTTTTTGGCCATTGATACTTACACCATCACAATTGATGCATACACCACAATTATACACATAGCATGTTGTACTATATATCCATCAATTGTAATGGTGTAAGTATCACTATCCCTTTGTTTTTACCATTTGCAAGAGTAACTACTAGCATAACAAATTAGGGAAGTTTCCTATACACTACAAACTCAATATAGTCTTTTATTATTAATAGAATTTATCCACAAGTCACAACCACATATGTGCATCACATTCTCACCACCAACCTCACCCTTTTGAAAGATCTCGTATCCTATCTGCCACCATCTGACGAATTTGAACTAAAATACCCTTGAAAATATCCTGATAGCCACCAACAACTTTGCTGACGGAAATGTCATCGGCACAGGTGGATTTGGAAACCGTTACAAGGGACAGCTCTTGTGGTCCGGTGAGTTGATTGATATCCATGCTCGGAGGTTAAATAAAGACTTGGAGGATGGAGAACAAGAGTTTTGGACGGAGATTTCGATGCTGTCAAGTCTCAAGCATAAAAATGTGGTTTCTCTTGTTGGGTTTTGTGATGAGAATGATGAGAAGATCATCATTTACAAGCTTGAGACCAGAGGAAGTCTTGATAACTATCTAAGTGACCCGATGTTGTTGACATGGGTGCGAAGATTGGAGATATCTGTCGGTGTTGCACATGCATTGAGCTACATTCATTATGACGAGCCACGCGATTTCAGCGTAATCCACCGGCTCATCCACAGTGGCAGAGTTCTATTAGATGATGAATGGGAACCCAAGTTATCTTATTTTGAATGTTCCATGAAGATTGAAGCATCTAAAAGGCACAATTCTTTTCATACTAATAGACTTGAATATGTGAAAGGGTATGGAGACCCAACATATATTAAGACTAAAAGTGTGAACCACAAGTCAGATATCTACTCCTTTGGGATTGTTTTGTTTGAACTACTATGTGGTAGGGAATCAATAATATACAGCGAGAATAACAAGTATTTGGCTTCTCTGGCCATTACCCATTATAGAGAGAAAAGACTCGGTGAAATAATTGATATGCGTCTATGGGATCAAATGGACTCTCAGTCAGTTAACATCTTTGCGGAAATAGCATATGACTGCTTGAATGAAGAACGATTGCAGCGCCCAAATATTGATGAGATTGTCACGAGACTTGGGAAGCGTTGGAACTTCAAAATGAGGTAAGACAGTTTTCCTCTTCCATCATTCTTTAATAATAGGTATTACTATCTATTTGTTAGAGTTTATAACTGTATACACCTTCACTCTATCAGTTTAGCTAGACCCTATAAAACTCCTAGTACCTGATTAGCCTCTAATCAGTTTCACAATTAGAACATTCGACTTGCAGAGAATATCCTGAATCAAAGAGTATAATATTCTGTTTAACACACTTATAAGATTAAAGCATATATACCTGTCCAAACATCCAACTTTCTGATGTCCAAACAGCTTGTAATTGCTCTGAAAAATAGCATACAAGCCTTTGAAAGTATGTAATTGCCACTCGCTGTAAAAACAGCATACATACATGTAATTGCTGCACAAAACAACATGGTTGCTGTAAAAACTGTTTGAACAGCATATAAAAGCTGTAATTACTGCTAAAAACAACATACAAATATGTAATTGCTTTTACAAAAAGAGCATGTAATTGCTGCAAAACTTGTTTCCAAACAGCCATGTAAAGGCTATGTCCAAACAACATACAAATGCTGTTAAAACAGCATATAAGCCTGTCCAAACAGCTCATCTTTCTGCTGTCCAAATAGCATATAGAAAGTGTATAAAACACCATAAAGACCTGTCTAAACAGCTTTTAAAGCCTTTAAAACTTGTAAAAGCAATGTGGAACACATATAAAAGATTTAATGACAAACCCAGCGGAATTATAGAACGGGTAAAACCAGCGGGTCACACTGGGTTTGAATTCTTAAAACCGGTTTCTTTTGACCTGTTATCTAAGCCGGAACCAGTTCGATCGGTCGAACTAGCAGGGTCGAACCGGGTTTTAAAAAATTGAGAAAAAGAAGACTGGTATAGTAACAGTACTTGTTGATGTCTGTAAACATTTGTGAGCTATGACTACCCAACCGAGATTTTGGCAGGAAGTCCTGCAAACCTTGGTATTATGGGTCCCCTTCTCAAATGCTTTGGAAAAATCATTTTGTGTCTGAAACAAGAATGAGTAGTATATAAGAACTGGAACGAGTGCAGCAATAGCATAATCATTTGATTTCGAGAAGTCTATAGAAAGATTACTCAAACTCTAACAGATTTCAATATTTCGCTACAAGATGAAAAGCCTTGAAAAGTTAGATAAGACAACATGAAGAACCAAAACATTTCAAGTTAATAAGACCAAGCACTTCCAAAACTATAACTTTAAAGTACATTATATATACATTGAAGGCAAAATGCATAGCTCAACATATCTTAGAAAGGGATTTCATCCAACAGTTTGTAGGCATTATTATGCACTTCAATAAGCTCCCTTTTTCTAACTCACATTTTTACTTGATTAACAGAATGAATTTGCTCACCTCAGAGTCTCCCTTGAAAATATCCGGTCTGCCACCAACAACTTCGCTCAAGAAAATCTCATCATAGAAAATAGGTTTGAAAAGAGATACAAGGGACAACTCTGGTGGTGCGGTGAGTTGATCGATATCCATGCTCGAAGGTGGTTAAATAAAGAACAACAACAGTTTTTTATGGAGATTTTCATGCTTTCCCGTCTCAAGCATAAAAATGTGGTTTCTCTTGTTCTGTTTTGTGTTGAGAATGATGAGAAAATCATCATTTACAGGGATGAGATGGCCAGGGGAAGTCTCAGCCAATATCTAAGTGACCCGATGTTGTTGACATGGGTGCGAAGATTGGAGATATCTGTCGGTATTGTGCAAGCGTTGAGTTACATTCATTATGATGAGCCACGTGATTTCAGCGTAATACATCGAAACATTAACAGTGCGACAGTTCTATTAAATGATGACTGGGAACCAAAGTTATCTGATTTTGAACGTTCTAAGAAGATTAAAGCATCTCAAAGGCACAATTCTGTTTATACTGATACAGTTGAGTATACGAATGGGTATGGAGACCCAACGTATATTGAGACTAAAAGTGTGAACCACAAGTCGATATCTACTCCTTTGGGATTGTATTGTTTGAACTACTATGTGGTAGGAAGTCAGTAATTGACAATCAAGATAATAAGTATTTGGTTCCAGTTGTCCTTTTCCATCATAGAGAGAAAATACTAAATGATATAATTGATCCAATACTATGGAAGCAAATGGATCCGCAATCACTCAAACTTTTCGTGGAAACAGCGCATGATTGCTTGAGCGAAGAACAATCGCAACGTCCGAGTATTGATGAGATTGTCCCGAGACTTGAGAAAGCCTTGGAACTTCAATTGGAGCGTGAAAATGCGGTAACACCTTGTTTCACTTTCATCATCGTGTCAACATAATTACTGTATAAAGTATTGATTTAGTTCTTTCACTTGTTATTGCAGTTAAATGAACACTCAATTGTTGCAGCCGATACAGCATCTACTCATCAGAAGGTAATTACTTGTCGAGTAAATTACATAAATTAAAAAGTCCATGTTTTTATCTAGACTATGAATATAATTACTCTTGCATTAAAGTTACAATTTTGTTTATCTTACAGAATTTGTGTTGCATAAATAATCATTTCTAATTCTCATTTTGAAAATGACAGCAATCCACTTTTGAAACTTATGCTTTTGGTTAGTCAATTTTAGTTTATAGATTAAAGTTTATTATATATATTTTACCTGAGTTTTAGAGTTTATCAACTTAAATAAGAAATATAAACTCAACTACACATAGGCTCAGCTCGTAATTTTAAAAATAGTGGGCTTTATGAGTTTTTCAAAATATAGCCTGGTAAATAAGTAAACACAACACCACCTTATTAAAATCATACTCGGTAATATTTAACTACTAGATTTTTTATTTAGTTGCTTTTCATTTATCAATTACGTGAAAACAAATATATTTTTAAGAACGATGAATGATTATTTAATTATAACGAGAATAAACTTACCGGACTTTATGCAGTGGTAATATTTTAATCATGTCTGTTTTATTCTATTCGTTTGCATCCGAGTAAAATTTGAATTGCGACATCTATTTATCACATAGAACATTTTCAAATATTATAAAGAAAACACCCAACCTTCTATATATGTCTAGCTATGAATTATTAGTAATAATAATGTGATAATAATCATAATAGCGTCGTCATTTCTAATCTAGTTGATGTGTTAAATCCGGTTTTAGTATTTATAACTAATCTAACAAGAAATAGACCAACTCTTACGGGTAGTGTACCAGATCGTGTATTGTATATAACTATATACTCGATAAGACGAGGTCGATCAAGAGATCGACGGGTTAAGTTGATAAAATTAAAATGACAATAAATATATATTTTATTTTTATTTTTTTGGGGGGGTTTGTGTTAAGCGGGATCACCAGGATTTTAAGCATTAAAAGTAAAATAACAAGACAATAAAAGAACAAGAAATAAAATGGATGGAAAATCAATAAGCGAAGAACGTGCTAACCTAGGTATTTCCCTGCATGTACCAATGACTCGATTAACCTGTTCAATGTCCTAATGTATGCCCTATTAGTGATGTTATATGTACTAGACCTAGTTTGGGTAGCTAGAACCTAACACATATGTTTATTAGTAGCCAATTCGATGGGTGATAATGGTTTACTAATCTAAACTCATTAAGTGCTCAATTAATTATTTTATATCCTAGTTTACTTAATGGTCACAATTATTTAATTTTAACCTAATAGTCTAACAAGCGTTTATCCAATTAATGACATTTTATATCCCTAATCACGCATACGCGAGATGTCTAAACATATGATTACCAATGTGAAATTACTTAATATTCAAAGCTCATTCGGTATGAATAAACTCAACAATTATCTAAAAGGGAATTCATTAAAACATGTAAATGGAGTCAAATAATAAAGATAATTGGTACTTGGTAGTTTAAGCGTGTGGATAACTTGTCGTCAAAGAAATAACAATAAAAATAGAAAGAATATTTTATTATGTTTGATACGCATATGTTTGGTCCACTATCATTTAGCTGCTATTACAATTTATACAATAAAGAAGTCTTTTTACTTGATTTCCAACTTGACATTGCGAGTCGACTAATCTCAAGGCAACTACTTTTTGGATAGCCGAGTCGGTGCATGTGAACCTCCGTGGCCACATGAGGATTAATTTTCTCCTGTTGGATTCGTTCCTTTAACCTCCTCTTTAAAAAGCTGGCATTCTTACCATTAGATCACCTCTTGTAGTTAGAAGTTTTGAAGGTCGTATATATTTTTGGTATATGATAAACATTAACAAACGTTGACATGTATAAATTGTATGCCCTTTAAACTAGCCGTCTACTCATGAATTTAACATTTTCAAAACAACTAAAATTACCACAAATACAAATGTTTTAGTATTAAATATAGCACTTAAGGCTACAAATAGCAAAATCTACGATTTTTTAGTGAAAAAAATGGATGCATGACACGATAAAAAAAGTGATATATTTTCAATCGAATGGTGTTAATGTGCATGAAAATTGTGGAATATTAGTGTCTTTGTTTAATCTATAATTTTGAAATATGAGTAAAATCAACCCAATATTGGAATAATTCTTATTTTTGGAAGATAAAAATCGCAAGATATTTAATAATCGCAATTTTTATGATTAGTTTCATAATTTCTTATTTATTTTAATATATAGTTTGGTACAAATAAATTGTGCTTTGGTTAATTTTAGTGATTTTTACCAAAATTTTAATACGCGAGACTTTTATTAGCCCTATTGCTAGGATGAGAGTATCGTGATGACTTGCTAATAAATTAAATGTGTTATTATTATGATATGTTAGAATTTTTTTATAACCATGGTCATATTAAATTAAGATTCTTAATTACAAGTTTAAATATTGTTTGAATTCGTTCCCCGCATGAATAAAATTCAAGCTTTTAGTTTGTGCGGGCTAAAAGATCCTTGGTACTGTATAATACAACACTAGTTCCTTTTTCTAATAAAAGAAACATAATATACAGTACTAATTAACCTGAAACAAGTCAGTTGAGGCTTTTGATCGTTTTCATATTGTATTAATTTCATTCGGTTAAAAACAATTTCTTTATAATTTCACTCCCATCCTTACTAGCCTTTATGGGTGATTCATAACTCCACTATGTTGCAGGGAAGAGCTTGGAACACTTGAAGATTGGACTTACAGATATAGAGTTGGCTACCGAGAATTTTGCTGAAAAATATTGCATTGGGTCAGGTGGATATGGTAAGGTATACAAGGCACAACTCGAACATCTTGATAGCAGTAACTGGTCTTCGATAGAAGGGGTGAATGAGTGTGATCTTCCCAAGAGACGAAGCACGGTAGCCATAAAACACATTTTCAATCCAGAAGGAAAGCAAGGGTTCATTACAGAGATTGAAACTTTGAGTAGCTGTAAACATGACAATATAATCTCCCTTCTTGGCTTTTGTGATGAAGGTCCTGATCACATGATCCTTATATACGAGCTTGCATCTAGAGGAAGTCTGGAAAATTATATTGAAAGCGATGATAGAATAACTAATCTTAATTGGGTGCAACGTATAAAAATATGTCTTGATATAGCACATGGCTTGAAATACATTCACACCAACACGGATCAGGACAAACAAAAGATAATACACCGTGACATCAAAAGCGCGAATATCCTATTGGGTGATAATTGGGAGGCAAAGATTGCTGATTTTGGGCTCTCCAAAATCCACCCAACAGATCAAGAGGCCAGCACTCTCAATACCGACACGATTGCAGGTACAAATGTGTATTTGGATCCAGAATACAAGAAGTATGGTAGATTAAATAAGAAATCAGACATTTACTCTTTTGGAGTAGTGTTATTCGAGATCTTAACCGGACGTTGGCCTATGATCGTATTTACACCAAGGTCAATAAGAAGGGATTGCACCCATTGCACGACATCATTTTGAAAATGGAACACTAATCAAAATTATTGATCACAAGATAACAGAAGAAGCTGATGGACATGTCTTTGCTCAAGAAAAGGACCCAACAAAGATTCTTTGGACATATTTTCAGAGATTGCATATCGATGTGTGGTAGAAACTCAAGCCCAACGTCCAACAATAGACGACGTCATCCATAAACTAAAAAGATCGTTACAAGCACAGGTAAGTGATATTCTTATCCCATAGTAATATGTGACACTTCATGCATTCACTTTCTCGTAAGTTAGCTTTTTTTTTTTTTTTTTTTTTTTTTTGCATAAACAGAGTATAAACGCTCCCATGTGAAACTGCATAAACAGAGTATAAACGCTTTTTGATTGCTGAATGATTCTCACTCAGAAACAATCCATGTTCTAAAAACCTTAAAATGATCAACACATAAAACATCGGTTTCAAACTGATGGATCCACAATAAAAAACAAGCACATAAAATCATCTATCACAAGCCCTCATTATTCACTTTAAATTATATAAATCCGAAGTCTTTCATCTTAGCGGAAGAATTAGTCTTTGAGCTTTTGATCCATACAACTGGAACACCAATATATAGTCTGCAACAACATTAACCCATAAACAATTCTGATGCAGTAAATCAGACAATTCTTTGAATCATGTTCAGTATGCAAATTGTATTGCAGGCTTATTATAACATTATAAAGAAGCATGCACTGATTTATCTTCTCATTTGCTAAAAATAAGACATTTTGCCCAATACACCTTCAACGAAACATAATAAGCTGAATATTTGAGTTTTAAGGATTTCATTATACCTAACCCAGAAGAACCTTTTAAATACCTTAGAACTCAAAATCTACTTTCAAGTGTAAGGTTTAGTCAAAGTCTGATAGATTATTTTACCCACTAATTTATTAATATTCTGTTATATAACTTGGCTCGTTTGCCTTAGTCAATTATTTGTAATTAAGCAGTATTTACTTCTATAGGAGTTGTAGCAAGTTTAAAACCTAAGAGAAACTGAAACTAAAAAATCAAAATAACAATTTAAAGGAATTTTAGATAGTAATCCATTTCTATTTTCTTTTTACTTATCTAATTGATCGACTGTCCAATGATTTACAGGAAAAAAGCCAGAAGGAAAACTTCAAAATGTCACTTGAAGACATTAAATCAGCCACACAAAACTTTAGTGATGACAATATCCTTGGAAAAGGAGGTTTTGGGAATGTCTACAAAGGAGTAGCTTCTCATGCTAATGGACATACCATCATTGCTGCAAAGCGGTTGGATAGGAGGTTATTTGGTCACAGAGAAGCTGGATTTTTTAGAGAGCTAGATATCCCTTTGAAGTATAAACATGAGAATGTTATTGGTCTTGTAGGCTACTGTGATGATGAGATTGAAAAATCATTTTGCATGAGTTTGCATCTAGAGGAAGACTTGACGGTACTTGAGTGACGCAAGTCTTACATGGGTGATGCGGCTTAAAATATGTATCGATATTGCAAGCGGGTTGAAGTTTCTACATGCAACTGATGTAAATCAAGAAGTAGTGATACATAGGGACATCAAAAGTAGCAACATTCTACTATTTGATGATTGGAAAGCAAAAATTGCAGGTTTTGGGCATTCCTTGGTATGTCCAGTAAATCAGGATATAGAATATGTCATCGATGATGCAGCAGGAACTATCGGCTATTGTGATCCACTATATTTGAAAACACACATTCTAACTAAAGAATCCGATATATTTTCATTGGGTGCTGTTTTATTTGACATATTGTGCGGAAACAATCATCTATAAAACTAGATGATGAGTATCTATTTTGCCCTTTTGGCTAAAATCGCTATCAAACAGGAAAACTTGATCAGCTAGTGTTTGAGGGTATAAAGGAGCAAGTTGATCAGCAATCGTTTGTAACATTTGCAAGGATTGCATATCAGTGCTTACATCACAAGAGAGAAAGACGGCCAAAAGCAGGTGAAGTTGTGATACAACTCAAGCGAGCTCTAGAATTCCAAGTAAGTTTCTATAATTTCATAAAACTTGAAACATTATGATTCATATATATCCATATTATTACATGTAAATTTTGTGATATCAATATTTTATTTCAAAAGATAATTCAACGATTTTACCTCAGTTTCTTGTCAAATTTTTAAGAATTTTTGAACAAAATTTACAGTTTAACGTAACTTCATAGTCCATTTAAACTGTGAAAATAATATTATTTGATTTTTTCCAGCGATTTTACTTCTTTTTACCTTTAGTTTCTTGTAAAGAAATTCATATTTTTCGAGTAAATTCAAAGTTTAAAGTTAACTTCACAATTTATTTTTCTATGACGTTTATGAAAAACTCAAAAAATTTCATCAGTTTACTTCTTATTATTTCTAGGTTCGTGTTAACTTTTAAATTTTTATAACTACTTCACAATATAATTTTAATATGAAGATAGTTTTTTCAGTAAATTTCTATGTTATAACCTTTACTTTATTGCCAAAAGTTTTAAATATTTTCAAGTACATTTAATTTTTAACAATAACTTCATACTTAAATTTTACCATTGAATTAAAGTGACGTCGCTAACTTCTCCTAGTATATCTTTAGTACATATAAAGAGAAAAACAATTGCTTAAAACTTATAAACTTAAAAATTATTAATGTTGTTAGACTAAAATACACCTATTTATAAAAGGTAATGAAATCTATTAAATATTTAAATACTTAATTACAATTTAAAACACTAACTTTCTCCACTCTCAATTTTTCCACACCTATATATAAAAAATTGCACACACAAATTAACGTTACTTTACGCCGTCGCCGCTATCTATATGCGTATAATCGTTTAGTATATAATAGAATGTGTTAAAAAGTAACTTAGTGGAACACGAGTTAATTGTTTGTCTAAAATAAATATACAGGAGGATCATGATCTATGGGAGTCCAAATTGCCCACAGACTATAAAGAAATAATTCAGATGTCAAAGTGTCCAGAAATCTATTCTACCAGAAAGAAAGAGGAACTTTGCAGCAATTTTTCTAAAGGAATCCTCCTTAACCAGGACAAAGTGGTAATGAGTTCATTCTCGTATCTCTGTTGTTTTGTGTTTCGTGTGTTCAATCTATCTTATATCTTTTGGGGAATAGTTCAACATACACTTGAATTTAAAGCATTATAAAATTTGAGTCTGATTTGTTTTTTTTTTTGTTTTTTTTTGTGTGTGTAATAGTGGCTATCATGCAACAATAATGGAGAAAGAAATGAAATGGTATCGGCGACGACATTTTCGTACATAGACAGTTCTCCACATAAGTGGAAATCTCTTCCAGAATCAAGGTTAGTCTCTCTTTCTTTCCACCATTTTTGATAAGTGATATCATAACCATTGTTGTTAGATTTGTATATTTATTAAACATTACATATGTGTACATATGCATTGTTGTTAGATGCATTGTTAGTTAGTTTAGCGTTAATTATTAGTTCACAGCATACCTATGTATTTTTTCTGCTTATGAAGTGGTGAATTCAAGAGTAATGCTAATGTGGTTCATTTATTTAGTTGAGGAAATAAAATAAAGCGTTAAAGGGTGTATTGGTTCGGTCGGGTCAATTTAACACAAGTTTGTTTGTTCGGGTTGGGACGACGGTTATCGCTGGTACATACAACTAAATCATTTTACATATACTAGTGTTGCTTTATATCTCCATGTATTGGTTCCTCCTTATCCTCAACGTTTGTTGTTTGATGATCATATGTAAAGTAACTAGATGATTGTATCTTTTGTAAGAACATTAACATATGGAGAAAATAATAAATTAATAAGATTTAAACTGTTAGAATTATAACATTTCTACTTCATAATTACATAATTTGGGCCCTAGAAAGTAAATATTGAAACTTATAAAACAAAATGGGGCATATATTCGCCCATGTATCCCCTAAAGGATTTCTATTTTTGAAGAGGTTTCTAGGAATGACACACCAAAAGCATGGATTCGCCCTTGTGCTTAGAGTGTTATGAATGATATAATTGGTAAAATTCTTGGAAGGTACTTTTTGCACATCAAAAGGAGATGAGTAGATGTTCAGTTTTCACCAAAGAATCTTTTTTTGTTTTGAATTGGATTATCATAAGCCTCTGATGAGCAAGAAATTAGTCGATACTCGATACACACATTGGCAAAGTTGGTATTTTTGTTTCTTTTTTGGCAACTCTCCCCATATAATAACACTAATTAATGGGTAATAATCTGAGTGGGCCAACTCAAATTCTGCGTCCATTAGGTTCATATATGAAGATGGTAGAATTTGAATATAATGTGTCTCAGGTTCTAATTTCCTTGTCCTCTGTTCTCACAGCTATAAATGATTATGTTCTCGCGGCCATAATGATTTATATGAGTATTGACACAATAAATCTTAATATTGAGGATTTGAGATGTAACTCTTGTCTTAGAACATTGAATTTATGTGAATTTTTGCGTCGAAAATAATTGTAAATCCAAATGTAGTAGTGTATATTTTGGAAATAAAAGCTATGATGATTGAAACCAGAATAATATGTGCAGGTTTGAGACATCAGTGGAGATGTTCGATATTTCCAACTTGAACATCGACATCAAGACAAAACCTCAATTTTCATCTCCTAATGCTGATTACGGGCCTTTTAGTCTTCAAATTTTCTGATTCACGGAATTTTTCGAGTAAACCTATGTATGTTAACCTTAAGTATAAAAAGGGGAATGAAAGTCAACATGCATATTTTGCAACATGGAGAGACAAGGAGTGGATGATGATTGAGTTGGACCGATACTCGAAGCAGAAAGAGGATGTCGTGTTTCAGTTTGTACTGGAGAGCTTTTCAACCTACCAGTATAGAGATGGTGCGATTTTTGTTGAAGGCATTGAATTTCGAGCCATTGAAAAGGTAAATTTAAATATATTCCTTTGTTATGTTCTAAATTATTGTTTACAACATAGAGTAAACTGTAAAAACCGTCCTTATGGTTTGTCCAACTCATGGGCGCAATCACTATAACTTCGAAAGTGCAGGCGCAGTTTGTTTTTGGGAACTTTCGGTTCACTTTTTGTCCTGGGCAAAAGTGAAACGACTGAAATACCTTCATTTGGGTAAACAAAAAAAAGGTCAAATATGGGTATGCGAGTCCTTTCACTCTGGCCAGGGACGAAAATTGTTGGCCTCAATGGGGTATGGATCAATGATCTTACTAACTAAAGTCAAAATATACCAAATAGATTTGAAACAAAGATTCGTAAATGCTTTTGTATTAATCAATTATGTCATCTAATGTAATCCGTTACAAAGTGCTAAGTATTTATACTAAACGAATGGGTACAATGAAAAGTTGTTTCGTTTGGGGAGGATTATATCTCGCCATTTGATTATTATTGTAAATCATAAACTGTTGTGGTTGACTTTTCTGTGTTTGACTTCTGGGTTGACCGGGTCATATGATGTTGACTGGGTCGATTGGGATTAACCCAATATTCTCCCCCTTAATCACAATCGCTTTGTTGTAGATCTTTGACTCCGATTAGTTGTCTCATTGTTAGGAATCTGATCTTCGGTAGTGCTTTTGTGAGTCTGTAGACTTTTCTATTATCTTCTTTCTTTATAAATCCTTCGGGTTGTGTAACATACACTTCTTCTTTCAAGTCTCCATGTAGAAATGCAGATTTGACGTCAAGGTGATGTACTTCCCATTTATTATTGACTATGGCTAATAGTAATAAGGATTGTTTCCATTCTTTTCTGGTGCAAAGACTTCTTCGAAATCTATGCCATGCTCTTGTATGTAGCCTTTGGCTACTAGTCTTGCTTTATGCTTGACTATATATTTGTTAGCATCTTTCTTGGTCTTGAATACCCACATTAATCCAATGGCTTTATGTCCTTTGGGTTGAGTGGTTAGTTCCCATGTATTGTTTCTATTGATGGAATCTAATTCGACCTTCATTGCTTCAATCCATTTTAGATCGTTTGATGCTTCCTTGTAATTCTTAGGTTCATCTTCAGCCAGCTCGGGTAATATTTCCTCGGTGTTATCCTATATATCATTTAATGTTCTAAAACCTTGTAATGGTGTATGATCAAAGTTTGGATGTAAATTCCTGGTTCTGTTTGAATTACTTTGATTGGTTGATAGAACTGAGGTAGTTGGTGTAATTTGAGCGTTTACTCGCGATGAAGTTGTAGATGGTGTGTGAAATGCTTGTGAGGGTGAGTTTGTTGTTGATGTTGTATTTTCATCATCATTTGTAGGGATATCGTTGTCTTCTTCATTTGGTTGGATTTCTTGCTCTTGATGATTATTTGTGGCTTCAAGGTTTTCGACTTCGAAGTCAAACCATTCAGGTTCATTGTTGGTGTGTTCGTTCAAGTAATCCTTCTTACTTTTTAAACTTCACATCTCTACTAACACATATTCTTTGTGTTGTTGGATCAAATAGTTGGTAGGATTTTGATCCTTGTTCATTTCCTAGGTATACCATTTTGTTGCTTCTGTCATCTAACTTTGCCAGATGTTGTGATGGTACCTTTGCATATGCTATGTAGCCGAAAACTTTTAGATTTTCTAGGTTTGGCTTTCTTTGTTTGATCGCTTCATATGGAGTGATGTCTTCTAAGGCTTTTGTAGGAACACTGTTTAGAATGTATATTGCATGTCTAACAGCTTCAGCCCAAAAGTTTTGAGGCATGTTGGTTGCTTTCATCATGCATCTTGTTGTAGACATAATTGTCCTATTTCTTTGTTCAACTACTCCATTTTGTTGCGGTGAGTGAGGTGCGGTAAGTTGTCGTGCTATGCCATTTTCTTTGCAGTATTGAGTGAATTCGTTAGATGTGAATTCTCCTCCACGATCAGTTCTGAACATTTTTAATGTTTTCCTTAGCTCCTTCTCTATTTTTTTTGTATTCCTTAAAAGTATCAAATGCTTGATCTTTCGTGTTTAGGAAATGCGTCCACATGTATCTTGAATAGTCATCGACTAGTAAGAATATGTATCTTTTTCCTGATGGTGTTTGTGGTGTAATTGGTCCACATAAATCTTCGTATGCTAAATCTAAAGGTGAGGTTGATCTAGTTTTTGCTTTATTAGGAAATGGCGCTATGCTTTGTTTACCAACTAAACAAACATCACAGATTTGTGTTGTATGTTTAATGGCAGGTATTCCTTGAACTAACTCTTTTTGAGTCATTGATTTTAATGATTCAAAGTTGAGATGTCGTAATCTTGCGTGCCATAACCAAGTGTTGTCCTTCTAGTTTGCTAGTAGGCAAACAGGTGTGCCTATCTTCATACTTGCTTTGTATAGACGGTTTCTTTGTCTTGTGACTTTCATGAAGATTTTGTTGTCCATTTCATAAAGTCGTAATTCATCGTCTTCCATTACTACTTTACAACCGATTTTGGTGAATTGTCCAAGGCTCAATAGGTTGCTTTTAGGTTGGGAATGTAATATCGTGTGATATGATTCTTTGTTTTTCGTCATCACATTTTATTAGGATTGAACCTTTTCTTTTGATCTCTATGTGAGATCCATCTCCGAATCTTACTTTTCCACTAACGTTCTCATCTAGCTCTTTGAAGTGTTCTCTCATTCCAGTCATATGATTGCTGGCTCCATTGTATAAGTACTATAGACTATCTACATTTGTCTCTTTATATCCTACATCTTCTTCGTGTAGCGAGGCAGTTTGATCTTTAAGTTTTGTTACAGGTAGGTCTTCTAATATTGCCATTAGTAAGGTAGGCTCTAAGTCCTCCTCGACAAGATTAGATTGCATACTAGTGTTTGGTTTTGAATAACACTTAGTTGCATAATGACCCATTTTATTTCATTTGTAACATTTTACTTTGCTAAGATCAATATGTGATTTGTTGAAGTTGTTGTGAGAGTTTTCTCCGTCTTTCTTTTCTTCCTTCAATTTTTCGTGGTTTATGCCGTGTGAAAATTTATACTTCCCCCACGTCCTCTAAACGTTTTCCTCTATTGTGGTGCCATGTGAACATCAATTTTCTTGATTGTCCACATGTTTTCCCTTTTTGAACTTAATCCTTTCTTCGTAAGTCTTAAGTCTTCCAATTGCTTCTTCCATTGTCATTTTACTTAGGTCGGAATATTGTTCTATAGATGCGACTATTTGCAGATACCTATAGGGTACAACATTTAGTAGTTTCCGTACTAAGGTTTCATCTTCTATTGTGTGTCCTAGACTAGCGGCTTTGTTTATGAGAGTTGTAAGTTTTGTAGTGAAGGTGTCGATTGTCTCGTCTTCCTTCATG
The DNA here is from genome assembly GCA_022545495.1 of Chrysanthemum lavandulifolium. Classification (NCBI taxonomy): domain Eukaryota; kingdom Viridiplantae; phylum Streptophyta; class Magnoliopsida; order Asterales; family Asteraceae; genus Chrysanthemum; species Chrysanthemum lavandulifolium. The sequence continues at coordinate 276,140,409 of CM040240.1, read as the reverse complement.
TGTATCATCTTAAAGTCGGATTTGAGTGTTTGAAGTCTTGCTTGTTGAACTCTGTCTTCGCCAACGTGTCTAGTTTTCAAAGCATTCCAAATGTCTTTGGCGATTTTGTGCTTTCTTATTTGAAGTAATTGTTCTTCGGGTAAGGCTTGGTATAGAAATGCAATAGCGGTTTTGTCTTTTTTCTTATTGAATTGAGTGGACTCAGTCGGCTCTATTGTTTCCCATAAGCTATTTGCTTGAGAATGATTTGCATGCGAATTACCCATAATGAGTAATTCGCGGGCTTTAGGATTGGGCATTGAAATTGGGGTGTACTATTTGTAATATTAGTACTAGGTTCCTTAGTACCCTTGTCTTTCGTCATATCTTAAAGATATTGACAATAAATCTCAAGAGAATTTTAACACGATGTTTGTTGAATTTCTTATTTTAGTGAGCTCTAATGTTTTATTTTCCTTAAAGGTGTATAAAACTTTTATATGTCTAGTTTTGAAAAACTATCCTGGGAGATTAAAAATTCTTAAATGAAATATCCTAAGGTTAGTTACTCCTTAAAAGTTATTTATAATATAATAAGCAGTGTAATCACTAGGTTACTATATTTAAAAAAATTTGATGAAGTACTAAATTTGTAAATTAAAGTAACTTATCAAACAAAAATAATATATATCAAAAATGAAATATATACTATATATAAAAAAATGAAAGAGTGGTTTTGTAAATTTTGGAACCTGGAGGGGTTGATGGTCTAACCCGATGCCTTAAATAAAAAATCCTTTGTTGCCCTAAATATTGAGCGCCTCTTTGTATATTTTCTTATCTTCTTTTGTGAGATAAAAAGAGATACGCTTCTTATATATATTTCTTATATCTCTTATTTGAGATAAAGAAAAAAACATAAAACGTCTCTTTGAGACTTTATATTCGTCTCTCCCTTTTCTGGGAATTGATCCGTTCTTGTTTTCTCTCCTTCTTTATGGTCAAACGCCTGTGATAAGGCTTAAATGGCCTTCCTCTCTTCTCCGGTGTGTGGTGTTCTTCATGAGCACCGATTCTCTTTAATCGAAGCTTTTAGGGTTTCGGTGAATTTGGGGGTTTTCAATCCGTGAGAGATATGGATGATTGGAGACTGTAATTAAGTCGATTAGTGACTCAATTAACGTTCTGGGCTTGATTCGTTAATCTGAACATGTGTGTTTGTTCTAATTCGAATTTTTATATTTTTGCCCTAATTGATGACTTCGTTATTAGTTTTGTTTGAATCAAAAGATAAACGATTTAATCGTTTCTAATCCTATTGGATTTGATGATTTTGTTTCGATGTAAAGAAAATTTTTCTTTGCGAATTTTTTTCTGATGTCGTGGTTTGAGTAATCACGGTTGTGATTGTTCCCTTGTTGTGACTGAAACAGGAACACAAAATGATATCTTGATTTGTGTTCGGATTATTTTGCTGAAAAAAATTACGAAACAGTTTCTTGTTCTTATTGATTCTGAAACTAAAACGAAAGATTGGTTAGTGATGATTTTGGTTAGTGTGACCAAACCACTCTGATACCAATTGTTGGCCTCAATGGGGGTATGGATCAATGATCTTACTAACTAAAGTCAAAATATACCAAATAGATTTGAAACAAAGATTCTGTAAACGCTTTTGTATTAATCAATTATGTCATCTAATGTAATCTGTTACAAAGTGCTAACTATTTATACTAAACGAATGGGTACGATGAAAAGTTGTGTCGTTTTGGGAATATAGCAGTTATATTGTAATTGCCATTTGACAGTTATTTTGTAACTGTCATAAACTGTTGTGGTTGACTTTTTTGTGTTTGACTTCTGGGTTGACCGGGTCATATGGTGTTGACTGGGTCGATTGGGATTAACCCAATAAAAATTGATAAAAATTGAACTGAAGGTTCCCCACATGAATTATGCCTGCACTTTTGATGTTATTGGGATTGCGCCTGCGATCTAGGCAAACCACGTGGACGGGTTCACTTTATATTTTATAAAACTGGTGGATGTATGAAAAAAATGTAGATTCTATGGTTTTTTTTAGGTACATAGGATGCGGGTGAATGAATTACTCCAAAAAACGTTTAAGTACATACGATGCGGGTGAATCCTTGATCTCAGCCCGTTACATAGGTGGTAAAGCTAACATAACAACACACTACTATCCCAATAAGAAAAGAAACATACGACTATCCACTAGAATAAATTTGACTCAATACCAAATATAAACTAACGTCTAATTTGGCTACGAATACTAATATCAAACGCATCACATAATGTCAGTTGTTCTTCAGTTAAATCTTCAAGTTCATAGCCATAATATGGATCATAATCCTCTTTCCAACGCTCATACAGACTTTCGTTTCCAATATCACTTCCACCTTTTGAATTTTTGAAGCCATGAATTCCATGGTTTCATCATACACATCTTCCACGTCGGTCTCAATTTTTTTAAAGAAGTGGCGTGGAAGATGTGTATGTATCTAAATTGCGAACTTCATGGCCACATATTCTAAGTTAAATCCTTATAAAATGATTTCTATACAGGTGAAACTCAAGACATTGGAAAGTTAGAGGAAGCCCGCAAGTCTTGAAATCAAACTTCAGTGTGGATCAACGGCAACATTTGCCAACTATGTTTAAAAATTATTTAAGAAGTACACAAACTCTGAGGACATTATCTGGTTGGGCAAAGTAAGCGAGAAGAAACTTCTCATGCTTTCCATGAAGCAACTATATTCAAATTTTCTGACGTGAATCTTTATACTTCAAGAAGATCAACTAACTGCAGGTTTGATTTTCTGAACAAACTTTAGAACATTATTAATTAACATATGGATTTAGTTTTCTGTGTTTCCAAATGACTTTGACTTCTTTAAGATGTATGTAACCACATGCAGATTTCGGAAGGTGTGTGAGCTTTTACCACAACAAGTATTTCATATCAAATGCACAATTGAAAGTCAAATGCTATCACCGGATACAGAGTACATTTGTTACATTGTGTTCAAGATTTCAAAAAATTGCCACGGGCTGCATTGTCCGGTGAAAGTACGCGATTTAATCCACCAAGAAAATAACAAGGCCGAATTTTTCTATTTTATTACCCCAACCCCATTGAATATAAATGATTTTACTCGGGTTCCAAAACAAAGAGAAGATGGATGGATGGAGATTCAACTGTTGAAATTTAACTCAACTCGTGACCTTGAGAATGACTCTTTTCCGATTAATATGAGATTTACAAGTCTTGAAGGACCTTTATCTGGCCTCATTGTATGTGGCCTCGAGTTTTGGCCACTGTAAAAGGACTATCTGCGGTAGCTAGTATTTTATGATTTTACTTCGCGTATCAGAAAAAGGTTTTTATTGTTGCACCCAGATAATAATAAAAATGATGTGTGAAGGTCTATCTTATGCATGTTTTATGTGGAAAGAAAAGTGGGTTCTTTTTAACAGACAATTACAAGGATTAATTGTGCCGGACTTATACTTCCAGCTTTCGAACAGCTTCCCAAGTTGCTCTACAGGCGCAAAATATGTGCAACTTTTATTGTAAAGATAGTTTGAAAAAGTTTATGTTTTGTTAAGAATGATTCATAGGAAACACCAGGTATTCTTTGTGTCACACTAAGCCAACAAATTATGTTAACATCAGTCAAATCGCTCTTAGTGTTTCAGACGTTAATGAAATTACCAATCATAGAATCAGGTTGTACTATTCCGATTGTCTTCTGGGCAAAAATTGATGTCTCAAAGATATTCATGGTTTCTTTCATTAAAACGGCTTTAACAGTAAATTCATCTGATATTTTGTTAAATCTGGGTTGTAGTTTTGTAAAACTAGATTCTTGGATCACAAACTAAGAACTTCAGTAAGACTTCTGACAAGTTTATATCCTATGGTTACGTTATAAGATCTCAAGGGTCAATGGATTTGAACACTGGAATCATTTAACCTACCAAATAAAGTGATTATCATTTCTAAAGGGTATGCAATTGACTCATTTATTCGGATTAGGTTTTATCTCTAACAACTCAAACGAGTGAAATCAAGAAGATTAACTACTAAGACACTGCAATTCAAAACTTTGTCATAAAAAATTAAGTTGTCCTTGCCCGAGCCCAAAGGATGATAAGGATTAGATAATGTTTTGTAATGAGTAGAAAAGGTTTAAGGTCATAGTGTACAACTTTATGGCACATGCTGAGAGTTTGGTTGGGGTAGGCGCGGAACACTTTTTGTGACAAAGTTTTGAATTGCAGTGTGTTGATATTACACTTGCAACTTTCTTTCACTCGTGACTTTGGTCACACTTTGGATCCTTACCGGACACGGGAAACAAAACGATCGACCATCCCAAACCCTCATACGTACTATACGAGTATACATAAACATGGCGCCATCCGTGTTACACGAAATTAATAGCCGCGATTTTCTCCTCTTTCCAATTAACCGGAAAAAGTTTAGTTGTGAAATTGTGGTAAAGTGTTTCGTGTATGAAAGAATGAATATTGTTTATGGGTTAACTTTGACTTAGAAGTAGTCGTGTAATGAAAATATATATAGATGTAAAGTTGAATATCGGAAGGAATAGGGACAAATATAGATGTAAAGTATAATTTCGGAAGGAATAGGGAGTAAGGATAAATTAGTAATTTCATAATTTTCACATTGAAAGTTTTTACTATTATGACATTTTACTTTAGTCCATCAAAATTCTCAAATCTATCTAATTTTTCACAACATCAACATACACATACTCAAAAGAGTTTACTATCATGACAGCAAACCTACAAAGTCACACTTTATCCAGATAAATATGGATGCCGTTCGTTTTCTAGGATTTATGAGTACTTAATTTATAAAAATAAATTTAATTTTAGTATCACTAAACTGAGAATACAATGGCTGTCAAATACAAAATTCCTTATTATGTCCGAACAAAATACTAATGATACAATAACAAATGATGGAGAAACAAGAAATATAATCACCTCCTCTGTGCTTCCTGTGACCATTTTGCACAACAAGTTACTCTCGAGCGTCATGTTTTGTATACAAAGTAACTAAAACTTCAGCTTTACATAATTTTATGGAATCAGCCAATAAAGCTTTTCATCCAAAGTCAGCAGAAATTGACCCATTTACTTAGAAGTTGGGCTGATTTGGGTATTACCCTATCTCCAATGGGTCAGATGGGTAAAGTTTAATATGGAGTATTTGCCTAAATGAAAGTCATCCAAATGGGTCAACTGGGTAAAGTTTAATATTTGACTAAATGAAAGTTGCCCAAATGGGTCAAATGGGCCAAAAAAGATACATACCTACGGCAATTCCCGAGACAATCAAGATTTTTCCATAATCTCCCTAAATAATTCTTTAGGTGCTGCAAAAGAAAAGTAGGATAAAAAAAACTCATACGAAAAAAAGAGACGGTCAGATTTTAGGCATAAAAAAACTCCCTGTAAATCTCTCGTATTGTTCATACGCCTGTCCTATAAACATCTCCACCCCTGTAACAATTACGGCTCCACGTTCTCCGGCTTCCCGAAGTAATCTTGTAATTCTTGGTGTGTACACAGCATCAAATACCAGTGCATAAGACTTTAAACCTTCCTGCCACCAAAAAAAAGAAAAGAAATAAAAACTTTATCTCATGCACAAAATTACCTCATATTACGTTTCTAAAACATATGACCCAAGAAAGGTAGATAGGAAAACCTTGGAAATAGGAGTGTTGTCACTTGTCAGTATTTGGTGCATACCAATTGATGTAGTGTTTGCAAGTATCATACCGCCTACGGTCTGTAAGTGCTCAAATCGGTAAGTGCTTAAATCGGCAAGAGATGTCAACAAGTTCTCTATCACGATCTATGCACTAGCAATAAATGAAAACTTTAGTTGGTTTATAAACTATGCATGTAAGAGGGTATTTGGATTTCAATGTGAACACTATGAATAGTAATGTGAACTCAGTAGAATCTAACCATAGGTCCGATTGGCTATCACAATCCTTGCACCCATCGCTTTTGCTCCATAAGCAAGTGCTTTTCCAGCACCGCCAGCACCAATAACCACAAATAGTCTACCAGCCAAGGGTGATCCAGTTGCACCGTTTTGAACGCCTCAACCTCTAAATCACAAACGGGTCAAATGGGTCGAACGGGTTGAAAGTCACACATGAAATATGATATGAAAGTATAGAAAGAAACCTCGTAGACTATCCTCGATAGCGGAAATAGCGCCTACATAGTCTGTATTACAACCATACAACGTCCCATCATTTGGTCTCCTGATGGCACAATTGACCGCTCCTATTGACTGTAACATGCAATCAATAACACAATACATAAAAAGCCGTAGTTTAATAATTATCATCAGCTTCAATGCTTAAGGTTTTAGGTTTCTATGAAAATGAAACTTACCTTTGCAACTGGATCAACCTCATCACAACATTGAAGTAAAGATTCTTTGTGAGGAATGGTACAACTGCATCCGGAAACGATACATTTTACTAATCTAAATAAGCAGAAATACGGGTACTTTTCCTAAAAAAATCAACGTACTTTCACATTTGTGCCCTTTGAGTCATTGTACTTTTATATAACATTTGACTCATTATAAGATCGCTCTGTATACTATTTGGGCATTCGGTAACACAAAAACTGACTGTCAAAAACGAACAACATTATAAAAAAATGATAGGTTTATATATGTGTGATTTAGATTGGATATATAATGTTAAATTTCTGGTTACCAAACGACCCAAATTGTACACAAAGACTTCCTTTAAAGACTTGTTTATGTACAAAAATAAAATAAAAAGTAACACTGCACAAACGTAAAAGAATAGATCAAAACACAACCTGAACCCCGTGAAATCTGTAGATGAGTAAGTATCAAGAAAATTCTTTACATTATCCACCAACAAATGCACATAAACTCCATTAAATTCAACGGATCGGAAAGCTTTATTGTATAACAAAGGTGATTTGCTATGTCCAACTGGCTTCCCGATAATACCGAATACTTTTGTGTCAGGTCGTAATTGTCTGAAATTAAACAAGTCCAAAAGATCCCTAATTGTGGGCTGTCCGGGTGCCGATACCTTTCCATGCTCAAGGGTGCCAAATGTCAAATATCCACCAAATTTCGGGCAGAGTACTCGAGACATCAGACCGTTTTCACCCATCACCATTACTATTATGGGAACCTAAATGATTAATGAAGGTTCTTAAATAACCACGTAAGCTAATAAAACCGCGAAAAAAATGTATCTAATTTACAAATTTCATTACATGCATGACTTATGCCGCTTACTTGAAAATTAGCAGTAATGTGAAAGACTTGCGCTACATCAGTTATATCTACAGCGGTTGTTGCAAACTTGACAATGTCAGCTCCTGTTGACTGTATTTTGGCCACAAGGTTCCCAAGCTCTTCTATCGAAGGAGTATTTTGATAATTGTGGGAAGAAACTATGAGTTTGCACTTTGTAGGCTTGTCCCCATGGATTAAGTTGTTGAAATCACCAACGGCCTGCATTTGAGTTACGAATAACAGTATATTACTTTAGATGAGCCTATGAGCACGAATAGACGCATTTAATGTCAAGAAGAAAGGAACCTTAAGCTCAACATCGATGTGATCGACCCTAATTCCATTGCTAATCGAAGAGCGAGACAATCGACTTTGTTCATCTCCGTCGTCTCGACTACCTTCCCATGTTGGTCTAGAAAAAAATAGAATCGAAACCTTTTCGGAAAGATAAAGTGTTACAACATCATGTAATATGGACTAGATTAAGCGGATGTTTGGTAATGCTTATTAAAGCGCCTATGCTTTCATGAAATAAGCAATTGCTATAATGAAGGCAATCTTGCAATAAGTGTGTAGATAGGCTTCTACAAGAATAAAACCGGATAAGCAGATATCGAATTTGTGTAAGTTTTCGACAATCACTAATTAGGGATTTAAGACGTAAAATAATCACCTATAATCATATCCAAACACTTATTACTCCGATCTCATCAGATCAAAACACAACAAGGGTGTTTGGCATTGCTAAGTTAAACATCTTATGCTCATAACCAAGATCAACTTATCCAAAGCGACTTATTTCACCCCTAAGGTTAAACTTACGAGATTGAATCCACTAACAATAACCGGTTCAAACTAAACAATCTGAAACTTCTTACTGAAAAGACTTTATTTCACCTCTAAACTAATAAACAATCTGAAACTTCTTACTGAAAAGACTTTATTTCACCTCTAAACTAAGTAGATAAGCATAGTCAAATTTATGCATCTGCTCAAAAAACACAATAAGCAGATAATCTGTTATAAAAACAATCCAAATTCTGAAACATCCCCATCATATGTCAGAAGATTCAGTATACCAACAGAAGAAAATTGCATTCATGTCATAAGAGTTCTAACGATATCATTAGCATAAGCCCTTTTTCCTCCGAAAATACTTATCCATTAGCAAATCCCAATTCCCAAACACACTCCTAAATATTATTATGCTTGCATACACTTCACATTTCATCGTAAACTTAAACTGCTAATTACAAAGAGCTTATTTACCCTAAACTAAGTAGATAAGCATAGTCACATTTCATCATCTGCTTAAAAAAAGGAATAAGAAGATAAGCTGTTTACATAAGCAAAAATCCCAAACTCCCCACATCACATGTCAAACAATTCAGTATACTAACATGTCATAACATTTTCAGCTCAAAAGTCAACAATCCCAATTCCCACATAAAGCAATTCAGAATCCTAATGAATCTGACATTCATATCACAGAAACAGTTTCGTATATAGAAAAACCGCATTTGCAAGTACTTAATTTATAAAGGGGTTTAAAGTTTGATATCATATCTATCAATAAACCTTTCTTATTTCAAGCTATCCTTTCTAATATTGATTAAGTCAGCACACTTCCCAATTAGCTTATTTCATATCCTCTAGAAACCATCTCCGACATCATTCACAATTATATTTTTTCGAATTAAAGGCGTCTATACATATCCTCTAGAAACGTTTTATGCATTCTAATGTATAAATAGACCACTTTCATTTGGGTTACCACGCCACACCACCTAACCCAACCTTTTAAAAGATCTTGAAGTCGCAACTCATAACAAAATCTGTCAAACGAACCAAATACCAAGCTCTAATGGACCTCTGCCCTAACATCATTAGTCCAAAAGCCAAAAGCCAAGAACAAAAACGAACAAAAATGAAGATGAGACGAAACCTTAGCCAAGCCAAAACACAAAAAACAAATCCTACAAATAGTTCAAAGAGATCTCACAAATAGTTCAACTTTGTGTCTAATCTTTTAAAGATTTTTTTAGCATGCAATATAACACCTACCCGAGTCCATTTAAATGATCTTGAAGTCGAATCCTTTGCCACTGTGACCACTTAGGGGAATGGTGCAAGAAAGATAAATGTGATTCAGTTATGGTTGATGAAGGAGATGATTGAGGGGTGTTATCGAGGTGTGGTAGTTGGATTTGCAAAACGAGTGAGAGGAGGAGATGGCGGCTGACAAAACACCATGTGCTTTTTTAGGAGATCGGGTTATGGTTTGGACTGGGTTGTAGTGTATTGGGTTGATCCGAAAATATAGGCCTCGGTTAAATGGGTTAGTGTTGGGTCATGGCTAGACATGCAACTATAAACCGGTTTTCAAAAAAACCGGACGACAAAACCGGAACCGGTTTTCAACAAAACCAGTTTTACAAAACCGAAACCGGTTTAGTAAACCGAACCGGTTTAAGTTTTTCAGTGGACGGTTTTTACGGTTCTAAAGCTGGGTAAACCGGTTTTGAAAAATCGGTTAAAACCGATTTTCTTTTCTTTTTTTTTTAAAACCGGTTTAAACCGTTAAACCGGTTTTAAAACCGGTCAACGCAAAGTCAAACGAGCCGTTGGATTTGAATATCGCGCGAAACCGGTCAAAACGGTTTTAAAACCGGTTTTGACGGTTTTCGCCGGTTTTAAAACCGGTCACTGGAAAACGTGCCGTAGTGTACGATGACGTTGGAACATGTTTGTTACCGTTTTTCTTGTCTTTTTTGATTTTTGAGTATTTTGAAGCTAGAACTTGTAGTATAAATATGTGTTTTGGGTTGAGGCTTAAAACACATCAAATCTCTTTAATCTCTATTATCTCTAATTTCTTTATAATGGAAAACACACAATCACAACAAGCTTCCACTAATCCTCCTCCGTTGAGTCTTCCCGGTCACGAAAACATTACACACAAGATGATGTTCATCATGTTAAACCAACCGCACGAAATCCGAGGTTTTTAATCATATGGATTTGTGTGTTATGAAGGATGGGACGGAAAAGGCGCGTTGCAAAAAATGTTTGAGCTTTTATGCTTCCGGGGCTAACACTACACTAAAGGGTCATATAGCCAAATGTTCCGCGGTACCTCAAAATGCCGACGGTACTATTGGTGAGGATGGTCAAATTTGTGTATATGATAATGATGCGCTTCAAAGAGATTTTGCGGGGTGGGTCATTCAATATACTTATCCATTCAACCTCTTCGACAACGCCAAGCTTACGGCCATCATCAAAAAGAGGCTACACGGGCGGTATAAACAAGTAAGTCGTACTAAACTTAGAAGTGATGCTTTTAAATTATGGGAAACGGCTAAAAATGATATTATTAATGGTTTTCATGATTATAAATATGGTGTTTCTATAACTACGGATGTTTGGACCGCACCACATGGTTCGAAAATTCTTATCTCGCCGTTCTGACTCATTGGTTTAATCCGAATCTTGGTTATTAATGAAACGGACAATTGCTTTTAAACTATTTGGTTATCCACATACGAGATCTAATTTAAGAAAAATTTTACATGACACTTTAATTGAATATAATTTAGATGATAAAGTTTTTACGATTTCACTAGATAATGCATCTAATAATACTAGAGCTATGGAATTGTTAAAATTACGTATAAAACCCATTTTAGATGGTGCTTTTTTTCATTCCCGTTGTGTTGCTCATGTTATAAATTTATCCGTTCAAGCGGCATTAAAAATATGTGAGAGATTACGTTTGATATTTAGGGGTATGTTAACAAATATATATCGCTCGAGTAATGAACGACAAATGAACTATAAACGTTTTCGTAAATAATGTGGTGAACCATGGCTAGGACCGAAATTAGATACACCTACTAGGTGGAATTCTACTTGCATTATGTTTGAAAATATATTACGACAACGTACTACTTTAGATGCTTTTAATGAATTACTTGTTGAAAAAAACCGTTCTACTTCGATAGATGAGCAAGATTGGGATCGACTAAATGCTTTAACTATTTTTTACAAGTTTTAAAGAGGCAACAACTATAGTATCGGGTGTTTATTACCCAACTAGCCCATTAGTTTTAAATCAAGTTTATGCTATGACGGAAAAATTAGGCAATTAAAAGACTCACCTACTCAAATGTTTAGAAAAATGGTTAAAGTTATAAAAAGAGATTTATAAAATATTTTGCTAGTTTACCTTTGGTTTATACTTGTTCCACCGCACTTAATCCATGTTTAAATGTTGGGGCGTAGAACTTTTAATAAGAAGAATAATGGAAAATTTAGAATTATCTTTTGGGTTGGACGGTGAAGATCCCAACTATATAGAATCTCAAGTTTTAAATTTAATGATTATTTTAAAAATTGTTTGAAATTTATGCAACAAAATATGGTCAACAACCAAACCCATTCTCGACCCAATGCGGGCGGTTCGTCCCGAATGACAAGGGACATTAACATAAACCTTTATAATACTTTACGTGAAGGCGCTACAAAGCGTCAACGATCATCGGCCCGACAAGCGAGTTGGGACAATATATGGCTACAAACTTTTAACAACTTTAAGTCCCGATGAGTTTGCAAACTTTGACATTTTGGCTTGGTGGAAAGAAAGGAAATCAATTTCCAATTTTAGCCGCTATGGCTCGTGACTTATTAGCGGTCCAAGCTTCGACGGTAGCTTCCGAATCGGCCTTTTCTCATAGTGGTCGAATTATATCGGATAAAAGGACAAAACTTAGCCCCGAATCCGTGGAAGTATGTGTATGTTTGAAAGATTATATGGACGGAGTAGATAGGGTACAACATCAAACATCGTTGGAAGGTTCGATTGAAGAAGTTGAAGAAACTATAGCACAAGAAGAAGATGACATGGGGATATCACCTCCGGCTACCGAATTAGATGAAGGTGAATTTGAACCATTTGATGTTGAAGAGTTAGATGTAGAAGAATTTTTGGATGATTTAATTTCTTGAGTATACACGGGTGATGGCAATGCGAAGCTCGATATACTTGAGTATACTAATATGTTTTGGGTGATGGCCATGCAAGCTCGAAATGTATTAGTATTTATTTATTTTAGTTCTATAATTGTATTGTTTAAATAAAAGTTATGATTGTATTCGAAATGTATTAGTATTTTATAGTTTTAGTTGTATGATTGTATTGTTTAAATAAAAGTTATGATTGTATTGAAATGTATTAAATGTTTTAAATTCGAAAAAAAAACCGAACCGGTAAAATACCGATAAAAAGCGGATCCGAACATTTAAAACCGAAAAACCGAACCGTAAAAACCGATAAAAACCGATTCGAACATTTGAAACCGAAAAAACCGATTCGAACATTTAAAACCGAAAAAACCGATTCGGAAAAACCGAAAAAAACCGGCGATTTTGGCAAAACCGGTTTTAAAACCGGTTTCAAAACAAAACCGGTAAAAACCGGTTTTTTTGCACCTCTAGTCATGGCTATTACTATAATAGTTTGTATTGGTGTATGTTAAGTAGTTTTCGGGTTAAAGACAATCCGTATATTACTGTTTTTCCTATGTGTTTTGTAGAATGCCAATTTTTTGTTAAAAATTATTTTGATAGAGCCGTATAAGTTTAAGCTTCATTTAACTCGACTTATTTTCTAACTATTTAGCTAAACATTATGCGGCATGTTTCAATTAGATGCACCATCTTACTTACTCTTCAACAATTTACATAAACATTACGCAATGAACAATTAGGTACAGCCGTGTGCATCGCACTGGTCTGAATGCCTTGTAATAATAAAAGTTAATGTTTTATGAAATATGAAATGAATTAACACATTGGGGTTGTTTATATAGGCAATGTAAAAATTGAATTTTTTCCCATTGCAAGAAGTCAGCCTTTCAATACTTTTCTTGTCCAGTAAATTGTGTTTCGGGCCTTGCATTTTAATTCCAGCCGCAAGTTCTCAGTTTTTAGTTTTCAAGTTTCATTCAATATGTCAAAGCCTTCAATAGTTACTTTAATTATTTAAGTTTCCTTGAATACTTTTTAGTTTTTCACTTTCAAGATTTTTGGTTTTTCCTTTATAGTACAGATTAGCTAAAAGACCCGTGAAATTCATGGGTATTTTTAGGTAACGTTGAAGAATGTACTAAATGACATAACGTTGATAACGCCACCGCGATTTTAATAAATAAAGTGCGTCGGTCAAGGAAACTTCCTTTTAACACCCTAAGCGATGAACCTAATCGTTGTAGTGTAGTAATTAGGGTAAGCCACGGGTATTGATATCGTTCTCTGGGGAATAGGAATGCTAGTGAGAAGTTACTACGCTAAGGTTGAGGTTGAGGAAGATTATTTTTATCTTTTATGTTTTTAGAAATTGAAAAGTGCGAATCTCGGGTATTGGATTTGGGGGTTGGTATTGCTACCGATTACTCTACTATTATCTAATTATCTAAGCTAAGGTTGTGATAGTCTATGTCTAATTGATGTGTACTCGTATGATAGTTTAAAGATGTGTTTACTTAGGTTTTACTACTCTTAATTATCTCCTATTGATGGTTGATTTGTCACGTCCTTATTCCTAGTTGCGTTGTGTTTCTAAAGCTATAGGGCGTTTTGCTTGTTTCTAACTCTTTGAAATTACCAAAGGGTCTTGTTTACAAATCCTCTAGTGATTTATAGGCGCCTACTCTACGGTTGTCCTTGAATACTTTATCCTACAATTACCTAGATAATTATATTCTAAAGTACACAAAGAAAAGTCAAGCATTAAGTATACAACGAATAATCTAGCGCACTCTAGATCATTAGTCAACTAAGATAAGTATCAACCAATCAATATTCAATAATTAAGTTTCATATTCCCAAAAAGCAAACACACAAATAAATTAGCGGACATGGAGAACATGCAAGCATACACACAAATAATCAAAGACATAATTAAATTAATGAAGTGAATACTTATCTTGATGTATAATAGGTTTAGAACCTAAAATATTTTGTTTCTTTATGGTTGAAAACGCTACAAGAAAGCCTTGGTTCGGATTCTATTTTTAGGTTTTACTCCAAAGACTAGTTCACCCCACTGCTCTCGGACAAGAGAACAAAGTTTGTAGGCTTGTTAAAAATTCGGATTCTATATATAAGATTACATCTGCGACTTGGAATAAAGATCATACGAACTCGCGACAAAATTTTAATACTCATAATGCACCTTATAGAGTATTCAAGAATTAGTGGCATGCCGACTTAGCATATGATGTTAGCGAGCTAAGTAGGTATACTAGTAACCCAAGCTATGTCGCCGTCATTAGGGTTTCGTCTTGGCGTATACACGTAACATATTGCGACGGCGTCACCTCTATGATGTGATCCGCCGTCGTTCAGAGGAATGGGACTAAAGCCCTTGAAGGAATGAGTTTCCCTTGACTCTGGCCGTCGCTCAAGGAAATGGGGCGCAATTCCTAAGAGCTCTTGCAGTAACCGTGCTAGTGTTCATGACCATAACGAACATCTTGCGCATCTGGGCCGTCGAGTAACGGCCTACTCTTTAGAACTCGACGTCGTCCCCTTGAAACATGCAATTTCGTTTCGAGCCGTCATAAAATTCCTTCCGAGCGGCGTCGCGGATATGCTGATGACGCCGTCGCGCTTATGTTTCAGACTTTGAGTGTCTCGATTTTGACTTTGGCCATTTTCTTCGCAAATGATATTCGTTATATATATATTTATATTTTTGGCTTTTAGAGTCCAAATAAGCATCATTCCAAGCCTAGAAAAGAAGTGGAGTGTTTATATAGAAATTTTGCCTTCAAGAGACCTAAAAGTGAAAAGGAACGATATTAAGCAATAACGGATACAAAAGTGATCGAATAAGGGCTTAAATGACCCCTCAAAAAGGTACCTTTTAAAACCTTATCAAACGTATTATGAAGTTATAATTTAGAAAGAACCACATATGGATAAACAAACGTAAAGTGTACACTTGGTAATCCTCAAACACATGTTATATGAAGTACAATAGCCAAAAACTCCCAAAAGATAAAATAAACGTCTTCAATTACTTTATTCTACAAATTTGATATACATGTAGATGTAGATGTGATAATAAATTGTGTAGCACTTCTTTGTAGACCACGTTGGTGGTGATATTAGTGAGATTTTCTTCTTCGTCGCGAATAACCATTTCAATCCTTTTTACTCTAGCGTGAGAGACGGCTACATATAGTTGGCCATGTGTAAAAATAGGTCGTGGAAAATACAAACCCATTTGCCCGAGTGATTTTCTCGGACTTTTGTTGATTGTCATCGCGAAAGAGACGAACACGAAGAACTGCTTCCTTACACTCTTTAACGGGAATTTTAAAGAAACCGTTCATTAAGCAGTAAGATGGATAAATTGATTAACAAACATTAACGATAACAAAGAGGTTCCAGAGGTGTTATGAATGAAATACTAAGAGCATCCGGTACGGTGAAGAAATCACCTCTTCATTTTGACGTGGCATTAGAAACGGCGCTTGCCACCACACCGTGTATGCTCTTCGTCATTCGCCGTTCATGTTTCGAGGCCAACACTTCGTCTGAACGAAGCAGAAAACGACAAATAAATAAAATGGAGACCCGTTGCACTTTTTCAAATCTAACCGTTTGGAAACTTTAAAAACTAACCGTTGCACTATTTTTTTACTAAACCAAATTACACACGATATATAACACACCACTTAAAAAAAATACCAACAAAATTACTTTTAGTCTCAAATCATAACAAAAAAAATGTCGCAAAGTCCAAATGATGGGTATTTTACCAACCTACTAAACTCTAATCCGTCTAACCCGCAATACTTTTCTTCGAACCCCTCGAATCCGTCTACACCATCGTCTCAAAACTCAAATTCCTCCTCCCAACAAATCCCACCTTTTGTTTCGCAAATGGCACCCGAACAACTTTCTCAACTACAAATTATGTATCAACAAACACAACCACAAGGATTCCAACAATTCGGATATCAAAGAAATGCACCACCACAATTCTTTCAACCACAATCATCACAACAAAATTTTCTTCAATCTCCACCACAATTCTTTGAATCACAGTCACAATTCAAAGTACCACAATCCCCACCACAAGTCGAAAACGAGGCACGATGTAAAGGAAAAAAGTAGCAAAATTGTCAAAATAACAAAAAACCATCGGTTGTGAATTTGGACGCGGACGATGAGGTTGACGTGGAGGAAGATGCGACCCAAGCGAATACCCGATGGACACGCAAAGAAGAAGTGTTGCTAGGGGAGGCTTGGGTGGAAGTTTCCCAAAGCGCCAAAATCGTAAATGATCATAACAATGAAGCATTTTGGAACCAGATTATGGTGGATTTCAACCATGCTACAAAACATGAACCTCATACCACCAAGAATATGTTCTCGGGAAAGTGGAACAAGCTTAACGGTGAATTCCAAAGGTACAACGCTATCTACAAACATTTAACCCATACAAGCGGAGAAAATGATGTTGATCGTACCGATAATGCAAACATTAATTTTGCTCAGCGTTTTGGGAAACAATTTACAACACATCATGTGCGGAAGGTTTTGAAACGATATCCCAAGTGGGACGCGGAAGACCCGCATGATCTGACAAATCTCGAGGATCTATTCGGTCCTGATTAGATACCTCGTCCCGCCGGTAAATCTCGACCGAAAAAAAAGCCAAGTCGGTTGAGACATCGAGCGACGGGGGGAATCAAACAGAGTCTATTTCGGGACTCATATCTTCCAATTTACACGCAAAGCTGATGTAACACCCCCAAAACCCGAGGGCGCCACTTAATTGACATCATAACACAGGTAATAAATAACGGATAATAAAACCCGTTTAAGAATTTTTATAAATCAAATAATAAAGTTTACAAAAGCTTATTTGTTGCAGAAATATGGCCCATTAATAAAAGGTGGTCCCAAATACGTTAGTGTAGTCTATGACCATGCCATGCCAAGCCCTGCCTTGATATTGTCACACTTCAGAATCAGATACGTGAGAAAACATGATAAAAAGGTCAGCTATAAAGCTGGTGAGTTCATAGGTTTACATAAAGCAGTAAGGTTGGACCAATAAGTTTACGAGTTAACATTATAAAGTACATAATGTTATACGAAAGTCTAGTAAGTTTACAAGTTAACATTATAATGTGCATAATGTTATACGAAAGTCTTTTAAATAAGGTTACGAGTTAACATTATAATGTGCATAATGTTATACGAAAGTCTACTAAGTCTATAGGTTAACATTATAATGTGCATAATGTTATACGAAAGTCTACTAAGTTTATAGGTTAACATTATAATGTACATAATATTATACGAAAGTCTACTAAGTTTATAGGTTAACATTATAATGTACATAATATTATACAAAAGTCTACTACGCTGCACTAAGTTCCATGTTACCGAAGCTACGACAGTTTGCGTGAAATGTGCTCATGTAATCATAATAAGGCCCGACAAGTGTTCTATCCCGTGACACTTGTAATTCGACATGGTATATATCCGTTTGTCCTATCCAGACAGTTGGTACTCCAACACGGATGGAGGCGTCACCCTCAATAGATCTATTTATATCACTCGTGCTTCCCAGCGGGAACAAACGGTACATGAGTATGGGCATGGATTTGGGATACAGTACTTAGGCTAACACGTAATAGTTTTACGAATAAAAGCATTGTTTAAATGGTCCATAAAAATCAAGCATGTTTCTCACCCCAAGTTTGCAAAGCAAATACGAGTTAAAAAGTGGGGCTACGAACTCACCTCAGAAATAAGTCCTCCGAAATGAATAGTCAAGTAGTAGCAGTGTGTGGCACCAACACGCGACCTAAATTAGTATGGCAATTCTTAGTTTATAGTAATGTGTACTCACGACTCAAAGTGTGTAAATAAGTTTAAGTGTTTACGAGTGGTTGTGTTTAATGTTGCTTGTGTGGCAGAGCTTACGTTTAAATTGTTTCAAAATGTTTTGTAAGTATTGGCTCTCGGAAGAAGTGTGAAAAAAAATGTATATGAAACCTTCGTATAAGAGTTGGCTGGAATGTTGGCTCAAGTATGCCAAAGTGTGAATAAATACAAATCAATTTGTATTTATTAGATTTGTTTAGTTCCGAGGGGTATAAATATATATACAATATATATTTATCGGAGTTATGGGAAAATATAATGTTTATGGTTTACGCGGATGGAGTGGTTAAAAATATGTGTTAAACGTATTTATTTAATAAAAGTGGTAAAATAATATGAATTTATTATCTTCCCAAAGTTTTAGGATGAAAAGTGTTAAGTTTACAACTTAGAAGGACTAATGTTGTAAAGATTATTACAAGTTTGTAAAACTTATAAAAGTCTTAATAAAGATATAAAAGTATTCAAAGTTGAGGGCTATAAATTACAAAGTTTATTAGAGTGTTGAGAGAAAGTGAGAACTGTTTGGAAGTTGAGGGGTTGAATCTGCCAAGTAGCCATAGTTGTAAAAAATATAGAAAGGGTAAAGTGCGATTGAGGGGATTCGAGCTTGTGACCTCTTCCCTCACATGCCAAACAGTTTACCAACTGAACTAGGTGGGTTCCTTTGTTATACTAGGCGTTTAATTGTACATAACTAGTAACTAACTGCTTTGTTTTAGTTTAAATGCTTCTCAATCCAACTGAGCATGCATGCGTGTTTTATCTTTGTGTTCCTTCCTCATTTTCAGTTTCAAAATGGTTTGATTAACATCTTGAATAAGCGCTATTCCGAATTAATAAGCTAAAGGGTCATGGGTTAGGCCTTATGGCCCGACAAAGGCTCGGTTTGGTTTCACGACATAAGCCCGATAAAGTAAGCTATAAGCTTTTAAACGAGTCTCGTAACTTGGTGTTATGTCAAATGATACGCGTATAGCCATATATACATATATACGATTTAATAGATAGTCCATTCGAGAGCCAAAGCTTGGTTCGTTTCATATATATTTCACACGTCGTTAAAGCTTTTTAAAAGTTTTCAAAACATGTTTAAAACCTTTACCCGATCCATTCAATTTTATGTGCATTCAAAATACCACACAAGCCTTCTTAAACAACAAGACCAATTCATAGCGTAGTGGTATGCATGTCGAAGTGAAAGGGTAGACCAAACAACCCATTATCATAGATCATAAGCTTGTACGTGTACAAGTATAGATATAAAAGCATGGTTTTAAAGAAACACGGCAACATTACAAGACACAAAAAGTATTCTAGCATGCATGGGTTTAAAAGAGACGAACTAGTAAATAGGAAGGAGTGTGTTGAGGCTCACAGTGAGGAAAGGAAAACGAGTGAGTGAATGAATGTAACCCGATATACTACCCGAAACGAGCTTAACAAAAATGAACTCGAAACTTTGCTTTCTCCTTCTTCTTTCTCGACAGTGGACAAGAAGTGACAAGAGTTGTGTTTGTGAGTTGGAGAGTTTTTGCAAGTGTGAGGATTTGAGACTAAGTTATCTCTCTTTTATAACCAAACCATGGCATGGCCTCTTGCATATTTTATGTGCTAGCTACCTAGGGTTCAAGAAAAAGAGGAGAAAAATGAAGTTGTGGAAGAAAGGGAGCATGCATGGAGCGGCTAGATGTTGGGCATGTATGGTTTGTCATGTCAAGTTGTTGGGTAATTAGACACATTACACAATGGTTTTGCAAGTCAAAGGGAGGTTGAAGGTATTTTTATATTGATGTAGGGTGGTTTAAAAGCTCCTTTGTTTGGGTTGGTCTTACACGCAAGAAGAAGCAAAGGAAATATACATTGTGTTTTATTTTGTGTTTCTGTCGAGGGTTTTAAGCAAAAGAAAAGAAAAAGAATGTAGACTTTGACCAAGCAAAAGAGAGGAAATTGCATTTTGGTATTTTGTCGTGTGCTTGTGTGAGCACCAAGGAGAATTTGCAAGCAAGACTGTCATATTGAAAGACATAATGTGCTTCTGTTTTCAGTTGCAGCCACACAAGACCAAAGTGTCAAGCAAATATATATATATATATATATATATATATATATATATATATATATATATATATATATATATATATATATATATATATATATATATATATATATATATATATATATATATATATATATATATATATATATATAAAAGGTTTCATTTGGATGGGTAGGCCGGAGAAAGAAAAAATAAAAATATAAGAGTATGTATATATCTACCAATTATAAAAAAGAAAGCTTGTCTTTACTGTATAGCCACACGCAAGCACTCAAAAAAAATAACACGTAAGCGCCAAATATAGCTACGAACTCATAAATATTTTGACAATTCTTTTTGGTGAAAAGAACACCCATCAATCATCCTCCCATACCTAACATACTCTACCCATTCCATTTTCTCCCCACCCATCTTATTTCTTACACTCATTTTTCTCTCAAGCTAGATCATTTCTACATCAGGTAACTATTTCACTCATTTCTTAAGCTTTAATATCCAGTTTTGTTCTCTTTCGTTTGATATTTCGACAGAAGTACGGCTTATATGGCGTGCAAATATACTCTCAGGTAGTTTCTATTTTTAGTTTTTCTCTTCTTTCTATTTTCATGCATGTGATTTTCTTAACAACTATTGTGATATACTTTAGCTATAAGAAAGGGAAACGTAACGATGAGAAAAATGCAGGTTGTTGAAAATGTGATTATGTCCGTTGACTTACTGGTAACAGATGACTGATCTCGATCACTACATCATTGTAGTTTTGTTTAACATTTAACTATTTCAAATTTGCGTCGGTATTAATTACTCGAGGTAGCATGCCTCAATGTTATATTCTCGGTCGCTCTTACTTTCTTGACTTTCGTCTCTCCTTGGCCGCCTATCTTGTGGTAGCGAGTTCTTTTGGCTCGTGGTTGCTTCACCTTTAGATTGGCTTTTGTTTTGGTTTGAAGTGTAGTAGTATTAGGCTTCAGTCAGATTTTTTGTTTACTTGCTTCTGTTTCTTTGGATCTTTGGATCTTTGTCTCTCATCAATGTAATCATTTGTTTTTCTAATGAACGGCTGCCTGTTTATGAACAAATATGTCTGTGTTTCTTTGTAATATGTAATATTATATTTTAGATGGTTTTTAGTTCATCAATTATGTTGCTTGTTATTAAGTTCTCTCTTTTTTATGTTTCTTTTTGTATAAATTTTCGTGGATGGTAGCAAAATGATGCTTCGCAAAAAATAACTAAACCTCCAAGTTATTACTAATTTTGCTTACTGCGAGTATAATTTTATTACTAGATTAATTTTGTGTACTAATCAATCGAGCCTTGTGATTCTTTTTTGACGGAAACCACTATTACCAAATATATGATAGAAAAATAAGAACTACAGACTTCTAATTAGTCCTCATGGACTCAATACTTTTAATTAGTCCACGTAGATTATTCAATGAATGATACATAGTTGTAGAAATTAAAAGACATTTCAATGATAAATATTATAAGAAAAAAGTTTGCATTCCGTTCACGTTTGTATTATCATTATTATGTAACAGTTTGTGTATGTACTTTTAGCCTCAACAAAGGTATAGTCAAAGATTTGATTTGATGTTGGTATGGGTTCATGTACGGGAGAACATTTTGTCACAAGATTCACTGTGGGCCATGAGGGGATTGGTAGTGTCACATCAAAAGTATTGCTTGTATTTATAGATTGCGAAAATTACATAAATGGAGCTGTCCTCTTTATCTTGTAAAGACCAATTTTTCTCATTTACCTATATCGACATGTTCGAGTCGAGACCAACCAAATCAATCGAGGTTTCCTAAAAAACTACAACTAAAATAAATAAATAAATTAACAAATACTAAATTATGTCGAGCACGACTTATAGTTCGAGACCAAAAACTTTGGCTACCAAAAAAAAAAATGATTATAATATTTAATGAATATAAAGAGTAAAGCCTTGAACTTTTGTATATTTACAACTTTTTATATAACAAACTTTAGTCAAATATTTAGTAAATATAACGAACTCGCTAATAAAAATATACCGCTGAAGAGCTCGGATTAACAAGCCCAATATTGATATGCTTTTGACGTATTACATTTTAAAAAATGTTGAAGTTTGATATATTTTTTTAAGAAGAAAAAGAAAAAAAGAAAAGAATCAAAACACACTCTTAAAACACATTAATTTTACAAAAGAGGAAAATCGTTTGAAATAAAGGAATATCGTTTTGAATAAAAACTAAACATTCATAAACTAAAACCGGTATCCTTTTATTATTATTTTTGAGCAAAACCGTATCCTTTTATTTATAAAACTAAAAGCAACTTTTTTTATATAAAACTAAAACTTTTATTCATAAAACTAAAACCGGTATCCTTTTATTCAAAACGATTTTTATCTTTTATAGAATTGCATGTCTTTGACCCTGTGGTTTAAGAGTGTTTGAATCTTTTATTATTATTATTTTGAAATATATCAATCTTCAACATTTTTATAAAATCGTACTTACGTTAAAAACATATTGATATTAGACCCGTTTTGTTCGTAATTCAAAGCTCTTCACAAAGATATATTTTTATTAGCTTGAAAAATATTTGTGAATAAAATTTGTTATATGGAAGTTGTAAATTTACAAAAGTTCAAGGGTGATTGAACTATTTTATTTTCTAACGATTTTCCTCTTTGTAAAATACTTGCGCCCAAGTGTTTTAAGAGTGATATATAGTGATATTTATTTTTTCTTATATTGAAAAATATATCAAACTTCAACCATATAAAATGTACCCGTCAAAAGCATATCAATATTGAGCTCGTTTTGTTCGAATGATAATCTAGAGCTCTACTAAATGATATTTTTATTTACGAAAAGCTATATATTTATTAAATATTCAACGAATAATGTTTGTTATATAAAAAGTTGTAAATATACAAAAGTTCAAGGGTGATTTTGTACTATTTTATATTCTTTTCATTAAATTTCAAGTAATCAGTTTCCTTTTTTTGTTGCGAAAAGTTTTTGGTCTGAAGTATAACTCGTGACCTATGACATGGATTTAGTATTTGTTTGTTAATCATTTATTTATTTTGGTTGTAGTTTTTAAGAAAGTGACACGTGTTGATTTGGTTGGTTCGAGCTCGACGAGCTTGACCAATTTTTATGTCTATATAGGTAAATGAGAAAAGTTGGTCCTCTGCAAGACGTAGGATTGGTAGTGTCCTTTATGTAATTTTCGTATTTATAGATTTTGTTGCTGTTGACTTTCAGATTATATGGAAGAGATAGGGAATAGAGGCCTTTTGCAACGTATTTTTGCATAGCCTTTTGGTTTAAGCACACATTTCTTTTTATGAGGAAAAAATTATAGGTAAAAATGTATAATAATGGAGAGTGTGATTACGTTTTAGTATTGAAATGTCTTTATAACATAGCCTTTTGGTTAAGCAAACATTTCTTTTAATATGGATGACATGATGATCATTATAAACGATATCATGACAAGTTTTACAATATTATGCTTACTATGTTTTTATTCTATGTCACATTTATTTTATTTATTATTTTTTGAACGGCTTATTTTATGTCGATTTGATCGAACATAAGCACCAACCAAGTTTGTAAAGAATCATACAGCACTCTTTAATATTTAAAACATTATGGCATCATGGGCGTGCTTTATTTCTAGTTTATATATATAAGCTTGTTTTTATTTCTATCGACAATACGCATTGTTTTTATTTCATATCTTAAGGAGATGCGTAACAAAGTATTAAAACTTTGCTAATCACTATAAGACACTCAACACCAATATTCAAATAATAATAGCTTATAGTACTTTTCATACACACAAACTTTTCTCAATTTGCATCAATAATCAACTATCTGATGCCACATATGTATTATTGTTTCAGAACAAAATTCATTGTTTCGTTATAACGAACTAATATAACGGATTGAAATTAATGTCAAGCAAAAAACTACAATTATTATAGATCATGTAAACATGGCAACATATATTCTTACTTGACAAAGTGATATTAAAATATTCTCCATTATCCCACCGTCATAACATACTACGTATACAGTGAATGATATATAGCATGTAGGTAAGAAAAACAAGCAAAACACTTAAACAACATTAAGCTGCTTTGATATTCTAATCTTATATGTAAAAAACCTAATTATGTCGTAAAAACAAGATTGTATATGAAAATAAGATTATGTAGTCCAAATCATGTTATAGTTCACATCTAATTTGTTATGTGAATGAGTGACATAAACAAAGTAAAATATGACGCAAATCTACGACATGATTTAAAAGCAAGTCAAACAATATTATATTAACTTTACTCATCGTTAACACAAATCCCATATTTATATTTTATAATAGGATCACAACTAAAGAAAAAATATTTATCTCACAAAATCACGAATTTTCATTACTTCTCTTAATTCGGATAAAAAGAAAATATCATGAGGTTCATTAGCAATGTAAATTTGTACAAACTACATCCTCAAAATATAAGTATAACATCAAACAAAATATGCATATACTATAAACAATGTATAAAGTAAACTTCATAAAGAAGAAACCGTACATGTGTGTTTCAATAACCTTTTTTACTAATAAAACAAAGGGTTTTAAGATTTTATCACATACCGATGTCTAAACTCGCATAAAACTATAAGATTTGGCACATGGTGTTCATCACCAAGGAAAAACAAATTTGACATTTACTTTCCTATAATTTTCAATCAATTATTTATATGTTATTATATGTAATGCTTACGTCAAGAGATCTATCATATTGCATATTGATATGTAATTAAACAGGAAGATTAGAATGGTTACCTTAGCCGTGATATCAAAGTACTAATAATCGTGAACCAAAAACTTCATCCATCTATACTCAGATTCGGTTAAATTTTAAATCACCTTTAGAACATAACGTGTTGTGAAAAGAGATAATTGGATGAAAAGTATTCTTCAAGAGATACAACAGTATATATAAGATAAACATTATGGTTAAGACCCTAATAGCTAATTGGGTCATGGGCTTCTTATGGGTTATATGAGCATCCACATAATATTATTTATAACATTTCTAATGTTTCTTTGGTTTTCGTGGCATAGTTGCTTTTTTAGTGATGTTTGCTTTATCATTTTATAAGAAATGCCTTTTTTCTTTACTACTAGAAGAAAAGATGGTTTAAGTTTGGTCTCATGTCTTTGCTATCAATATAATTTCTTGTCTTACAAAAAAAGGTAATATTACTACTAGAATCGGATTTTAGTCAAGAAACACATTTAGCCACGATCAAAGTCGTGGTTAAAAGTCCACTAAACGACAAAATAAAAGATTTTCAACGACTTTGAGAACCACTTTTAACGACGATAATACCGTCATTAAAACTTTTTCAAACTTTGACTATGACTTTCAACGCATATATTTGGTCAAAAAATGAAGAGGAACTTTCTCGGCCCTACGCATCGGGGACAAAGCGTAGAAGTCACTTTAGG
Source organism: Chrysanthemum lavandulifolium (assembly GCA_022545495.1). Classification (NCBI taxonomy): domain Eukaryota; kingdom Viridiplantae; phylum Streptophyta; class Magnoliopsida; order Asterales; family Asteraceae; genus Chrysanthemum; species Chrysanthemum lavandulifolium. Next base: position 276,114,516 of record CM040240.1, on the reverse strand, counting down.
TTATACCGGAGTGGTTCATCGTCAAAAGAACAACAATGACTTGTAGCATTTCCTATTCATTTGTCTAGGGGATGGGATGTAAAAGAGGGCTTTATGGTCTAAAGGCAAGGGTGAACCTTCTCAGTGTACCTCGCTCTTCTTTTATCCCGATTGGTTTCTTATTCCTCCATCGGTCAATATATTTTTACTTACCGAAAAGAAAGACTAGTTAAGTACCGTAGGTAGAGCATATTCCAACACTTCGGATAACCCCTTGACATTAGCACCTTGGCAAGGTAGATCTGTCCCACTCTCTAGACCTCATATCTGCTTTTTTTGGATGGGCAATTAAGCGCCTTTAGGGGCCACCACATATAGCTTTAGTTTATGTTGTAACATCAAATATTACTCTAGTTACGAATGACCCAGTCTATTTATGGAAACCACCCCTACTTTTAGTAGATGGAGATGCGCACCCCTACTTTTAGTGTCGGCCAGTGTCGGATGAGATAGGGACCATGAAAACATGTGATTCAATCAAACCTTTTCGGGCAATTCCTAGTGCAGAAGAGGGATGGTAATAAGTTAACATCTCCAACATGGCTTTAATAGCGAAAGAAGCTCTTTCTGATTTGAATCAAGAAAGACTATGAATTTACGAGATCTTGATTCGTTGAGTGCCTTCACTTGTGAACAACAAGGACCCATTTTGTTGATTGCTTCTTTGCCCCAACTCTAACAAATTGGTTTTTCGTTCTCACGAAATTAGGGAAATCATTATATTCTTCTTCCTTCTTTCGACAAAATATACTGAGATAGGCTTGAAAATCCCCCTTTGATAGATAGGTGGCAAATTGACCTCTAAGTATGGACAAGAATGTTTGTGCCCAATCAAACACTACAATCATGAAAATACAATCTTCGTTAAAAGTATGAAATCGTTATTTTATTATGATAATTGGGAGAGGAAATAAATAAAAAAATGTTAAAATATTTAGCCACGAAACAGGTTGTGGCTAAAAGAAAAAAAATATTATTTTATTGCTAATTAGTTAATGGCCAAAAAATATTAGAAAATTTAAATTATTGACCACAAAATCGTAGCTAAAAGTAAAAAATATAATACTTTTGGCAAAACTAAAATTGCCTAAAATACATTGGCTCGAAAATGTATATTAGCTCAACCTTTAGTGACGACACATCATAGTTAAAGGTTTAATATAAAATAATATATTCCAATTAATACTTAAAATGAAATGTAATTAGTTACTTATATATTTTAACTATATTACATTTATTGGGACTTTTAGGAATAGTAAGCGAGTTTTTTTTTGTTTTTTTTTGCTTTGTTTTTTGGGTTATTTTCTTTTGCCTATCCGAATGGGTGCTATTCATCTTCACTCACAACATAAGCTTACCTTTTAGATCCGTTGGGTGTGGCTCCATAAAACTATCCGGCCATTTGAGGCTCGAAAAACAAAAAATTCTTCAAGCAACGTTCGATTGTGACTAGGTTGGCGTGGGTAACTAGGTACACTGTTCGTATCAAGAGTGATTAAGAAAATAATAAATGAACCTAACTAGTTTGCCCCTCTACCTAAATAATATATTATACAAACAAACAAACCATTTTACAATATATTTATCATTTATGGTCTTTAAAAAAAAATACATGTATCATCACTCATTTTTTTTATGTTGAATTTCTTGCCATTTGTTCCTCACGGTTTCTTTTTTCTTCCTGAATCTTCTTAATCAACCACACACACACACACACACACCCACCCACAAAACCCAAACAGAAAACACACACACACACAAATGATCGGCTCAACAAGATCTATCAATTTACTGCCTGAGAAAGCAATAACAAGCCTGCGGCGTCAAAAAAGGTGTGATTTTTATTTATGCCGGTTGATTTTGTTTAATTTTATGGTTTTTAAATTTAGGGTTTTTAATTTTTAGGCTTTTTATTACTTATTTTTTTTATTCAAATTAGGGTCCCGTTAATTTGGGGTTTTTTTTTTGCCGTTATTGATTTTTAGGGTTAGCATTTGATTATGTCGTTTTGGGTAATTTTCAATTTTATGGTTACATGGGAGATGTTTAGGGTGGAGAAAAATTTCTTATTTTGTATCTCTAGTTTGATTTGAAAGGAGCGTTTAGTTGATGTTTAATTGCATTTGAGGAGATGTTTAACTTTGGCCACCCTAAAAAGTGGACTTGTCGAACCGGTCAAAAGTGGGTTATTTTTATTTATATATATTTTGATGCTAATGTTTTTTCTTGTTAAGGTTTAATTGTTTCGTTTAAAGGTGTCAAATTATGTTTGTTATTCATTTGATTGGTAAATTATGTTGGATTTTGGGGTAGATTGAGGAAAATGATTAACGAGGTGTTTGGATTAGCTTATTTTACCGGCTTACGGGCACATTTGTATTTGGAAAAGCTCATGAGCTGGTTTTTTTTGTTTATGAGGTAATTAGGTTGAGCTTTTGTACTTGAATAGGTTGCACTCATAACCGAAAAAAAGCCGAGCTTATGAGCTTAGTGGAGTAAATGAAAAAAAAAAAAAAAAATACAATTGCAATGGCTTTTTTTAAGAGATGGTTAGAGTTGTGACCATAGGTGTTGTTGCTGTCATAAGTAATCATATTCAGGATATCTTCACCAAAGCACTAAAAGTTAGTGTGCTAAAAAAAGATAATTACAAAAACCTATATGCGAGTACAGGTAGTAAAGGGTAATGTTATCTGTTAGTGCTTTGTAATTATCTTTTTTTACAATGTGTTACCATTTTATGCAATTTTCACCGTCTTTAATAGGTATACCGGCTCACATCCATTGCCGACCCACCCACCACCACCAGCTCACTGTCGTCGCTGACCCCACCCACCATCACCAGCTCACTTCCGTCGCCGACCTAGCCACCACCACCAGCTGCTAAAAGGTAAATGGTTTGTTTTTGTGTTTTCGAGCTAACTGATCTCTGATTCATATATCATCTGTTGTTGTTTGTTGTTGTTGTTGTTGTTGGGGTTTAAGTGGCTTTATATTCTGTAACCGGGTAGCCGTCAAAATATTTTTTGGATGAATTGGATAAGAGATTAGTTAGTGAATATATAAAATGGAGCGAAACATTGTGTTTGGAATGCTTGATGTATAGTTGGAAACATAGCAGTATGAAACTGTGTACAGGATGTGTCCTTTAACAACATGCCTTTCCGTTATTTAGTTGACACCATGTAAGAATCTGAAGCTCGCCCATCGTTTATCACTTGGTTGGTTAGAAACACCATATGGTGAAATCTTTAAAATATCATCCGCGTGTATTATTAACTAAGTTTGATTTGTGGTATGGTCTATTTATTCCAGATACAGCTAACATGAGCAAAGGAACTTCCAATGGTCCGGTAGAAATGCTGGCGCGGACATCAAAGACACCATGGTTAGTCTCCTCTTCACATATTACATCGATAACTATTATATTCACTCCTTTTTGGCAGATTGCCTGTTTAGAGATCATAATACCTAAAAGTAACATGCATATACCAGATTTTAAAACCCTTAAAATAGCATTCGCGTGTATAATTAAGCAACTCTAATATGTAATGCATGTGTTATTAAGTAAGTCTAATTTATGGAATTAACTTAAGTTAACAATCTCAGTGAGCTTGATTATAAGCTACTTAAAATAGTTTATTGGCAAACTTTATTACCTCTGTTTAAAAAAATGCTGCACATAGTTGGTTTTTGAGCAGTTGTGCGACTGTTGAAAAGAACCACTATGTTTGACATATGATTTTTTTTTGGCTTTTGCAGGTATGTTGTACAAACTTTTATTACACTCATATTCCTTGATTCAAGTGGACCTGTAAGTTATTATCTTTTAACTTTGATCAATGTGTGTTAATTTGGTATGTCGTAAGTGGTAGCTATATATAATGTTAGTACTTAGGAAACGCCCTAAAAGTGTTTTGCGTGAATGAGGCTAGAAAGTGGTTCGAATTAGTTTTTTAGTATATAGTCAGTCTTTTGTTTTCCTAATGTGAGCTTCCTAAATGTGATTAACTGGGTATATGAGAGTATTAGTGAACATGTAAAAATGAATATGTCAAATAAATGTTATATTCACATGGAATATATTACAGAGTGACCACTAAAAAATTATTTCAGTTCTCAGGATATCACAGTGAAAGAGTTAGTGACCCAGATTGAATATCAGCCATTGTTTTTTTTTATCAGTTTTCAATGTTAGTTTAAACAAAATACGCTTCGGATTATCATGCCCAATAATCAGTCTCATAAAAGCTGCACTTTTAAAACAAATATCCTTTTGGTCATTTAATCTTTATTTCTTATTCATTATGCTTATATCATTTTCCTCATTAACTAAAATTGACAGGGCTGCTATATTGGTTGACGTTGTGCAAAAGCTTGCTCAGTTAAGAACCAAGCTTTTGCGTAAAGCTTTGCAAAAGGTTAACCTTCTTGGTGCTATCTTGATTATCAGGTCACGTGAAACCTTGATTATCAGGTCACTTATCATCTTCTAGGTCTTCAAGGTACCTATTCAAAATCAGATATAATTACAGCCTAATACGTTAATCTCATTAAGGGTTCTATGGATAAATTGCAAAGCCCAATGTTAGCGATTCTTTTGGTGTTATTGTAATAAGATTACCAACTCTTTTTGAGTTTCTTATTGGTAGATAATAGAAGTCATGTTTGATGATTGCAGACAGCGTTTCATGCACCGAAGTTTGCTACAAATTGCAAGGGGAAAACGTGTATTGGATATTGAAAGGGGCAAACGTGTATTGGAAGATGTGGTAGATTCGCTGCAATCCAACATACCTGCACGCCGGCAGTTACATGTATCTGAAGGCAGCTTTTATTAAGGTATTGTTTTCCATGTATTTTATGTTTCGGAGTTTCTAAGGTTGTATGTTACTGCCTCTCAGACACTGAGTATCTGTTTGTTGGTCTTTGCAGCAGGACAAAGCCGCCACATCTTTGCGAAATGAATATAGCAGACGACGTAGTTGATAGCTGCCTATAAGTGAAACTGGTATCAATAGCAGTTCATGAGATGCGCAAGCAATTGTTTCTAGAGCACATGTCACCCGAATCTCGGACTCAGCAACTGATGGGTCACGAACGTCCATCCCTGCAACTCATGATACCACAGGTGGATAAATGGTTTATATAGTAGAGTGACGAAATTTAGTTTGCTAAATACTACAAGTGCCAAATAAAAGTTTACGCATCAAGTTTTTTTGATATAACTACTGGCTTTGGGATTATAGTTTTCCTTAGATATAAAACATGGCTTAATGTAATATGTGCAAATCCCGAAGGCTATAGTTTTTCCCTGAACTTTCAGTTCAGCACTTTAGCTTATCAGCTTTATATAAGCGTAGAAACATGGCAATGGCTTTAGGTTCATATAACTTGCTTGAAAAATTTACGTTTTCTAATTGTATGTTATTTTACAGGATTTAAACAATAATGGATTACAGAAGATTTAAATTATCACTTGAATTAACAGATGCATCGAGTGGGCTTGCCCGCGCGTTATATGCAGCAACTGATGTTATCAATGCATGAACTGAACCGGTGTTGAAACATAAGTAAGGTTCTCTTAAAGAATTTCAGTGAAATTTGTTTACAGGATTTTAGTGCATAATTAAACGCTTAAAAAAACTAATTTTTGCGGTTCTCAACAGCAGCCTGAACCTGCAGCTGAACCAGATGTGTCAACAGAACCCCGAATGCGAACAAGTAAGATCAGTGGTCCTTCGACTACTTAATATTAACCATGATTTATTTATATAGTTGTCTATGTGGATTATACTTATTAAATTTACTTTATGCAGTGACGTCGAACTTTCAGTCTCTAAAAAAGCTTGGAGTCAATAGGCAGTATTTTGACGATTGTCATACTCAGCTCTAAAGGTAAGCTGAGTGATAAAAAATATATCATCGTTTGTTCAGCTCTTACGGGATTAACTAGCAGCAACTGTGATGGAAGTAACGTGTTTTAATGAAATGTTAGACTTTGTTCATATGTTAGTTAAGCTAATAGGTTTAACTTAAGTACTGTCATGCTTAGGCAGTGCTTTTTGGTGTATAATAGAGTCTTGAATTGTGACGGGTTTAGACCACCGTCTGCTGCGTGATCCGCTCACCAAATTCACTATAGAGTCTTGAATTGTGGCTGTAAGAGCTTGGTCAGCCCTTGCATTTCAATGCATATCAGATGACTGATGGTGAAATGGGTGGGTTTGGGCCATCAAATTGGTGGCCTCAGTTTGGGGCTGAAATGGCTGACTTTTGGGGCTCAATGGGTGGGTTTGCTGTACATGGGACTCAATAGACATGGATGCAATCAATTTGTAGCTTTGTGAATATTAAACATCTTTTTACATAAAACAACATAAACTGCGGCTAAAGTTATACTAATATGCTGATGGTTATTGTTGTTTTAGGTACGAATGGATGAGCAGCGCGAGTTGTAATAACTCATACAAGAATGATAGATGCAAACGTTCTGTGGCCCAAGGTCGTGTGGCTAATTATATTTATACATCTTATGGACTGTTCTTTATGTCGTCTTAACCTTTGACACTATAATATTTTCATAGGTACGAGTAAAATCATTTCAAAATGTACATGGATGAAGTAAAAGGAGGGCGAAATTGGGTGCACCAGAACGATCAGTTATGCTGGTTTCCAGGTGGTGGTACCCATTTTAAACATGGAGCTGCTCAATACATTGAGAGGTATTTTTAAAGGACTTCCTTTATGTTCTGAAATAGTGTTGATAACAAGTCTATTTTTGAAATTTGTGTCACAATTCCACAAATGTTTAAGGAGGTGTTGGAACCAGGATTACGTATAAGCAGATTTCTTGCTTCTCTAAATCTGATCGTTTTGACCTTTATGTATCTGATGACTTTTGTTGTTTGAAACATTGTTTGTTTCTAGGTAATGAAATATGAGCTAAAGATTGTTAGAAGCCATTACTTTGATTCGACAAAAGGTTAGTGTCTTATCTACCAAAAACTGAAGTGGTGAGTTTTCCTTTAAGTGGAAACAATCTTTTAGTTTAACATTTTTACGGGATTGTTTGCATAGTGTCATGAAGAGCAACTCAAGTTTTTCTCACTCTAAGCATATACAATAGTAGTTAATTGGTGGTGTTTAGTTTGAGTTTCATTTTTAACCAACTGTATGATGTTAGGGCTGTTATTTGATCTGTCGTCTTCGGCAATCGATTTGCAGCTAATCCAATAGATAAACCAATGTGAGGGTTGGGTAAGCCACCACAACTAAGTATTATTGCATATGTTTGAAATGAATAAACTTGAGTTGCTCTTTATGATACTTAAGAAACAATTTCATGACTAAATACAATACAATTTTTCCTTTTACACCTGCATAAGGCACCACAACAGAATATTAAGATGCAAGTCATGTTTGAAGTTATTTAGATTTTAGAATAATATGCCCACTGCTTTAGATTGTTTTTACATTTTTAACACGGTTGATAGATCAGGCTCAAGCAAAGATTGTTATATCTGTTTTGGTCTGCAATAAAATAAGCTCATAAGCCTATAAATAAACTCAAACAAACGCCCTGTAAAAGTGTTTGTGTCACTTAAATCGCTGCAATTGTTTTGCTTATTTTGGGGTTAAGTAGATGCTGATAACCAAGGAGCTGCTAATTTGATATGAAAGAGAATTCTGGGATAAAACCATCTTATTGATATGATAGAAAAATTAGTTCACCTCTATTCTGGTCACAGTTTGGCTTTTTTTCACGTGGAACAATTGAGTCAGCCGTTTTCAAGTTATAGTAAAAACATTATTGGTAATTACAGTTATATGCGAATTTAATGATTAATAAGCCCGTATGCCACACAAATTGTAATAGTAGTCTGGATTTAATGTGGTAATTTTATATATAATTTTATGTGGTGCCGTCTTTTGCAAATCAAGTAAAACTTATAAAGTTTCTTCTGATTTGAAGGTTCATCAAATCTGTCATATTGCTTTGAAAAGAATTCGTAAATATATCAATACGGTTGAAGAAAGCAGCGAAGAGACTCACACATAGGTACGGGTTTTAGACATTCCGTATTCAAGAAAATAGTTTGACTAAGTTAGTTTGGGCACAAAATAATAAGAACTATCAGTTTATCAAGATATATTTTGTAAAAGGTTGGTTACAAAATATATTGTTGACAAACTTGGCCAAACTTTATGATAATGTCTATGGACCATAAACTTTAGACACGTTAGAATTTGTCCAGTCATGCTGCTTACAAATATTTTTTGAACTACTATATCCTTTAGTTTTAATGAGTCGTTATTCATGTACTGCAGTATAAGTGTTGAATATGTAATATAACAGTGGTATTATGGTCACTTATATGGTATCAGGGAACTGCACTTGCTGCGTAGAAGGAAAGGAACATCATTGGCACCTCTACAGTATGAAGTAACTGATATGAAGTAACTGATATGAAGTAACTGGCGCCTGGGATTACACTTTGCAGAAATGAGTAGAGCGACTGCACTTATGTATTCAGCTTCTTGGCTAAACCACTGATGTTGCATCTTAATATCGTTAAATGTATGTTACGCTACATGTGTTTATAATCTTGAAATGAATTGAATTTTGGCAATAAATGAGTTTTTATTTCCCTGTCCAAAGGCGATGTGCTATGTGACAATTTAGCATTTCTAACATTATATGTCAATAGTATTGATAACAATGGCTTTGACTTCGGACTCCTTTTTTTGTCTGGCTACTTTGTTTGCAGCATTAGGCAGCCTACTAATTCCGGTTCTAATGTCTGCATCCAACTTTAAAAAAACACACCGCGGCAACGCGCAGGCTCTCCACCTCGTATATTTAAATAAAAAAGAAGTTTGGTATACACAAAACTAAAATTTATTAATTTATTAAATTTTATTAATAATTTTCTCAGATTAGATCGTTGAAAACTTAATAACAAGTTTCACTTGTATTCATCATGTTTGTTATAAAATAATGTGAGTCATGTAAGTCGTGTTAATGATAACTGAGATTATATATACGGTATAGGGAACGATATACGCACTATGAGATTATACATGTGATCTTTCATAATATCTAACGGTAATTAAGTGGTAGTTGATAATCGGCATTATACCTTTTGATCACGTAAGTCGGGTTAATGAAAATCGGGATATAATAGAGAGTTGCTTAACATGTTTAACTTAAATATTATCGGATGTGATAACACTTGTTTACAAAGATAACGTTTTCGAATTATATTTGGCTTTTTATTTGTATCATCAATATAGTTTGAACGCTTTCTCAATGCATGCAATCATTGAAATGTAATGATTCCTTTACAATATAATTTAAGCGGTAATGAATGTGCGGTCTTCAATAATACATGACGGTGATTAATTAGCTAGTAACGAGAACCGTGATCACACAAGATTTTCATGAAGTAGTGATAATAATTGAATGGTAATGATGCTTGATTATATACAACAGTAAATCACACTATATTGTAATAACGAGAACCGTGATCACACATGATGTTCACACAAATCATGTTAATGATGGTCGATTATATATAATAATAAACCACATTCCATATTGCGATATTATGAATGGGTTCAGTTGTTACAATATTTGTGCTCTATAGGTTTCACGTAAATAGTATCGGACGTGATAAGACTTACTTCAAATGGCTTAAAATAGAATATTGTCCCCGGATGTCACCTTGTATATAGGTTGTCAATACAATCGATTGAATAGAAAGGCACCGTGATAAGTCGGGCTTAGTGGAATGGTCTTGAATGGTCAACACTTGCACCAGTGTCATACTATTCAATATAGAGGAACCATAGCATTTTGTATGTGATGTTCACAAAAGTCAAGTTATTAATGATAATTGATGCCAATCATACTTGATTCTATACTAGACACTATACACTATATTTTGATAAACATGAGCAGCCATGACTTTGAGTTGCGTCTAAAAGGCCCGATTATTGCAATACGTTGTGTTTTTTAGGGAAAAGGAAATGGAGATGAGTAAAAAAGACTAGGAAATGGTCTAAAACCACCTCCCTAGCTTGGTTTTGAAAAACCAATATATTGGAATTTTACACCGCTATTTGATTCACATCTCAATGTAGTTTTGCTTCTATTGCAATTACTTTTTAGATTCGAGAAATGCTCTATCCACATAAATCTAATAAAAATATTTACACTAAATGATGTGTCACTGTAACTGTTGCATCTATTGGGCAATTAAAAGAAGAGAGGTAATATCTAAAGTTAAATTTATCATGCCACATCATTTAGTAAAAACGGTTTTGCAAATTTTACGTGACTGTGACATTCCATAAAAAATCATATTTATATTTTTAATACCAATATTCTCCAAGTGTTTTCTTATCTTCTGGGACTTTGGATTATTTATCTACATTTATATGTAAAAGGTCAAAGACTATTATACTAGCATATACAAAGAGCTTATTTACCCAAACACATCCCTAAATATTATTTATTTTTTTATTTTTTTTTGGGTAAAAGGTCAAAGACTATTATACTAGCATATACAAAGAGCTTATTTACCCTAAACTAAGTAGATAATATCATTTGCTTTAAAAAAAAAAGAATAAGAAGATAAGTTGTTTAGATAAGCAAAATCCCAAACACCCACATCACATTGTCAAACAATTCAAGGTATACTAACATGTCATAACATGTCATAACATTTGCGATTATTTGTATTAACAATTTCTCCTTTTGGATGATGACAAAATGTAAACTCATATTATGTAAAAATAAATTAATAAATATTTAGTGGTGAGTTTAAATCCTTTGTCCTCTTTTATCGAAGCAAAAAGAGGTTTAAAGCGGTTTAAAAATACGCTCCCTTGTTAAGAGCACCAAAGAATCGAGCTATAATGACGTGCTAAAAATCTAGTTAGTGCAATACCAACACGCCACAATATAACAAATCAAGAGTAGCGCAATACACCAAAATATAAGAAAATGAACACAACCACAATCATGACCAAACAATAAACCTAAATAAAACATTTAACACAAGATAAAACATTCTAATAAAGCTAATACAAGTTCCTAATAAGACATCTAAGATAATACATCCTAATACATAAAAGAAATGGAAAAACAACCTAAGACATAAAAAAAATTAAGACTTCCTAACCAAAGTTACTTAGGAGATGTTCATTTCTTTAGGTTGAGAACATGACGAAGGATGGTAGACATCATGATTTTCATTTCTTCACAAAACATACTCAGGTTCTATATCAACATATACATACTCCCTGATAATTTCATGTATGCGTCAACTAGCAATGTTTACTCCTCTTTTGTCCAAACATTTTTGGATTTTCATCCACCTAGTAGACCCGCCATCTCTACAACATACAATAACGTTTACCATCACTAAACTTATATGTTACGAATAATATTAAGCAAATATAGGTGGCCTAGTGGTAAGGTGTCTTGGTGGTCTCAGAAGAAACCAGGGGTCAAATCTCGCTAAGTAAACATCACGGGATGGCCAACGCATAGTCCCGGCCACGGGAATACCCGTTAAGCCTCGTACATCATAGCCAAAAAAGGATCGACTTTTTTCGGGTAGCCTCAACATGTCTATTTACCCATTTTTTTTATCTACACATTTGGGGTGCTTAGTTTAGCTTATTTTCTTGGCTTACCGAATATGGAAAGCTGATATCTCACTTTTAATGAGTTTACCAATTTAGGCTTATGGACTTATAAGTTCAAGTTAATAAGCTAATGACTCCTCAAAAATGAGCTTTGTCTGAACTGAGGATGGGTTTTTGAAGTTAATTAGCTCACCCTTATCATCATATTGATATTGATGTTTGTGGTTTTGTTACTTATTAATTTCAAACTTTGAATAATTCAATCAAAGTAACGGTTCCTATACGCTATAGACAATTGGTGTGAAATTAATAGTAGGTCAAAAAGTCAATAGTCTACTGCAATAATACTTGCAACTAGCAGACCACCATACATTAGAGATAACAAGGAACCCACACGCTTATCCACATCTTCTATATATACAAATACAAACCGAACAGATTTTTATGTATATCACCCAAACACTCCTTCACTTCTTTTTGTAACAACCCACTCACCCTTTTTTTGCTCAGTTTAACAAACAGATAGATACATGATGTCTTCACTCAATCATGACCACCTTGCTCACCTAAAAATACCCCTTGAAAATATCCTGATAGCCACCAACAACTTTGTTGACGGAAATATCGTCGTCACAGGTGTATTTGGAAAGTATTACAGGGGACAGCTCTTGTGGTCCGGTGAGTTGATTGATATCACTGCTCTGAGGTTAAATAAAGAAAGGGATGTTGAAATTGAACAAAAGTTTTGGATGGAGATTTTCATGCTTTCAAGTCTCAAGCATAAAAATCTGGTTTCTCTTGTTGGGTTTTGTGATGAGAATGATGAGAAGATTATCATTACGAGGGGTGAGACCAGGGGAAGTCTCGAAAACTATCTAAGTGACCTGATTTCGTTGATATGGGTGCGAAGATTGGAGATATGTGTCGGTATCGCGCAGGCATTGAGCTACATTCATTATGACGAGTCACGCGATTTCAGCGTAATACATCGCTCATTAGCAGTGGCAGAGTTCTATTAAATGATGAATGGGAACCCAAGTTATCTGAATTTAGACTTTCCATGAAGATTAACGCATCTCAAAGGCACCATTCATTTCATACTAATAAAGTTTGGGATGTGGATGGGTATGGAGACCCAACATATATTGAGACTAAAAGTGTGAACCACAAGTCAGATATCTACTCCTTTGGGATAGTATTGTTTGAACTACTGTGTGGTAGGAAATCAATAATCGACAGCGATAGTAACAAGTATTTGGCTCCGCTTGCCATTACCCATTATAGAGAGAAAAAACTCCATGAAATAATTGATTGGGACCTATGGAGTCAAATGGACTCTCAATCATTTAACATTTTCGCGGAAACAGCGTATGACTGCTTGAATGAAGAACGATCGCAGCGCCCGAATATTGATGAGATTGTCACGAGACTTGAGAGAGCGTTGGAACATCAAAATGCTGTAAGTCGGAACATCAAAATATCAAATTAATAGTAATCTATATCCGGTTTTCTCTTCAATTTGGCTAACCCCATACATCTGATTATACATAATTACTTCGCCATTTGATATCATGTCTTCTTCCTTTTACGGTTTTTTTATATAAAAAATTTTATTTACTAAATATCTAGCGATTTCCTTATAAGACATATCGATGGAAAGGTCTTTAAAGTACTACCTTAAAATTTTAATTATAAAAATATAAAAACTTCAAAGTTATTTTCTAGAAAAAACTAACAAACTTTATTTATCAATTATCTAATAAATATTCAACAATTTTCTTATAAAAAATATACCAATAAAAAAAGGGCAAATGACAAAAAAAATGCATCGAACTTGACCCTTTATATGATTGTGTGCAGCCAACTTTTTTTCTTTTCTTATTATGTGTACTAAACTTTCAAAATTCGATTATTGTATGTATTTTGTGACAATTTTACCCTTAATTTTTTCAAATTTCGAAGGGTAAAATGGTTATTTTACATGGCAGAATAGTCACAAAATACAAATAATGATCGAAATTTGAAAGTTCAGTACATCTAATAAGAAAAAAAAATAGTTGGCTACACACAATCACATCAAGTGTCAAGTTCGATACATTTTTTTGTTATTTTCCTATAAAAAAACATCAAATTCCGAATAAAATGAGCCTAATAATGCAATGTTTTTTTTATTACGTGCGATTTTATAAAAAAGATATTAAAATTTTAATATAAACTTCTTATTTTCTGGTGATAGGTCAAAATTTAGTAATTTTTTTATAAAAATATACCAATGAAAAGGTTCTTAATTTCAACAAAAATAAGCTCAATATTGCAATGCTTTTAATTTATATTTTTATAGCGCCGCAACATAATATTTTTTGTGCGAAAAAACTAAAGTAATTAAACATTTTTAGTTGATTATATAATAAAAGTTTTACCAAAGAGTATATCATCGCAATGCGCGAGCATATCTACCTCGTTAATAGTATTATTTGTCCCACACTTTAACTTCCATTTAATTATGCTGATAAAGTTTGCATGCACATGAGGGATAAATGTCATTTTCCTAGTCTCTTTGTTCATATGATATTGATAAATCGAGTTGAATTTATCCACGCATGCGAGATAAAAAATTAAGCAATAAAAAGTATTTAGTGTTTTTACTTTCTATTAATCTATAAATAGTTACTACGACCTTATCAAATATAATATTTTTTATTAAATCTTGAAATTATGGATGTTCTTTGTAAAATGAAGTAACTAACATGGACCAATTATGTAACATTTTATAGCATAAACAATCAGTTACTTTTGTCAAAGTCAACATAAGTCTACCTTTTGGCGAGGATATATCTTCGTCAATGCCTATGGTCAAGATTTTTTTACTTTTGACAAAGTCAAAGTCTGGAATCGAGGTTTTTTGTCGTTTAGTGACTTTTAACAAGGACATGGTGGCCTCGCCAAAAGTCTTTGTCGATTCTTGTAGTGTGGTATGGTATACTAGTTTTCCAGAGTAGTTTACAGAATCAATGTATTTACCAACGAAGTCTTATACAATCATATGAACAAAGTGTCAATAAGAAGGTGTAGCAGTCATTTGACCTATCGAAATCAAAGAGATCGAATAAAATAAAGATTGTACTTTCAAGTTTCACTTGTAACAAAATTGTATTAAAAGTGCTTAAATACCTGATTATTTTACTATCGTAAATACAATCTATAAATTTTGCGTGTATCAAATATTTTGTTACTAAGAACAGGAAGAAATGTACAAAATGGCGAGTTAAAGAACTATAAATTTGTTGAAAAAGTTATCTTTATCTTTATATTGACTACATATAAACAAAAAACCAAATTTCTTAAAAATTATAAAATGTATAGTATTGTTTTACCAAATATTCTTACTCGTAAAAAGTTAATGTAATCTATTAATTATTTTTTTATAAATATATAGCTACAATCTAACCCATAAACTTTTTTCACTCTCAATTTCTCCACAAATAAGTACACAACTACACACAAAATGACGCTATTAAACATTGTTATCGCTATGCAGCGGGTAATCATGTAGTAGAATTAATTATCTCAACAGGAAACAAATTAAGCTATTCCGTTGTAGCTTTCAATTTGCTTCTGGGATCATTCAACCCACAAAATTGTATGTTTACAATGCTTAGGGTGGTGGCAACCATGCCTTAGAGATTTTTTCATGCCTAATCACCCACCAATAATATACCTCCAACTCACCTCATACCAATCTCATACCTAACAATAGATTTTAGTGGCAACCATGCCTAACTCATTACCTTTTTTTTTTTTTTTTTTTTTTTTTTTTAATAATTTTATTAAACAATTTAATAAAACATAATATTTTATTAATACTTAAAGAGAATTACATAAGACTTAAAAGAAAATTACATAGTACTTATTAAATAAAAACACTAGTCATCAAGGTATGGTAAGTCTTGGCGTCCACATACTCCGTAAGATCAAAACGAGACGGTGATGGATATTTTCATCTTGTAACTCCGGTAGTACATTCGGTCATAAACTGGCGTGACCGGCGGATCCATTATGTGAACCGGTGATATTGCCACCCCGTCGTCTTTTAAAATCATATTGTGTAATATAACACACGTATGAACTATTTTTCGAATCTTTGCGACGGTCATAGCTTGGAGTGGATGACTGAGAATAATCCATTTTGCTTTAAGACGACCAAAAGCTCTTTCGACATCCTTTCGTGCAGACTCTTGTAGCTTCTTGAATTTATTTTCTTTCGGGTCAATTGGATAACGATATGCTGAAACAAACGTTGAATACGTGGGATAGATTCCATCGGTAAGATAATATCCACGTTTGTAAAGCCGTTCATTTAGAGTAAATGAACTATTGGGCGCTGTTCCATTTCGATGAGTAAGATACATCGGTGATTGATTCAAAACATTGATGTCGTTATTTGCACCGGGAGGACCAAAAAACGAATGCCAAAACCACATATCATTTGAAGCAACGACTTCAAGCATAATAGTCGGGTATTGGTGATCACCTCTTTTATATTGACCTCTCAAATACCTAGGACAATTTTGCCAATATCACCTACAATTTTTAGAAACAAACTCTTATCCATACGAAATCTTTCACGAAAAACATCAGAGGGAAACTTTGGGTTTTCTTCTACAAAATAGTCATTCATTAGAGTTTCTAGCGCTTTTTCACGATAACGGGTAACATATCTTCGGTAGAGCTAGCCGTGTCTTCAATGCTATCGCACGCGGCTAAATAGGTTTCTATGGTAGAACCGGTAGAAAATATGTCGGATGAAGAGTCGGATAAAAAATCTAACTCTTCATCGGATGAAGAAGAAGAAGATGAAGATGAAGATGAATACATTTTTTTTGTGAAATACAAATGATATTGTTTGAAAAAAATAAGAGATGTATTGAATTTAAATAGGGAGCAAAAAAAAGGGATTTAAATTTTGTTTTAAATGCCTCAAACAGATCTATTTTACCCATTTAATGCCTCCAACGTTCATATATTGGCCCATGTCGATTCGGGGAAGTTTGCCGAATTGGTGTTCCCTTCGTTCATGCCGCTCCAAACCGAATTCAAAGCAACACACAAACCGCTCGGTATGGAGCATGCCCATGTAGTCTATACTTGCACCAAATATTAAGATACACATGATTTTGTTACCAAATATTAACATCATAATAGAGAACATAATAATTGCATTATCTAAAGACTATTCCAAAATCCACTTAATTACCTTCTGCCCTCAAATCTTTAGGGTTTGATTTAAAGTCTGTTTATCAGTTTCAAAATGCATCAAATATCCATAACATGTATCTAGTAGCCCTAAAAGGCGGAAAGTACTCCACTTACCACTATGCAAGCATGCCCATGTAGTCTATACTTGCACCATCTAATTCTGGACCAAATGCTCTAAGAACACCTTAAGAGCACATAATAACTGCATTATCTAAAGACTATATCTCAACATGAAATCACTAACAAACATCACTTCCTGAACTTTTAAATTATTATCCACAAACATAATAACTATCCAGTGCAAAATAAATGCAGATTCAGACTCAAATTCGAGATCAACATGTCTTAGATATGGTTAAGGAATACCATAAAACACTTCTCTAACTCACATTTTGTTATTGACTGTTTTCAGATAATGTCTTCGCCCAGCAAAGAATTTGCTCACCTCAGAGTCCCCCTTGAAAATATCCTATCTGCCACCAACAACTTCGCTAAAACAAATGTCATCGGAAAAGATTGCTGTGAACAGAGATACAAGGGAAAGCTTTTGTGGTCCGGTGAGTTGATTATCTATGCTCGGAGGTTTAACAAAGAACGGAAGGATGGAGAACAACAGTTTTGGATGGAGATTTCAATGCTTTCTAATCTCAAGCATAAAAATCTTGTTTCTATTGTTGGGTTTTGTGATGAGGATGATGAGAGAATCATCATTTACAAGTATAACACCATGGGAAGTCTCAGCAACTATCTAAGTGACCCGATGTTATTGACATGGGTGCGAAGATTGGAGATATGTGTCGGTATTGCGCAAGTGTTGAGTTACATTCATTCTGACGAGTCACGCAATTTTAGCGTAATACATCGAAAAATCAGCAGTAATACAGTTCTATTAAATGATGACTGGGAACCCAAGTTATCTTGTTTTGAATGTTCCATGAAGATTGAAGCAGCTCAAAGGCACAATTCTTTCCATACTACTAAACATCGGGGTATATATGGGTATGGAGACCCAACATATATTGAGACTAAAAGTGTGAACCACAAATCAGATATGTACTCCTTTGGGATAGTATTGTTTGAACTACTGTGTGGTAGGAGTTCAATAATTGACGATCAAGATGATAAGCATTTGGTCCCAATGGCCATTTTCCATTATAGAGAGAAAAGACTCGATGAAATAATTGATCCGGTTCTATTGAAACAAATGGATCCGCAATCATTCAGCGTTTTCAAAACAGCAGTATGATCGCTTAAATGAAGAACGATCACAACGACCGAATATAGATGAAATTGTCCAAGACTTGAGAAAGCTTTGGAAATTCAATTGAAACGAGAAAATTATGTAAGGCCTTTTTTTCTCTTCAAAATATTTACCATTTACATACTCTGTATTTATTAGTTATACTTTACTAATTAGTGTATTGCAATTGATGTCACAGGATAACTCAATAGCTGAAGGTACATCACCGTTCATACATAAGAAGGTAACTAAGTTCTCTTAAATTTAGGCCATTGTGGTAAAATTGTTGGCAGCTAAAAAATGGATAAAAAAGAATAACAAAACACAAACATCATGGGTAGATTTGGAGCAAACATTTTCAAAGTGGGTTTTTACAGGGGTACATCAATGGTTGTAAATTGAGTATATATAAAATTCTCCCGACCAAAATATACTTAAACATATATCATATCCTCATGATGCACATTGCAAACAATTTAACTATTTTTAATTAATCAAGTTCTTTCGTTAACCCGTGTGCTACATGGGCAAAATACGTTTAAGGGTAGCTTATAATAGAAAATTTTCCATTATAAGCTCAAAAAACTGAAAATACGTTTTGTCACTCATTTTCTAAAATTTAACTAGAATTTTTTAAAAGAGCTCTTTACTCTTTCTTATAATTTTCCTTCCATTTTTATACACCCCTCTTCATTTTCTTTTTATTAAAAATATCATCTAAACGCATTTTCTAAAAGCTTAACTCTTCTCTGGAGATAAAAACCCCTTCCTTTTTCTAGAAAAATCAAAATGAAAAATTAAATAATTTTTTTCCACAACTAAATGCACAGCCTCATAAACTTTTTTTCTTAATTTACACTCATTATCCTAAATCAACATATGGGTGTGAATGGTATCAATTGCTTGCATAATTAAATTATCATATGCGTATTTTGTTACCATGTATACTGAATCAGAAATTTTAATTTTGGATTTAATAATTTTGTTTATGCTTATCGAGTGAACTTGAGTTTCTATGAGTTTGGTTGAAAAATGATTTCAAACTATAATAAGAAATGGAGGATGATGATGAAGGAGAGTGGAGTGGCTAAACTCCAAGGCACATAGGACAGGGGTGTAAGCTAGTTAAATCGAGCCAAAATTTTGCAGGCTCAACTCGATTCGACAATATTAGGTTCGACTCGAACTAGCTCGATAAATTATGATTGGCTCGAGTTCGGCTTGAAAATTTCGATTTATTTGTATTTTTTTTAAGAAAGGCACTCGATTTATTTGAAATGATGTGTGTTTTTTAACCAACTAAAATTTAAATATAAGATAAAATTTGAATTTGTCTCGAGCTCGACTCGGAAAGCTTGATATATTTATAAATAATTTTTTAAACTCATCGTATTTACAAATAAACCCTTAAACTATACATATTATATATTAAAAAAATATGTATCCTTTAAAAGCTCGAAAAGCTCGACAATAACTCGAGTCAAGCTTATATAAGCTCGAGCTTGACTTGATAAAGATTTTGAGCTCGAACTCGGGCTCGCGGCTCGATAAAGCTTGGCTCGAACGAGCTCGAGTTACTCAACAAAAGCTCGACTTGTTTATATCCGTACATGGGACTGACGTAATGGCACAAAGGGTAATTGGAACGTTGGGAAGGATGAACTTGGTGTGAAAGTATTGTTTTAGGGATGGTTGGTGAAATTATTTGGTGGGAGGTACAGAATGTGGAATATCGATATAATCACGTGAACGAAGTTCGACGTCTTGTCTAAATTATATTATATAAGAACTAAAAGAAAAACTTTTGCACCAAAAGTCACTTAGCTTCTTTTATGTTTATATTGACAATGAGCGCCATCAAGTCGTGTTTGTTCTCAAATCAACACTCTACTAAAGACATCTTTGTGGTCAAGTCTTAGGTTAATAGGAAATCTTATTGTCAGCTATATACCGTAATAGGATATCTTTGGTCAACTCTTATTTTAGAGTTGACTAGGAGCTCTAGTCTTTTATACCCACAGTACATTTTTATTTATCGTCATGCTCTTCAACGTTAGTGTTTTTGGAGGTCATAGGTTTTGTTTCCAATCTTTGATCAATCACTAATATAATGTCTGTCAAAAAACAGTTCCAACACCTCAAAATAGAACTACAGGCTATAAAATCAGCAACCAACGAGTTCGATGATTCTCATTGCATCGGAAAAGGAGGATTTGGAAACGTTTACAAGGGAGAGCTTGTCCATTCGAAGGGGCAGTCAGTTGTTGCTCTAAAGCGTCTAGATCGTGCATTTGGACAAGGGGATCCAGAGTTTTGGAAAGAGATCATTATGCTTTCTCTGTATAGGCATGACAACATTGTCTCTCTTTTAGGGTTTTGTGACGATTGTGGCGAGAAGATCCTTGTATACGATTATGCATCAAAGAGAAGCCTCGACTTCTATCTTAATGACAAAGATCTAACGTGGGTACAACGCCTTGAGATATGCATTGGGGCGGCACGAGGGCTTGCGTACCTTCATAATCCTGGTCGGACCCAACAAAGAGTCTTGCATCGCGATATTAAAAGTTCCAATATTTTGTTGGATGAAAACTGGAATGCAAGGATCGCAGATTTTGGTCTATCAAAGTTTGGTCCCGCAAACCAGCAATACACTTTTCTTGTCTCCAATGGTGTAGGGACAATTGGGTATTGTGATCCATTATATGTAGAGACAGGTTTGCTAACTAAAGAGTCAGATGTCTACTCCTTCGGGGTAGTGTTGTTTGAGGTGTTGTGTGGGAGGTTGTGTATGAGCAATAACCACGATAACCACAAACCTTTAACTGCATTGGTCCGTAAATGCTACAAAGAAAAGACCATAGCCGACATCGTATATGGTAATATAAAGGATGAGATAAATCCTGATTCTTTGAAGGCGTTTACAACTATTGCTTATCAGTGTTTAAAGAGAGATCAAGAACAACGTCCATTAATGACTGAGGTCGTGAAAGTACTTGAAAGTGCACTTATATATCAAGTAAGTTTTATATCCGACTTTCTAGCCATTGAATTAGAGAATAATGTTTATTACGTACTTCTTCTGTTATAATCCCAATAGCATGCAGACTTGAAACCACGTTTGGTTACCTTTATTTGAATCATTTTAAGTTTTTAACTAGTTTTAGTTAGGAATCAGTGAATCACGTTAACTACTTAAATTGGCTAGATTTCAAAGTCTCTAATATAATTAAAGGTATACACGCTTTTAAGTATAAATATAAATAAACATGTAGGTTTTATCATTCTCATAAATAATAGTTGAGCTGTTTTTACATATCGCTAACTAATTAAGCCTCTTGTTAGGTCTCAAATGAGCCACCGACTTCCAGCTTGTCTCGTAAACTAAGAATAAGATGAACTGAATAGCGTATCGGCGGAAGAGGATACCTTGCCACGGTACGTGGATTCTTTTCTGGCAAGTAGTAATTGCATTGTTGTTGTGCCTTTACATCCTATGTTTCAACTTTTTTTTCAATAGATCGAAATTACTACCATTTTATTTTCATGTCTTTTCTATCATAATCATATATTATATTTGTTTCTCGGGGCAATTACATTTATACCCATTAAATTTTCATATTTCATCAAAACATGCTTGAACACCATTATACATTATGCAATAAAACTTTTATTTTAAAAAAAATGCAAATATACAAGTTTCATTGAGAATACATGTATGCAATCCCCCCTTGTTCAAAATATTTGTGCCTGCAAATCCTTACGAAAGATACAAAAACAGGTAGCAAATGACACATGATTATAGAACTTGTTCACGTAACGTATAAATTTCATTATTAATATATTAGCCGGGTACCCGCGCGTTGCAGTGACGGGTACCCGTGTGATTATATTTTTTGGCGATAACAAGGTTTTTTCGATGCATTGCTTTTAAAGAGGAAAAACAATGTCCAACAAAGGTGTTATTAATTGAAAATTAGTTTGCTTTGTTACTTACGCATTTAGTAACATAATAAAAAGCTTTTATCATGATGCTACACATGGCGATAACTTAATAAAACAAATTTACCGCAGAATATTGCTTTAGAAAATGGCAGACTTGCATCACGATGCG
The DNA here is from genome assembly GCA_022545495.1 of Chrysanthemum lavandulifolium. Taxonomy (NCBI): domain Eukaryota; kingdom Viridiplantae; phylum Streptophyta; class Magnoliopsida; order Asterales; family Asteraceae; genus Chrysanthemum; species Chrysanthemum lavandulifolium. Next base: position 276,092,209 of record CM040240.1, on the reverse strand, counting down.
ATGACGATACGGAAACGATGGTCAACGATATTGCTAGTCGTTTAGGACGTGTAATATTATATACTAGTTGACTAAACCCGCCCGATGGGCGGGCTACTTTCAAAAGATTTTGTGTTCATTTGTGTTTTATGTAAATACGTTTGACATTTAAGTCTTTTGTATTATGAACTAAATAAGCAGTCGAAAATGGATAAGTAACTTTTCTAATGACCGAGAAAGCAATAATAGCATTGTGTATTACAAAAAGTTATAATTTGCTTGAAAAGTATATAAAGAACATATTATGAAATAAATACGAATTTTTTAAATCCTACGAAGAACTTCTTTGTAAATGATGGTTTTTGTTTGATTGGTGTATGAACCGTCTTCGTCAGAACAAATAACTTTCAAACCCTTTCTGCTTTTCACTCTTGATACCGCTACATATAGTTGTCCGTGTGAAAAAACCGGAAGTTGTAAAAATAAACCAACTATGGATAACGTTTGTCCTTTGCTTTTATTGATTGTCATGCAAAACATACGGAAACCGGAAACTGCATTCTATTAATCCAAAAAGGCATCTTTGTGCTGGACGCGGTAATGTGTTGTTGAAATTAAAAAAGGAGAATTTGTTTGTCCAATATTGTTCCTAAAATTAAAAAGGTGTATTTGTCATTTGTAAATACCAACAATGTATTTTGTAATCCAATTACATCTTTTGTATTAGAGTAAGAAAACATATCCCTGTTCTCTTTCATCTTACCTTTCATTCTTGAATCATTCTGGCTACCTGCGTTGATAAAATGAATTACGAATAATAATGAAAGCGTGATCATAAAACTACAAAACTTACCATCAAAAACCTACTAGAACCATAAGAAAACTTTCCAATCCTTTTTGCTTCGAGTACGTAGTTGATTGAACATATCATAAAGATAATATGATGTTGTTACTATGATTCTCATATTACATGCATGATCATAATATTATTAAATTATAAGAATTCATCATTTAACAGTAAACATATTCGTGCTTCATGATAACTGTAAAACATGATTGTTGGTTGATTTTGATATAGTTGCCTTGGATAAAAAGATTAAAATAATGACAAAATCAAAAATTGATGAATTAAGAAATTTGAAAACGTGGGTACCCCTAGTTTTTAGCAAAAAACGCCCCAATCTTTTATGTGTTGAAAGTTTCCTTAATTCTATATATGTGTAGATTTGTTTATTAATTTAGTTTTCTAAAATTTATCACAACTCTTGTAATGGTACAGATGGTTTGGTTGTTTCAATCTTTGTTTGTAAATAACCCAAGTTCGAACCTCTAGCTTGTCATTTTATAAGATGAATTTTACATGTTTACATAATGCCACGTATCATCGTTGGTCATCATTGACGTGGCAATAATGACGTGTCATGGTCTCCTCTATTATATAGTGTGGAGATCGTTTAAACATACATGGTGTTTTAAAATAGCGGTTTTAGCACCATCTAGTGTTGTCTGTATTGCTAGGTTGTGGTGGTAAATGGTGGTCCGTTGCGTGGTCGAAAAAGGTGGTATCATAAAGTCTGACTACGCAAAAGATTGGTTTCTATGATCCGCTTAATGATTTGTAAATTTTATTTAGTGGGTATTTTAAAGAATAAATAAAAGATAAGATGATTTATGTGCTATTGTTTTGCACTATGTAATATATTAAATGTACTTTTTGAGTGAAGGTGTACTTTAATAATATCATTAATGATTTGTAAAATTTATTTAGTGGGTGTTTGAAATATATAAATAATAAAATAATTTATGCATTATTTTTGTACTATTTGATATGTTAATTGTAATTTTGAGTGATGGGTTATTTTAATTATATTATTAATGATTTGTAAATTTCATTTAGTGAGTGTTTTAATGAAAAATAAAAATTAGATGATTTATGCATTATTGTTTTGTACAAAGTGATTTATTAATTGCACTTTTGTGTGAGAGTATCTTAATGATATCATTAATTCTGGCATTAATATACACGAATGTTACAAGTAAGATTATTTATGTATTATTATTTTGTACCACGTGCTATATTAACTGTACTTTTGGTTACAAGTTTAGCGGGTTACTTTTATTAGAAATGTTTTTGGTCTTAAAATTTTTAAGACTTCTTTATTTAGAATGTCCTAAACGCTTTATATAGTAATATAGATTATATTGCTAGGTTGCCAATTTAATAACAAGTCAACGAATATGTTTTATTGCAACTAATGAATGAATATACTCTATTGCTAGTTGGCCAATTCAATAACAATTGATTATAAAACTTCTTCACATGCTCTTGCATTCGTCTAAATGGAAAGAAGAGTTTTTAGCCGGTGTTCTATTGTAAATCAAGTACAGATTAACAAAAAAATATAACTTCATGATTTTGTGCTCTAGCTTGTGGAGTTGTGGTTTTCAATTTATGTTATGTTTCATTTCAAATTCTACATATTTGTCCAAAAAGAAATCCTTGATCATCACTAATTGTCAATACATGGCTTTTGTTTGTTAATTAATTCATGTTTTAGCAACTGATAAGGACTCATTAATGTCAATACATGTAAATAAACATGCATGTAACGTGTTTGATGGAATGTGTCACTGAAATTGTACTTAAATTTGGAAGCCACGTGTTTTGGGTCGCTTGACGAAACATGTTACTCTATCACTTTATGTATCATCTGCTCTTGAGTTGGTGTTTTGGATGATTATAGTGTTTAAATCTTGAATATATTTTATGTTAATTTTGAAATTGAGGTTTGTCTGTTATAGAGCTCGTTCAAGTGATTATTAATAATGAAATTTGTACGTTATGTTATTTTTTTTTATTTAACAGTTACTATGAAAATGATCAAAATGCATAAGTATGCAGAGTATTAGATTATATTTTTATGCATAGTACAATTGAGTGAATTGACCACCACTTCGATCATGAGATGCAGAAGTATGTAGAGTATTGGATATTCAATAAACTAAGACCCCTAGGCACTAGCAGCACACTTGACAACCTGCTAATTACATCTAATGCTTTTTCAAGGTCAGGTTTCATATTGTATTATTCAAACTTTGAATTATTCAACAAATATGAAAAAATGTTAATTGTCTTTCCATCCATTAAAAATAACAAGGAATTCCACACACTTATCCACATTTTCTATATATACAAACACAAACCGAACAGATTTATTTATACATAATAATGTCTTCAAATTTCCCAATTATTTAAGTTTGGGTTTGTTACCTGTCTTTATCTTTATAAATAGATAAAGAAATTTCATTGTCATCACTTGATAAATGACAATAGACTGTTAAAGAACTTTACACAAGATACAAAACCATTAGCATTTAGTGACACATAATCGATATATTCCATTAATAATTGTCAATTTTATAATAGTAAACAAACATGTTTTCTTCATTACAACGTAATGATCTTTTCCAATCATCCTTTTATTAGAACATACCAAACACTACGTTAAACTTGTTGACATGTTGTTGTATCTGTTCACATGCTTTTGTATTTGACTAAATCAAAAGAGGACTTTTTAGCCAATGTTCTCCGGTAATTATGTGCACATTTAGTGATTTGTTGAAATGAAAATTAGCCAAGAAAATATCACTTCATGATCTTGTGCTCTTGTGGTTTTGAGTTTATGTTGATGTTTTATTTCATCCAATTCCAGTTAAAGATGGACTGTTCAGGTTAGGTTGTATCTTTAATGGATAAATCTGGTTAATTAAAAGAGTTTGCTTAGAACAAAACGGGCCAGAAATTGGCCATAGGTCTCCCATAGCTTTAATGCGTCAATCTTCATAAACCATTTTATTAATAAAATTAGGATTATTGATGTACTAATACACTTTTCTTAATCACAGTCACACTAATTATCTATTAAATTCTGAAAAGAAAAAATGTTTCGGGTTGACCTGTATGAAGCATGTTCAAGCCCTAACCCATTACACAACGCATTTTTTCACCTTTATTGTGTACAATATGTTTACGTCGATATCTAAACCTAAGAGTGAACATGCTTCTGGTCAGATTTTACCTAGGATCGGTGTTTCACGTGCGGAAGGTTGAAAATGTGAAAGATGTTGGAATCTCAACTAAAGTTGGTCAGATTTTACCTAGAGAGTGTGTGGTGTTAGTGCATTTTTATTAAACTTTTTTTATTTTTGTTTTATTTTTTTATTTTATTTTTTTATTTTTGGTGATTTTTGGGAATTTGTACCACCAACCGTGGGTTGATGGTCCTCAGCCGTGGGCCGGGTATTTTTGCACAAAAACTTAACTTTAAAATTTTCTCGACTTAGCAACGTGCTATCTTGTCGGGTTTGTGTGTTTTTAACCTGCAAAACGATTTTGGTTTTCACAAAAATTCGCTAACACTTCCAACATAATTCAATTCATTTCATTTCCAGCAATATTCAACTATGTAAACTAAAATAACAAAGTAAATAACTCAAACCAAAATAAATTACCACACTAATAAAAATAGTTCAAAATAACCCAAACAAAAATAACCAAACGGTAAAGTATGAAATTGAAAATTAGTCTGAAATGCGATTATTGAGAATGGATAAAATTAAAAAGAGAGCTCCCGGAGTTTTGCTTATTTATTCGCGTCTTCTTGGAATGTTCAATCATAGATGTTATCAAATTTGATGATGTCTTTCAAGATTGAATTTCCTGAAAGCTTCCTTGTTGTTTCCCTGGTTTTGAACCCTCATGTGAACTTTCGTCCACTTGGACTTATGATCTCAAACTTTGCATGTGAAGCCTCTTCACTTTCAATCTTCCTATATGTGCCATGACCTTCGGATTCCCAATCGATGTTCTTTAGTTGGATAAACAATAATTCAAAGACATCAACCTATTTTTTAAACACAATAATATTTTTGAAGAGGTTAAAATAAGCTTTCATGGCCGGTGCTCGTTCCATATCATCTTGAATCGCTAAAAATAATGGTGCTAACGGTCCATATTTTGGGTTCCCGTATTTGTCTCTTTCTACCTCAAGTACCTCCATCCAATCTTCCTCATCTTCCCAATCTTACCTTTTCCTTTAGCATGGTAAACATGCTTAACAACGTCATCATCAATTACCATCGTACCTCGCCCATTATCAATTATGGCTCAACAAGTTCTTAGGAAAGGGCGGCCCAGAAGCAATGGTAATTCCGTATCAACCGGGATGTTAAGCACTAAGAAGTCACAAAGGTAGGTTTGAAAGCCCACTTGTACTCTCACGTTTCTCACCTTCCCCATAGCCTTTGCATAGCTATTGTCCGCCATGATTAAGTCCGAAATGGCGGGAATTGCTTTCCCAAGTCCAAGAACTTTGTATTACTTGTAAGGTATAACACTTACACTAGCTCGCATATCCGCACGAGCGTTGAGAGGTGTGATACCGTTTACCTTTAGTGGCAAAACATAGCTACGCGGGTCATTCATCTTCTTAGGCAACCCTTCTTCAATAATCTTGGCTACTTCTTCTTCATCAATCATTCTCCTCTTCTCTAACCTCATACGATCCATAGCTACCTCATCCAAAATCTTTATATTTCTGTAACACATGAAGTATAGGATTCTCCTCAAACAACTCCCTAAAGCGATTAGTCATACTTTTAACTGCTTGTATCTCCTCCTTGGGTGTTAGTGGTGGTAGGGTTTCTTTTGGTGTTAGTGTGGATGGAATGATTTCTTCTTTGATGAATTATGAAGGTAGAGCGGGTGGTGTTAAGTTAATAAGGCTTTTGTTATTATTTTGTTACGGCCGACTTTCCCCTTCTTAGCATCTTATCTCCCAATCATCTTCCTTCATTAGTTGGTCAAGCAACCAACTTACGTCCCTATCATCTTGAAGCTCACCTATGTTAATTTTTTTTTGGTAAAGGGTTTCCCCGGTAAATATATTACTCCAAAAAACATTTAAGTACAAAGGATATGAGTGAAGTCCCATATCTCAGCCCGTTACATAGGCGGTAAAGCTAACATAACAAGACACTTCCTATCCTTAAAACAGTAAAACAACCACTACTCACTAGAGTACATTTGACACAAAACCAAGCATAACCTAACGTCTAGATTGCTTACTAGCACGACCTTGGAGCTTGATATCATACATTCATACATGTCAGAAAAGCATCCAATTGCCCTGGTAAATCATATACCTGATCCGCATGATCATCATAATAATCTTCAAGCCATGACCGCCGCCTGTTGATGCAAGAAATTTAGCCATAGGATTATCCGGCTCAAGAACCTCCTCATCATCACTGTTAGAAACAATCACATCCCTCACTTTAGAGAATGGGTTACCCACCATAGAATACTGAGAGGAGGAAGAACTAGGCTTAGTAGCCGTATCATGCGCCTTTTCTTTCAAATCAACCTTTTAAGAGGTTTACCATCATCATCCACAAGAGTAACTTTCCTTCAATAATTAGCTTTTCAAGCTCCTCAATTTTCCAACAATAGGAGTAGTACTAGTGCTACCATTTCCACCCTTAGCGAGCTACCATCTTTGGTCAAGTCAACAGAACACTAGGAATATCAGCCTCATCAAGATCAACCCTATTAAGAGCATCAAACGGATTTGATGTAGCAATATTCGCCCCACTTGTACTAGCCACTTTAGTAATGTTCTTCTTTGTAGCATCCACTTCTTCGACACGGTGATACACCGCTTATGTTTAGAAGGGCTAAATTTAGCCCCTTTTCCCACCTCAATACCACGAAACGCCTTTCTTTGAGGCATTTGGAACCCATCATTCTTTTGTGCTTGATGTTTAAGATCAACAGGCACACATTTGGGACATTGGGTCTCATCATGGCCAAAACCATACAAACACCACAACGAGGTGGTTTCACTCATATTCCACTCTAACAAGACGCAATACCTCCCTTCACCATCCCAACTTGGCACAAAGAATAACCATTGTCCCCTTAAGCTCCGTGATCCGCTTGATGTCAATCAAAGCTCGAGCATAATGAAAACGCCCTCACGACCGCAAACACATAGCGCTCGTGTATGCATCAAGCATAATAGGGTACCGAGTTTGTAGCCATGGCACTCAATCCATCTTCGATAAAAGCAAAGCAATAGGAATATCATGTAGTTTCACCCAGACAGGGATCGAACCCAAATCCTCTTTAATAAAACTCGTCCTGGGGGTCCACTTCTTCAAGATAATAGGAACGGATCGAATAAACCAAGGTCCATTCTCTAACACTCCATTTAATCCCTCAATAGAGGCAAATTTGAAGAAAAATAAACCCTTAGAATTCATCATAGAACGTACCACACCAAACTTCTTCCATGCATTCTTCACGTAGTTATCAACTACGGGAAATGCAACCCTCTTGCCAATAAAATACCCGAAAAGAGTATTATCAAACTTAGAATTAGCTTCCAAGACAGATGACAAAGGAATTTTTACCTCGTCCTTCTCATTAAAAGGCTTGCCCGTATCAAGAGCGCGAAAATTAACTTTGCGGGTAGCCGAAGTAGACCCCACCTTACTTGCAAATGTAGGAGTTTCAATCCATCGTTGACCTTCTCATCCCCTTCCTTAGTCATATTCGGATTACCAAACAAAGCCACCTTAGGCATACAAGTTTTAAATGATTTACTTCCAGCCATATCATTAAGATTACTATCCAAAGTAGTACGATCGTAGGTGCGATTAAGAGAACTAACACTAGGGCTGTTAGTATCCATGCTAAGACTCTCAACTCCAGGAGTAACGACACCTGGAGCCTTTTCCAGAGTAGTCTTATTCAATGATGAGTAGTTATCAGCACCACCAAACTCATGTTCCAACGTTCCCCCACCTTTATCTCTCTCTCTCTCTCTCGTAACCCCCATAATGAATAAATCACAGCAATAAGACCCTCAAAACCGCATACAGACCAACGCCAAGATCATAAACAAAAAAACCTAATCGCTTAGGGTTACCAGCGTTTTAGTAATCCCCACCAAGATCGATCCACAACTAAATGTTACGCACTGAATAGTAAGCGGTTGATTAAAACCAAATCACACCTATGTTAATCCTCATCTCTGCTAAACCAAAATCCATAGTGCACTTGGTAGAGAGAAAAAAATGCCTCCCAAAATTAATCGGAGGATGCGTGGAGTCATCATATTCGTCTACAACTTAATTCAATTCCAGCACAAAACCATGAATATCAACGTTCACCTTTGTAGCAATCGTTCTCCCATACTTGTCTAGATATAACTCTTTTATCCCAAGCTTTTCGAAAAACTCAACGGTGATATAGCTATCATTTTGGGCTATGTTTCTTATGGCATTCCATACTCCATGACCAATAATTCTACATGGTGTAGCATAATGCATAGAATGCTCGACATATTCTCGAGGCCTAGCTTTGGTGAATGTTATCACCTTAGGCCTCTAGGGTTCATAACTATCAATCTCCTTACCTTTCCTTTCCAATTCCTTCTTCTCAACCTCTACTAACTTTTTCATATTGTCTATAGCATCACCTCCATCCTTCATCATCATTTTCAAGTTATCCAAGTATTCTGAAACTTTGCTCAAGGTATCCATTATAAAGCTTATCTAAGACACTAAATAAATAAACAAGACATGCAAATGCAAATGGTTAATGGCTAGTTAAAACAAAATAACATTTAGAATAGTGAAGTAACGATTATAGATCATAAACACATAGTCTAAAGCAATCACGCAACAAGAAAAGTACTAAAAAAAGTCGATATGCCAGCGTACCACTAAAAAGCGGTTGGTGGTACTCAGTCGGCGGCTGAGGTGGGGCAGAAGACCACCAACCAGTGATTGGGGTGTTGCTGTTGGATCAGATGACCACCTGCCAGCGGCTGGTGGTACTCATCCGTGGTCTGGTGCTGATTTCTCTTTTTTTTTTTTTTTTTTTTTTTTTTTTTTATTTTATAAAACAGAACAATTTCAACACTTTTAAAACAATTAAACTTAAGCACAAATTAATCATAAACCAAGATCAAACTTAGACTAAATAAATATTTAAACACTTATAGCATAAGAATTCATCAAGAACACTCGAAATAAATTAAACACGAAAAGCATAATAAATCATAAACACATAAAACATAATTCTAAGAAATACTAAACTAATGCAATCAAACATAAAAGAACATATTCTAATACTCTAACTAAATCAAATAAAAAATATAAGCATGATAACGTAAATATGAAAAACACTATAACACATAAGCAAAACCAAACATCTATTGGAGCACAAAATTCCATCAAGAACAAAATATGCAAAATACCAAGAAAACATAAACAGGCAAAATTGTAAAATCACATAATCCCAATTATTGTAAAAGTAACTATTCCGCTACTAAATAAAAACTAAACGCAACCAAAACTCAAATCCTCACACCGGAGCCAAAAACTTGATACGCTAATTGCTAGTCATGTTTTTTAGAAGCCGAGTGGTTGTAATGCACAAATTAAGAAGCCGAGTGAGTTAAAAGATTTGAAGTCTAGGATTTCAAATCCGAAATACGCAACTACACCGCGGTTTCAGAGAGGCTTGTAATGAAGTTCTCAAGGACATATGAGAATCACTAACAAGAAGTCATGGTTCTAATTTATGACATAATTCCATTCTATCTAAACCTGTAGAATGAAGTGCATCGTTGAACGCTAAGCGAAGTGAGTCACGATTCAACTAAGTCTATCAACCAGTAAGACTAAATCGATGAGAACAATACTCTCTTAGATTCATCAACAGTAACACAATGGCAATAAAAGGAAATTGTAAGTGAGGCCCAGGGGTTCTCCTAAAGAGAATCATCAGAAAGTTTATAAATAGTGATAAACTCCCAAACACTTTTTGGCACGAGCTAAATCAATCCCCCAAGAATCAAGGTATGTCGTTAACTTGTGAAAATCTTATGAGATATTACGAGTAGATTATACTTACCGTATTTTGAATCTATGAATAAAAGACATTCTATTCTAAACGAGTATTTAGCAGGTTATCATGGAGAGACACCAACATAATGTTTATAGCTGTTATGAAACAAAAAAGTTTTTGGCGAAGATGGTGAGTTTCATATGCATTTGCGGGGAAAATGTTGGACGTGACCGATGCACTAATTGCTAGTCATGTTTTAAATTTACAAACTCGTATTTTCCAATCTTTTTAACAACGCATACAGCAAGTATGACTCATTCGTTTGTTGTAAGTGTTGTAGCAAATAGAGGTCATACCAACAAATTTAGTAAAATTGTGTAAATTAAAGTAACGAAAATAAACAAATATGATTGTCACACTCCTAAATACCATGGACTTTGGAATCAAACAAAGAATTTAAATATAGTTACTTGCAAGAGAGTTAGCTTCCGATCATATAATAGTGTTGGATATTTGGGGCTGAGGTTTGTAAGACTCACCCACATCCGTTGCACTTTTTTATTTTATTTTATTTTTTATTTTTGTTTTTTTTTGGAGTAATAATATTTTACCAGAGGTAACTTTTTACCAAAATTTTTTTTTGGATAAAACATGACTCAATGAGACACAAATCATTTGTAAGCGTTTTCAAATTCAATTGGCCATATCAAGAAAAACACATATGTGTTGGTTTGAATAAATGAACCCTCTCATCCTATGAACTTTTATCAAAAACCAATCCTTTAAGAATCTATTTGTGTGAAAACGTGATTTACCATATTAGTTCCTACGAGTCCTTGCGGCCTATACTCGTGATTAAACATTTACAATCCATTTCAAACTAGTTAACTTCGTGGGTGTCAATCACGAAGAACCAAACATGTTTGTGCACTAACTGTTTAGGATAAATTAAAAGAGAAATCCTTTTGACCCTCAAATCCCTTGTATTTTACCAACAAGTTGTAATAGACATGTTTTAATATTTAAACAAACTCATAAAGAAAATCTAATTTCCATTATTTGACAATCATCTAAACACTATATATAATAAATCACATAAGTCTTATTATGCAAGTAGAAAACAATAATTCGTGATTCTTTCAATTAAACTCATAACATCATTCAAACAATATTGTTCAACATCATAATTAAGTAGATAAAGTTATCCAAAAGTATGGTTACAAATGAATAAGAAAATAAGAAGTTAGAGAACTTCTTGATCCTCCAATAAGCTAGTATTTCTTCAACCACCCCAAATAGGAGAGCAAAAAGCATCTTAAGTGGTGAAATCTAAGTGAACACGCTTTTACATATCATAAGAATCTCATTTTAATTTATCTGTCATTTAGTTTAATTAGTTTAATTAATAGTTTTAAGAAGTTGATATCAAACATCGAGATTTTAATTGCTTTTATTAAATATAAAAAGATAAAAAAAAAAAACCATCCCTCACCTCAGACCTATTCGTTACATCTCGACCTTCCTAACACTATTCTCTTAGAGAACGATCAATCCCCAATATCTTACCTATACTACACTACAATGGTTAGGTACATTGTCAAGGAGGATTGTAAAACTCGTTGTGAGGTTTGCAAGAATCCGCATCAATATTGCATAACAAGATTTTAAAAGATCAAAAGTTTGCATTAAGTGAATACAAAGAACTATGGATTAATCTGATACGACATAGGCAACAAAGATGGATTGACAGATGTGATATGCATCGTCGAAAGGCAAAAGAAATACGTGACAAAATTGTTCATCTTAATCTCCAACAACAGCTTATCGAGCATATTTAGTGTGCATGTGACGATTTGGAGGAAGTAGATGAAGATTAGCCATGTTAATTTAGTTTATGTATTAGTTTTAAATTTACATGTTTTTAAATTGAAGTATGTTTTTAAGTATTTTTTACGTATGTTTTTAAGTATTTGTAATTTGTATTACTATTTAATGAATGAAATATTAGTGAAGGGTTTATTTAAGGATTGAAATATTAGTTAATGGGCTAATTTGTAAATTATAATTTTTAAAAGGTGGGTCTCCAAAGGTGGTGTTATTTGGTGTTATGATAAAGGGTTTTTTTTTTTTTTTTTTTTTTTTTTTTTTAATGTTATATGGTGTTAAAATGATGTGACGCAGACGTGGCGATATTTTTGGTGTTATTTCGTGTTATGGTACCCATTGCTCTAATCAAAATACTAAAACATGGTTAATATAACCATAGTTTATCTTTTAACATCTCATATAATCATATATTGATCACATGATAATTAATCCATGAATTTATTAACTTAATATCATAAAACCTTATTTCATAATCATTATAACCTTTTAATTAACTTATAAACATCTTTTACCCAATCCCAAATTAGGGTTCATAAACCCTAACTTAATTCTAACTAAACACAAATTAAGCACTTACTTGCTATGATCATTGCTAATAACAACCCATTGAATTGCAACTCTTAAATCACCACCAAATCATCATAACTCCCATTTCTCTTATTCTTTCTCTTCTCTTAGCTCGACACTCAGAACACACTAGAAGAAGCATGAGGAAATGTCTAGAAGTCTAAGATATATTAGACAATTAGTGACTTAGCAAAAAGGGCAATTTAGTCATTTTGCTCATTTTAGACCGATACATCGTATTCATTTCCATGGATACGCTGTATCCATGCTAACCCACTTAAACTCTGTATTCACAATCGTAGATACGCCGTATCCAGGCTACTTCTTAATACGCCGTATTTACTTTCTCCAATACGCAACATTGGACCTAAACATGTACGCTCTATTTTTCACACTTATACAATCTACCAACAATTCTTAGTCAAACACATTTAGACCGGTCAATTCTTCTAGGGTCATACCCATTTGAAAACAGGTTTGGTGTAACAATATTCATATCAATAATAAGGGATATACCAATGGTTACGAGATAAACTCAAGTTCTCACGAATTCTCGACCAATGATACTCCTACTATCCAACTAACTTGCAACCTTAGACTTTTAGCAAGTGGTTATGGTGTTTAACCCTCCTAACAACTCAATGAACATCAAATGATGATTTGTTATTGATTGATGATGAGATGATCCCTTCCTCTGCGTTTTGGGTTGTATTTATAGGTACAAGATTGACCTAAGAATGTGTATTTTGAGTTATGATGGGCAAGTGATCAGCCTCATCATTGAAGTATCTCATTAATAGAGAAGTATAAGTGTCATAATAAGTACGTCGTACTTTTTGACATAACCGGCGGGCTTCTCCTCGCGTATCCGGCGTGCTTTATTAATAAACCGGCGTACTTTAGCTTTAACTCGTAGGTATATAGTTGACCAATGGCGCCTGTAAGAAGCGTACTTTTACATAAGACATGCGGTATTCTAGCCAAACTATGTATTATTTCTTTTGAGTCTTTAATCATTCCTTCCACGTTCTTTTATGCTTCGTTCCTTGAATCATTAGTCTGCATGATTATTCAACTATTAAGTATCAAAAGTTTTATAAATAAGTAGAAATAGATATATAAACTACCTAATATTAGGGTATACATATGTATAATACGAGACTCATTAAACATGCATATCGATGTTATACCATATGCCTTACGAGTGTGATTACATAATATGCTTTGCATTAAGTGAATACAAAGAACTATGGATTCATCTGATACGACATAGGAAACAAAGATGAATTGACAGATGTGATATGCATCGTCGAAAGGCAAAAGAAATACGTGACAAAATTGTTCATCTTAATCTCCAACAACAGCTTATCGAGCATATTTAGTGTGCACGTGACGATTTGGAGGAAGTAGATGAAGATTACTCATGTTAATTTAGTTTATGTATTAGTTTTAAATTTACATGTTTTTAAATTGAAGTATGTTTTTTTAAGTATTTTTTATGTATGTTTTTAAGTATTTGTAATTTGTATTACTATTTAATGAATGAAATATTAGTGAAGGGTTTATTTAAGGATTGAAATATTAGTTAATGGGTTAATTTGTAAATTTTTTTTTAAAAGGTGAGTCCCCAAAGGTGGTGTTATTTGGTGTTATGATAAAGGGTGATTTTTTTTGTTATGTTATTTGGTCTTAAAATGATGTGACGTTGACGTGGCGATATTTTTGGTGTTATTTCGTGTTATGGTACCCAGTGCTCTAATCAAAATACTAAAACATGGTTAATATAACCATAGTTTATCTCTTAACATCTCATATAATCATATATTGATCACATGATAATTAATCCATGAATATATTAACTTAATATCATAAAACTTTATTTCGTAATCATTGTAACCTTTTAATTAACTTATAAACATCTTTTACCCAATCCTAAATTAGGGTTCATAAACCCCAACTTCTTAATTCTAGCTAAACACAAATTAAGCATTACTTACTTGCTATGATCATTGCTAATAACAACCCATTGGACTCAGCTCTTAAATCACCACTAAATCATCATAACTCCCATTTCTCTTATTCTTTCTCTCTCTTAGCTCGACACTCGGAACACACTAGAAGAAGCATGAGGAAATGTCCGAAGTCCGAGATATATTAGACAATTGGTGACTTAGCAAAAGGGCAATTTAGTCATTTTGCTCATTTTAGACCGACACGTCAGATTCATTTCCATGGATACGCCGTATCCATCTTAACCCACTTAAACTCCGTATTCACAATCGTAGATACGTCAGTATCAGACTACTTAATCTGTTTGTATTATCGCCATATTGGACCTAAACATATACGCTCTATTTTTCACACTTATACAATCTACCAACAATTCTTAGTCAAACACATTTAGACCGTGTCAATTCTTCTAGGGTCATACCCATTTGAAAAGCAGGGTTTCGGTGTAACAATATTCATATCAATAATAAGGGATATACCAATGGTTACGAGATGAACTCAAGTTCTCACAATTCTTGACCAATGATACTCCTACTATCCAACTAAGTTGCAACCTTAGACTTTTTAGCAAGTGGTTATGGTGTTTAACCCTCCTAACAACTCAATGAACATCAAATGATGATTTGTTATTGATTGATGATGAGATGATCCTTCCTCTGCGTTTTGGGTTGTATTTATAGGTACAAGATTGACCTAAGAATGTGTATTTTGAGTTATGATGGGCAAGTGATCAGCCTCATCATTGAAGTATCTCATTAATAGAGAAGTATAAGTGTCATAATAAGTACGTCGTGCTTTTTGACATAACCGTGAGCTTCTCCTCGCGTATCCGCGTGCTTTATTAATAAACCGCGTACTTTAGCTTTAACTTCGTAGGTATATAGTTGACCAATGGCGCCCGTAACCGGCGTACTTTTACGTAAGACATGCGGTATTCTAGCCAAACTATGTATTATTTCTTTTGAGTCTTTTAATCATTCCTTCCACGTTCTTTTTATGCTTCGTTCCTTGAATCATTAGTCTGCATGATTATTCAACTATTAAGTATCAAAAGTTTTATAAATAAGTAGAAATAGATATATAAACTACCTAATATTAGGGGTATACATATGTATAATACGAGACTCATTAAACATGCATATCGATGTTATACCATATGCCTTACGAGTGTGATTACATAATATGCTTTGCATTAAGTGAATACAAAGAACTATGGATTCATCGATCGACATAGAAACAAAGATGAATTGATGGATGTGATATGCATCGTCGAAGGCAAAAGAAATACGTGACAAAATTGTTCATCTTAATCTCCAACAACAGCTTATCGAGCATATTTAGTGTGCACGTGACGATTTGGAGGAAGTAGATGAAGATTACTCATGTTAATTTAGTTTATGTATTAGTTTTTAAATTTACGCATGTTTTTTAAATTGAAGTATGTTTTTTTTAAGTATTTTTTTTATGTATGTTTTTTAAGTATTTGTAATTTGTATTACTATTTAATGAATGAAATATTAGTGAAGGGTTTATTTAAGGATTGAAATATTAGTTAATGGGTTAATTTGTAAATTTTTTTTTTAAAAAAAGGTGAGTCCCCAAAGGTGGTGTTATTTGGTGTTATGATAAAGGGTGATTTTTTTTGTTATGTTATTTGGTCTTAAAATGATGTGACGCTGACGTGGCGATATTTTTGGTGTTATTTCGTGTTATGGTACCCAGTGCTCTAATCAAAATACTAAAACATGGTTAATATAACCATAGTTTATCTCTTAACATCTCATATAATCATATATTGATCACATGATAATTAATCCATGAATATATAAACTTAATATCATAAAACTTTATTTCGTAATCATTGTAACCTTTTTAATTAACTTATAAACATCTTTACCCAATCCCTAAATTAGGGTTCATAAACCCTAACTTAATTCTAGCTAAACACAAATTAAGCATTACTTACTTGCTATGATCATTGCTAATAACAACCCATTGGACTCCAGCTCTTAAATCACCACTAAATCATCATAACTCCCATTTCTCTTATTCTTTCTCTTCTCTTAGCTCGACACTCAGAACACACTAGAAGAAGCATGAGGAAATGTCCAGAAGTCTGAGATATATTAGACAATTGGTGACTTAGCAAAAAGGGCAATTTAGTCATTTTGCTCATTTTAGACCGATACGTCGTATTCATTTCCATGGATACGCCGTATCCATGCTAACCCACTTAAACTCCGTATTCACAATCGTAGATACGTCGTATCCAGGCTACTTCTTGTCTGTTTGTATTATACGCCATATTGGACCTAAACATGTCGCTTTCTATTTTCACACTTATACAATCTACCAACAATTCTTAGTCAAACACATTTAGACCAGGTCAATTCTTCTAGGGTCATACCCATTTGAAAACAGGTTTCGGGTGTAACAATATTCATATCAATAATAAGGGATATACCAATGGTTACAGAGATGAACTCAAGTTCTCACGAATTACTGACCAATGATACTCCTACTATCCAACTAAGTTGCAACCTTAGACTTTTTAGCAAGTGGTTATGGTGTTTAACCCCTCCTAACAACTCAATGAACATCAAATGATGATTTGTTATTGATTGATGATGAGATGATCCCTTCCTCTGCGTTTTGGGTTGTATTTATAGGTACAAGATTGACCTAAGAATGTGTATTTTGAGTTATGATGGGCAAGTGATCAGCCTCATCATTGAAGTATCTCATTAATAGAGAAGTATAAGTGTCATAATAAGAACGTCGTACTTTTTGACATAACCGGCGGGCTTCTCCGCGCGTATTCGGCATGCTTTATTAATAAGCCGGTGTACTTTAGCTTTAACTCGTAGATATATTGTTGACCAATGGCGCTTGTAACCGGCGTACTTTTACTTAAGACAGGCGGTATTCTAGCCAAACTATGTATTATTTCTTTGAGTCTTTTAATCATTCCTTCCACGTTCTTTTATGCTTCGTTCCTTGAATCATTAGTCTGCATGATTATTCAACTATTAAGTATCAAAGTTTTATAAATAAGTAGAAATAGATATATAAACTACCTAATATTAGGGGTATACATATGTATAATCGAGACTCATTAAACATGCATATCGATGTTATACCATATGCCTTACGAGTGTGATTACATAATATGCTTTGCATTAAGTGAATACAAAGAACTATGGATTCATCGATACGACATAGGAAACAAAGATGAATTGACGGATGTGATATGCATCGTCGAAGGCAAAAGAAATACGTGACAAAATTGTTCATCTTAATCTCCAACAACAGCTTATCGAGCATATTTAGTGTGCACGTGGCGATTTGGAGGAAGTAGATGAAGATTAGTCATGTTAATTTAGTTTATGTATTAGTTTTAAATTTACGATGTTTTTTAAATTGAAGTATGTTTTTTAAGTATTTTTTACGTATGTTTTTAAGTATTTGTAATTTGTATTACTATTTAATGAATGAAATATTAGTGAAGGGTTTATTTAAGGATTGAAATATTAGTTAATGGGTTAATTTGTAAATTTTTTTTTAAATAAAAGGTGAGTCCCCAAAGGTGGTGTTATTTGGTGTTATGAAAAAGGGTGATTTTTTTTGTTATGTTATTTGGTCTTAAAATGATGTGACGCTGACGTGGCGATATTTTTGGTGTTATTTCGTGTTATGGTACCCAGTGCTCTAATCAAAATACTAAAACATGGTTAATATAACCATAGTTTATCTCTTAACATCTCATATAATCATATATTGATCACATGATAATTAATCCATGAATATATTAACTTAATATCATAAAACTTTATTTCGTAATCATTGTAACCTTTTTAATTAACTTATAAACATCTTTTACCCAATCCCTAAATTAGGGTTCATAAACCCTAACTTCTTAATTCTAGCTAAACACAAATTAGCTGTTACTTACTTGCTATGATCATTGCTAATAACAACCCATTGGACTCCAACTCTTAAATCACCACTAAATCATCATAACTCCCATTTCTCTTATTCTTTCTCTCTCTTGGCTCGACACCGGAACACACTAGAAGAAGCATGAGGAAATGTCCGAAGTCTCGAGATATATTAGACAATTGGTGACTTAGCAAAAGGGCAATTTAGTCATTTTGCTCATTTTAGACCGACACGTCAGATTCATTTCCATGGATACGCCCGTATCCATGCTAACTCCACTTAAACTCGTGATTCACAATCGTAGATACGTCGTATCAGCTACTACTTAATGTCTGTTGTATTATCGCCATATTGGACCTAAACATGTATGCTCTATTTTTCACACTTATACAATCTACCAACAATTCTTAGTTAAACACATTTAGACCAGGTCAATTGTCTAGGGTCATACCCATTTGAAAGCAGGTTTGGTGTAACAATATTCATATCAATAATAAGGGATATACCAATGGTTACTGAGAGATGAACTCAAGTTCTCACGAATTACCGACCAATAATACTCCTACTATCCGACTAACTTGCAATCTTAGACTTTTTAGCAAGTGGTTATGGTGTTTAACCCCTCCTAACAACTCTATGAACTTCAAATGATGATTTGTTATTGATTGATGATGAGATGATCCCTTCCTCTGCGTTTTGGGTTGTATTTATAGGTACAAGAGTGACCTAAGAATGTGTATTTTGAGTTATGATGGGCAAGTGATCAGCCTCATCATTGAAGTATCTCATTAATAGAGAATTATAAGTGTCATAATAAGTACGTCGTACTTTTTGACATAACCGGCGGGCTTCTCCTCGCGTATCCGGCGTGCTTTATTAATAAACCGGCGTACTTTAGCTTTAACTCGTAGGTATATAGTTGACCAATGGCGCCCGTAACCGGCGTACTTTTACGTAAGACATGCGGTATTCTAGCCAAACTATGTATTATTTCTTTTGAGTCTTTTAATCATTCCTTCCACGTTCTTTTATGCTTCGTTCCTTGAATCATTAGTCCTGCATGATTATTCAACTATTAAGTATCAAAGTTTTATAAATAAGTAGAAATAGATATATAAACTACCTAATATTGGGGTATACATATGTATAATCTGAGACTCATTAAACATGCATATCTGATGTTATACCATATGCCTTACGAGTGTGATTACATAATATGCTTTGCATTAAGTGAATACAAAGAACTATGGATTCATCTGATACGACATAGGAAACAAAGATGAATTGACAGATGTGATATGCATCGTCGAAAGGCAAAAGAAATACGTGACAAAATTGTTCATCTTAATCTCCAACAACAGCTTATCGAGCATATTTAGTGTGCACGTGACGATTTGGAGGAAGTAGATGAAGATTAGTCATGTTAATTTAGTTTATGTATTAGTTTTTAAATTTACGCATGTTTTTTAAATTGAAGTATGTTTTTTTTAAGTATTTTTTTACGTATGTTTTTTAAGTATTTGTAATTTGTATTACTATTTAATGAATGAAATATTAGTGAAGGGTTTATTTAAGGATTGAAATATTAGTTAATGGGTTAATTTGTAAATTTTTTTTTTAAAAAAAAAGGTGAGTCTCCAAAGGTGGTGTTATGATAAAGGGTGATTTTTTTTGTTATGTTATTTGGTCTTAAAATGATGTGACGCTGACGTGGCGATATTTTTGGTGTTATTTCGTGTTATGGTACCCAAGTGCTCTAATCAAAATACTAAAACATGGTTAATATAACCATAGTTTATCTCTTAACATCTCATATAATCATATATTGATCACATGATAATTAATCCATGAATATATTAACTTAATATCATAAAACTTTATTTCGTAATCATTGTAACCTTTTTAATTAACTTATAAACATCTTTTACCCAATCCCTAAATTAGGGTTCATAAACCCTAACTTCTTAATTCTAGCTAAACACAAATTAGCTGTTACTTACTTGCTATGATCATTGCTAATAACAACCCATTGGACTCCAACACTTAAATCACCACCAAATCATCATAACTCCCATTTCTCTTATTCTTTCTCTTCTCTTAGCTCGACACTCAGAACACACTAGAAGAAGCATGAGGAAATGTCCAGAAGTCTGAGATATATTAGACAATTGGTGACTTAGCAAAAAGGGCAATTTAGTCATTTTGCTCATTTTAGACCGATCGTCGATTCATTTCCATGGATACCGTATCCATGCTTCTTCCACTTAAACTCCAGATTCACAATCGTAGATACGTCGTATCCAGCTACTTCTTAATCTGTTTGTATTACGCCATATTGGACCTAAACATGTATGCTCTATTTTTCACACTTATACAATCTACCAACAATTCTTAGTTAAACACATTTAGACCGGTCAATTGTCTAGGGTCATACCCATTTGAAAACAGGTTTCGGGTGTAACAATATTCATATCAATAATAAGGGATATACCAATGGTTACAGAGATGAACTCAAGTTCTCACGAATTACTGACCAATAATACTCCTACTATCCGACTAACTTGCAATCTTAGACTTTTTAGCAAGTGGTTATGGTGTTTAACCCCTCCTAACAACTCTATGAACTTCAAATGATGATTTGTTATTGATTGATGATGAGATGATCCCTTCCTCTGCGTTTTGGGTTGTATTTATAGGTACAAGAGTGACCTAAGAATGTGTATTTTGAGTTATGATGGGCAAGTGATCGGCCTCATCATTGAAGTATCTCATTAATAGAGAATTATAAGTGTCATAATAAGTACGTCGACTTTTTGACATAACCGTGTGGCTTCTCCTCAGCGTATCCGGCGTGCTTTATTAATAAACCGTACTTTAGCTTTAACTCGTGGGTATATAGTTGACCAATGGCGCGTGAACCGGCGCTTTTACGTAAGACATGCGGTATTCTAGCCAAACTATGTATTATTTCTTTTGAGTCTTTTAATCATTCCTTCCACGTTCTTTTATGCTTCGTTCCTTGAATCATTAGTCCTGCATGATTATTCAACTATTAAGTATCAAAAGTTTTATAAATAAGTAGAAATAGATATATAAACTACCTAATATTAGGGGTATACATATGTATAATACGAGACTCATTAAACATGCATATCTGATGTTATACCATATGCCTTACGAGTGTGATTACATAATATGCTTTGCATTAAGTGAATACAAAGAACTATGGATTCATCGATACGACATAGAAACAAAGATGAATTGATGATGTGATATGCATCGTCGAAGGCAAAAGAAATACGTGACAAAATTGTTCATCTTAATCTCCAACAACAGCTTATCGAGCATATTTAGTGTGCACGTGACGATTTGGAGGAAGTAGATGAAGATTAGTCATGTTAATTTAGTTTATGTATTAGTTTTTAAATTTACGCATGTTTTTTAAATTGAAGTATGTTTTTTTTAAGTATTTTTTTTACGTATGTTTTTTAAGTATTTGTAATTTGTATTACTATTTAATGAATGAAATATTAGTGAAGGGTTTATTTAAGGATTGAAATATTAGTTAATGGGTTAATTTGTAAATTTTTTTTTTAAAAAAAAAGGTGAGTCTCCAAAGGTGGTGTTATGATAAAGGGTGATTTTTTTTGTTATGTTATTTGGTCTTAAAATGATGTGACGCTGACGTGGCGATATTTTTGGTGTTATTTCGTGTTATGGTACCCAGTGCTCTAATCAAAATACTAAAACATGGTTAATATAACCATAGTTTATCTCTTAACATCTCATATAATCATATATTGATCACATGATAATTAATCCATGAATATATTAACTTAATATCATAAAACTTTATTTCGTAATCATTGTAACCTTTTTAATTAACTTATAAACATCTTTTACCCAATCCCTAAATTAGGGTTCATAAACCCTAACTTAATTCTAGCTAAACACAAATTAGTCATTACTTACTTGCTATGATCATTGCTAATAACAACCCATTGGACTCCAACACTTAAATCACCACCAAATCATCATAACTCCCATTTCTCTTATTCTTTCTCTTCTCTTAGCTCGACACTCGTAACACACTAGAAGAAGCATGAGGAAATGTCCAAGTCCGAGATATATTAGACAATTGGTGACTTAGCAAAAGGGCAATTTAGTCATTTTGCTCATTTTAGACCGACACGTCGATTCATTTCCATGGATACGCCCGTATCCATCTAACCCACTTAAACTCCGTATTCACAATCGTAGATACGCCGTATCCGTGCTACTTCTTGTCAGTTTGTATTACGCCATATTGGACCTAAACATGTATGCTCTATTTTTCACACTTATACAATCTACCAACAATTCTTAGTTAAACACATTTAGACCAGGTCAATTCGTCTAGGGTCATACCCATTTGAAAACAGGTTTGGTGTAACAATATTCATATCAATAATAAGGGATATACCAATGGTTACAGAGATGAACTCAAGTTCTCACGATTCATCGACCAATAATACTCTACTATCCAACTAACTTGCAATCTTAGACTTTTAGCAAGTGATTATGGTGTTTAACCCTCCTAACAACTCTATGAACTTCAAATGATGATTTGTTATTGATTGATGATGAGATGATCCCTTCTCTGCGTTTTGGGTTGTATTTATAGGTACAAGAGTGACCTAAGAATGTGTATTTTGAGTTATGATGGGCAAGTGATCGCCTCATCATTGAAGTATCTCATTAATAGAAGTATAAGTGTCATAATAACTACGTCGTACTTTTGACATAACCGTGGCTTCTCCTCGCGTATCCGTGCTTTATTAATAAACCGCGTATTTTAGCTTTAACTCGTAGGTATATAGTTGACCAATGGCGCCCGTAATCATGTGTTTTACGTAAGACATGCGGTATTCTAGCCAAACTATGTATTATTTCTTTTGAGTCTTTTAATCATTCCTTCCACGTTCTTTTATGCTTCGTTCCTTGAATCATTAGTCCCGCATGATTATTCAACTATTAAGTATCAAAGTTTTATAAATAAGTAGAAATAGATATATAAACTACCTAATATTAGGGGTATACATATGTATAATACGAGACTCATTAAACATGCATATCGATGTTATACCATATGCCTTACGAGTGTGATTACATAATATGCTTTGCATTAAGTGAATACAAAGAACTATGGATTCATCGATACGACATAGGAAACAAAGATGAATTGATGATGTGATATGCATCGTCGAAAGGCAAAGAAATACGTGACAAAATTGTTCATCTTAATCTCCAACAACAGCTTATCGAGCATATTTAGTGTGCACGTGACGATTTGGAGGAAGTAGATGAAGATTAGTCATGTTAATTTAGTTTATGTATTAGTTTTTAAATTTACGCATGTTTTTTAAATTGAAGTATGTTTTTTAAGTATTTTTTTTACGTATGTTTTTTAAGTATTTGTAATTTGTATTACTATTTAATGAATGAAATATTAGTGAAGGGTTTATTTAAGGATTGAAATATTAGTTAATGGGTTAATTTGTAAATTTTTTTTTAAAAAAAAGGTGGGTCCGGTGGTGTTATTTGGTGTAATGATAAAGGGTGATTTTTTTTGTTATGTTATTTGGTCTTAAAATGATGTGACGCTGACGTGGTGATATTTTTTGTGTTATTTCGTGTTATGGTACCCAGTGCTCTAATCAAAATACTAAAACATGGTTAATATAACCATAGTTTATCTCTTAACATCTCATATAATCATATATTGATCACATGATAATTAATCCATGAATATATTAACTTAATATCATAAAACTTTATTTCGTAATCATTGTAACCTTTTTAATTAACTTATAAACATCTTTTACCCAATCCCTAAATTAGGGTTCATAAACCCTAACTTCTTAATTCTAGCTAAACACAAATTAACTGTTACTTACTTGCTATGATCATTGCTAATAACAACCCATTGGACTCCAACTCTTAAATCACCACCAAATCATCATAACTCCCATTTCTCTTATTCTTTCTCTTCTCTTAGCTCGACACTCAGAACACACTAAAAGAAGCATGAGGAAATGTCTAGAAGTCTGAGATATATTAGACAATTGGTGACTTAGCAAAAATGGCAATTTAGTCATTTTGCTCATTTTAGACCGACACGTGGTATTCATTTCCATGGATCGCCCGTATCCATGCTAACCCACTTAAACTCCAGATTCACAATCGTAGATACGTAGTATCCATGCTACTTCTAATGTCGTCTGTATTATACGCCATATTGGACCTAAACATGTATGCTCTATTTTCACACTTATACAATCTACCAACAATTCTTAGTCAAACACATTTAGACCAGTCAATTGTCTGGGTCATACCCATTTGAAAGCAGTGTTTGGGTGTAACAATATTCATATCAATAATAAGGGATATACCAATGGTTACAGAGATGAACTCAAGTTCTCACGAATTCATTGACCAATAATACTCCTACTATCCAACTAACTTGCAATCTTAGACTTTTTAGCAAGTGGTTATGGTGTTTAACCCTCCTAACAACTCTATGAACTTCAAATGATGATTTGTTATTGATTGATGATGAGATGATCCTTCTCTGCGTTTTGGGTTTTATTTATAGGTACAAGAGTGACCTAAGAATGTGTATTTTGAGTTATGATGGGCAAGTGATCAGCCTCATCATTGAAGTATCTCATTAATAGAGAAGTATAAGTGTCATAATAAGTACGTGTATTTTTGACATAACCGGGGCTTCTCTCGCGTATCCGGCGTGCTTTATTAATAAACCGGCGTACTTTAGCTTTAACTCGTAGGTATATAGTTGACCAATGGCGCCCGTAACCGACGTACTTTTACATAAGACATGCGGTATTCTAGCCAAACTATGTATTATTTCTTTTGAGTCTTTTAATCATTCCTTCCACGTTCTTTTATGCTTCGTTCCTTGAATCATTAGTCCTGCATGATTATTCAACTATTAAGTATCAAAAGTTTTATAAATAAGTAGAAATAGATATATAAACTACCTAATATTAGGGGTATACATATGTATAATACGAGACTCATTAAACATGCATATCTGATGTTATACCATATGCCTTACGAGTGTGATTACATAATATGCTTTGCATTAAGTGAATACAAAGAACTATGGATTCATCTGATACGACATAGGAAACAAAGATGAATTGACAGATGTGATATGCATCGTCGAAAGGCAAAAGAAATACGTGACAAAATTGTTCATCTTAATCTCCAACAACAGCTTATCGAGCATATTTAGTGTGCACGTGACGATTTGGAGGAAGTAGATGAAGATTAGTCATGTTAATTTAGTTTATGTATTAGTTTTTAAATTTACGCATGTTTTTTAAATTGAAGTATGTTTTTTTTAAGTATTTTTTTTACGTATGTTTTTTAAGTATTTGTAATTTGTATTACTATTTAATGAATGAAATATTAGTGAAGGGTTTATTTAAGGATTGAAATATTAGTTAATGGGTTAATTTGTAAATTTTTTTTTAAAAAAAAGGTGGGTCCCCAAAGGTGGTGTTATTTGGTGTAATGATAAAGGGCGATTTTTTTTGTTATGTTATTTGGTCTTAAAATGATGTGACGCTGACGTGGCGATATTTTTGGTGTTATTTCGTGTTATGGTACCCAGTGCTCTAATCAAAATACTAAAACATGGTTAATATAACCATAGTTTATCTCTTAACATCTCATATAATCATATATTGATCACATGATAATTAATCCATGAATTTATTAACTTAATATCATAAAACTTTATTTCGTAATCATTGTAACCTTTTTAATTAACTTATAAACATCTTTTACCCAATCCTAAATTAGGGTTCATAAACCTAACTTCTTAATTCTAGCTAAACACAAATTAAGCATTACTTACTTGCTATGATCATTGCTAATAACAACCCATTGGACTCCAACTCTTAAATCACCACCAAATCATCATAACTCCCATTTCTCTTATTCTTTCTCTTCTCTTAGCTCGACACTCAGAACACACTAAAAGAAGCATGAGGAAATGTCTAGAAGTCTGAGATATATTAGACAATTGGTGACTTAGCAAAAATGGCAATTTAGTCATTTTGCTCATTTTAGACCGATACGTGGTATTCATTTCCATGGATACGCCGTATCCATGCTAACCCACTTAAACTCCGTATTCACAATCGTAGATACGTCGTATCCATGCTACTTCTTAATACGCTGTATTATACGCCATATTGGACCTAAACATGTATGCTCTATTTTTCACACTTATACAATCTACCAACAATTCTTAGTCAAACACATTTAGACCAGGTCAATTCGTCTAGGGTCATACCCATTTGAAAACAGGTTTCGGGTGTAACAATATTCATATCAATAATAAGGGATATACCAATGGTTACAGAGATGAACTCAAGTTCTCACGAATTACTGACCAATAATACTCCTACTATCCAACTAACTTGCAATCTTAGACTTTTTAGCAAGTGGTTATGGTGTTTAACCCCTCCTAACAACTCTATGAACTTCAAATGATGATTTGTTATTGATTGATGATGAGATGATCCCTTCCTCTGCGTTTTGGGTTTTATTTATAGGTACAAGAGTGACCTAAGAATGTGTATTTTGAGTTATGATGGGCAAGTGATCAGCCTCATCATTGAAGTATCTCATTAATAGAGAAGTATAAGTGTCATAATAAGTACGTCGTACTTTTTGACATAACCGGCGGGCTTCTCCTCGCGTATCCGGCGTGCTTTATTAATAAACCGGCGTACTTTAGCTTTAACTCGTAGGTATATAGTTGACCAATGGCGCCCGTAACCGGCGTACTTTTACGTAAGACATGCGGTATTCTAGCCAAACTATGTATTATTTCTTTTGAGTCTTTTAATCATTCCTTCCACGTTCTTTTATGCTTCGTTCCTTGAATCATTAGTCCTGCATGATTATTCAACTATTAAGTATCAAAAGTTTTATAAATAAGTAGAAATAGATATATAAACTACCTAATATTAGGGGTATAAATATGTATAATACGAGACTCATCAAACATGCATATCTTATGTTATACCATATGCATTATGAGTGTGATTTCATAATATGCATACAAGTAAATTGCAACATCTGTCTTGTAATTTGTTCAAATCATAGACGCACATCCCATAACTTAAGAAATACAAGTGCAGCTGTGTAAAGAAATTTTGATTCACTTTTCGTTCTTGAAAGTAGTGATATGACTGAAATACCTAGATGCAAACATTTTTCCCAAATGACGATATTTTGAGTCATTTCACTTATAAAAGGACGGAAAAATGAACAAAAATTTCCCACAAACCGAGACATGTACTTTCAAATTTTTGTAAATTGTGCTTGCAATTTAAACAAACCACGTCGTTATTCCAATTTACACATTTTTAAATAACAAACTTGTAGACTATTAATTCATTATCATCGTTGTCTAATGGACTTACTATAGCGGATAAAATGACGAATGAGTTGTTTTGCCAAGTTATACAAAATATTAAGCTAATAAGTATCGAGAAAGTGAGAGTAATAAAACTTGAATGACGTGATAATTATTATTGTTAAGCGATTTAGTAGGATTAGCTAACAATAATCCTATGGATTTTGTTTAACCATTCGTTAATTAATAATGTTTCTCAAATAAAACTCATCATTTTTATTAATACATGATTTTAGCAAATATAATTAAGGTAAACGAGTTTTAATAAGGTTCGTATTAATATCGTGCAAGTCTTTAGCTTCCAAACACAGGTTTATTTCAATTTCATCTACTACGCCTTCATCTCCACCTCCGGTACTGTCTACTTGATGATGCTTAGCTATGTCCTTACAGAAGATAATACAAAGCTTGTTGTAATGGGGAAATGGTTAAGTTATAAACTGAGCAGCATATGCATGTTTCTATAAGGAAATTTTAAGAAAACGCAGTAAATAAAGTCATATAAGCATTACTCATTACTGAGAAACAATATGAAGAGACTATTAAAATCATGCTTACCCTAAACGTACTGGTTAAATCAAATGCGTCAATTTGAGAAACATTTTATTGATAACATGTCAAACGAGTAATGAGGGACGTGTGTGGGATTGCTTATCTGACTTTGTATGGTTTTTAAAGTTGGTAAGCAAATTTGGGTGTTTGGATAAAAGTGTATATATTATAGTAAAAATAACATTTTAAGGAGATACGCAGTTTGGTTATAGTAAAGGACAAAAAAGTGGATTTTATGAAATTAGATAAAGTGACAAGTAAAATATACTAAGAATAAATTAGCCCAAATATATATAGATTTTAGACT
This sequence comes from Chrysanthemum lavandulifolium, assembly GCA_022545495.1. Taxonomy (NCBI): domain Eukaryota; kingdom Viridiplantae; phylum Streptophyta; class Magnoliopsida; order Asterales; family Asteraceae; genus Chrysanthemum; species Chrysanthemum lavandulifolium. The sequence continues at coordinate 276,063,553 of CM040240.1, read as the reverse complement.
TTTATGAAAATGTTTATATGCTAGGGGATTTTACGAAAAGGTTTTATAGTGTAAGGGGGTATTTTTAAAACTGCTAAACTTTTTTATATGTTAAAGGATTTTGTGAAAACGTTTTATAATTTGAGGGAGTATTTCAAAATTGCTATGAAAAGTAACTTATGAATGGTAAGTTGTTATTCATAAATTTTTTGAATAGTAAGTAAATATTCATAAAGTTTCCTGTATATAAGTTAAATTAAATTAAATAAACTAGATTATAAGATAGTCGTTTTCCAACTATTAAGTGTTAAACTTACAAAGAGACTCTTTGATGATTATTTCTTTTACATTGTAATCAAGTTATTTCATCACTTGAAGTAACTTTGACCAATTTTGATTGTATAAAGGTATATTTAGTTTACCATTTAATATTGAAATTTAAAGTTACTTGATGATAAAAAGGAAAAAATAGTTGTCTGAACCTTGAAAGTACTTTAAGCCATAATTATTCGAATATTAACGACATAAATGTAAGAGTTAACTACATAAATGGTCCATGTGGTTTGCCGGATTTTACGGATTCCGTCCATTTTCATTGTGGTTTTGACCCGTCATGGATCTAGTCCAAAATGCTACATAAATGGTCCATGTGGTTTGTCGAGTGTTATGGATTCGGTCCATTTTCATCTTCGTTACCGATGGTTTTGGACTGGATACATGATGGGTCAAAACCACAGTGATTAGTGATTGGACCCGTAACAAAAATGAAAAATGGGTTGCATCCGTAAAATGCGGCAAACCCACAGGGACCATTTAGATAGTTAACTCTAAATTTAATTTTTGAACCAAGAGTTGGATAGAAATTATACATGTTCAAATGCTACACCGTTGATATACTTATACATGTTACAAATCTAAGCTCTTTCCCTGATGCTTATAAGGCGTACGAATAATGTTAACCATTTAGGTGAAAGTTGTTGCGGCAAAAAGAAGTAAATTTTGTATTAACGATTTTCGGCAAAAGCACCTGGTTTAAAAACTTTGGGTATGTTTGACAAAATGGGCCGGGGCTTATTGTAAGCCGAAACTAGAATTTTTATTTTCATAAACTTGTTTGACAAATTAGTTTAAGCTGAAGCTTATTATTGTAAAATTACCAAAAAGGACATATAGTTAAATTAACATATTAATGTATTAGATATTTTGTCGGAAATTACGTAATTTAACATATTAAAAGCCCTGTATAAAAATTTTAGCTTCATTTTTTTGGCTGGGGCTTATAACTTCAAAATCCCTTATAAGTTTCTACGTCAGACGAGGCTAACAATATAATTCCGACTTATTTTTGAAGTTTAAGCCCCATAAGCCTCAATAAGCCTCATCCCAAACACAACAATGATACATGAGCCAAGGGTTGTGATATCTATTCATAGTTTTAGAGTTTTATGGTATTCAACTCCCACTTTTTTTTTTTTTTTTTTTTGGGTTTAGATCTTTATGTGAGCTTCAATTTGTAAACTTTAATTTAAACATGTAATATCACGCCATCACGGTCAAAACGAGTTTGGGTAAAAACAAGCAAGTATGAAAAACTAGTAACGATGGGGTGAAATATAATCCAATGTGTTATGTTAAAGTCAACTTAAATGATAGCCATGAATATCGATCTAATCTTATTTATCATAGAGCGGCGTACATAAGATTTTAAACATGATAAACTTGCAATTAAAAAACGTCATATATAGAAGATACAAATGAACAAGTATTAGAAAGATACACCATCACCATCGTCACCACGACCAAAAGGTCCTAGGATGGCGGCTTATCATCCGGGTTCCAGCATCTTCGGTCGGTCAACGTTCAATTCTTTGCACGCCGATCAACATCCGAAATAGTTGGGAGCCCGCCGCTAGCTTATATCGCATGGATACCGGTTTATTGTTACCGGTATTAACATTGGAGGAAGTAGAAGAAGCTAGAGCCGGACCTCACGGCGGTGAAAAAGATGGAGCTTTACCGGACATTGTGAAACTAAAGTGTTGAATACTTATATGTTTTGCAAAGTTGCATACACTACTAGAATTTTGACTCTCACCGACAGATTTTCCGACGGATGAAATTTCGTCGCTAATCACCGACGATGTTTTGTCGTTAACGACGGATAATTGATCGGCTATTTTCCGACCAACTTCGTGATTTCGAGGATAAGGTTTTGTCGAAATCCGTCGATAATATACTTCACCTACCAACAACTTTCCGATGCCAAACCGACAACCATGCATATTCGTTGTTAATCCGTCGGAAAAAGTTTAGTTTGTCACTATTTTTTAAAATTTAAATATTTCCCTCGCTATATAATCGGTAATTAATACTGATTCTGAGAGATTTCTGACGGATATATGAAGGATATATGAAAAGCTGAAAACCCATTAACTAGTGATTGGGTTCATGCATATATCTATACTACATATAATAGAAAAACGGTCAAAGGTGAAAAATTGAAAAGTTGAATTATTGAAATTGGTCAAATAAGAGAGAAATGCATAGTGTAATTAATACTGTTATTAAAACACCCAATTACTTAAAAGTACAATAACTTATTCACATTGTACAACAAACTAAATGTTAGGTCACTAGTTTTACAACACAAGCTTACTAGAAAGAGATAGAGAGGATAAGAGGGGCGGATGAACACTAAACACACACACACACACGTTATGATAAGGACGGTTATGCAAAGAGAATGAGTGAGTGAATAAAGTGAACAACCAACCTTCAAATGAAGGTTTACAAGGGGTATTTATAGGAGGGAAGCTAGGGCAACACTCCTAGTTCCCATCCTTTCCTTTATGGGCTTGGGCCTAAGCTCATGGGCCTTCTACATAAGCTTAAGGCTAATAACAAACATAAAGGCCTAATTAAGCTAACTATTACATATGAATCACTAACACTTGATTATAGGTTTAGGAGTGTTTCCAACAATCTCCCCCTAAGTGTTGGTGATGAATGACTGTGAACGGTGAAGGCGTAGATGTAATAGTAGCTATGACGTCTTCTGACATTCTTCTTTCTTGTAGAGAAGAATTGCCTGATTCGAACAATCTCCCCAGTGTAGAGAAATTGTTTCCTTTGAACGGTTATGCTTTGACGTCATCTTTAACTTTGTTCTTTGTTCTTTGTTATGGAAAGTGATAGTATGTTGTAGTCTGCATCAAATCGCCTCAGTGCCTTGTTGCTCCGGTGTCTCCGTCATTCTTCAACATGCTCACACGCCTTTAACGTTGGAATTCAATCTTGATGAAGTTCTTTAAGTCTTTAACTTTGTAGATTCTTTGGATTGACGAAGAATCATTACATTCATTGTGTTTCTTTGAGATAGAACTTCCATTAGTGATGATGTTGGCGTGAGCATGAGAAGAATCTGACGATCATTCCGCTCGAGCTTCCATAAGAAGAAAACATTAAAGCGGTTAGTAATAAGCGGTTACAGCGACTTACAAGCTTGAACCGAGAGTGTTAACGACATAGTGTGAAAACACAACTCTAATTCTCACAAAGGCCGTTCTCGAACTGGAGTCCCACAAGTGAGATAACGCGATGTACCGGCACACCTACAGCTTCGGATGAGTCACCGAGGTACACCAAGCATCACCTCCGATCAGAGACCGTTTGAGACACACTCGCGTAATCCACGGGAGTTACCAAGTGACCGCCGTCAGGTCGTTTGAGGTTGACCACGGCAGAGTTTCCATTCAATCACCGAGGATCACAATAGTGAACCTCTCATAAATGTTCTCGACAGATTGCTAAGATCATGAAGGACTCGATATGAACCATCGATGATCTTATTAGGTGATCAACAAGTGATGAAATGTCAAGTGTTCCTAAGAGATCTTTTGATGAATCTCGTGGCTCTAGACTCAATAGTGCGTTTGGTTTCCTAAGCGGAGACTGAGAGAGGTCTCCTTGTTTCAATATCGCGATCTCAAGAGAAAGCCGATAGATTATGTAGGGTTCCCTGTGAGAATGAAACAAGCTTACATTGAGAGAAACCGAGTGGATAAGAAGGTTTAGTGCATCGTCCTTTGGGTCCATGACGACTTTTAATCTTCAATACGGTGTCATCAAGTGACAACCAAGAGTATATGAATTGAACCCGTGTCCGCCTAAGTTGAATAACTGGAGGCTATTTGTTTTCACCCTTTTTTTCATTTCTTTTTAATTCTTCAACTCCTTCTTTCTCCGATTCTCATTATCTCCTTTTAACAATCATACCTAAGGACTTCTAAATTTAAGCATTTGTGATGTCCTTGGGTAGATCCCTCCGACTCTGGCGGATCATAGACAGTTATTCTAACCTTAGTCACCTTATAACTCCATGACTAACCTATGTTGCCATTAAAACCATCAGATGAAAATCTCTCAAAGTGTTTGTAGATGAAAACATGTTTGAACACTTCAAGAGTTTTAGATTTTGCATAAATACTCCCCTCCACATGTGCTTCATAGTTTTAACGGTTAAATGCACGGTGAGGAAAGAGCGCACATTTTGAATTGATCCACTAGAGATAGACAATCCCCATGAGACACGGTTACGTTGCATAGTTAAAGAGTTACATTGTCAGCTTTTACGTGACAACTAGCTCTAATAACTACCTTGAAGGTGTAGACAAACCTCGAAAGGTTGTCAAACCCGTCAGAGTTCATGTCTACCAAGAGTTTCTCGAAAGGTACATTCTACTTGGACAAGTCCTTCGCGAGACACGCTTACATCACTAGCAAACTAGCTTGAAATTATTACCCGTCCAGGACAAGTCTTTTCGAGTTACTAACGGTTAAAGATTCGTCAATTCTTGGGTTAAGTCTGTTGTACGAAGATTCATTTGCAGTTACACAACATATTTCTTATCACAAGATTTTCTCCCCCTCAAAAATGGCATATAAAATGTTATTTTTGAAACGTTTGAGAATAAATATGTCCATTTCGAGTGTTGCGGGAAGAGTGACACGAAGAACATTTTGGAGAACAAAGTTTCAAATACTCCCCCTCAACAAGTGATATAAACGGTTGAGGTTTTGAAAATCATAAGGGGAAGTACTTGTTCTTTTGAGCAAAACCTTGAATAATGAAAGGTTTGATAGGTTTAACTCAAAAGTAAGAAGCTTTCGCTCCTTTTATAGGATTGTGGCACTGAAGCGTACCACAGGGTCCTTTCTTGACAATTATGGGTTGTACATTGTTATGTGCACAAGCCATTGACATATAAAGTCACACATCCAAATATATAATGAACGAAGCGGTTCAAGGAGTACCGAGTAGTCCGTGATGTTTCCGTGAGTGCGAATCGGGCGTTGATAGCCGTGATGTTCATCCTGGGTGACCACCAACAAAGCTTTCGAGTTCGAATCGATCCTTCGAAACAACCTTTCATCAATCTGAGTGATGATCCTCTTCATATCCCTTCTGTCCTTAGAATTCCATCGCTTAGGAGACCCAATCTTTTGACGTATGTCCTTCAATCTGTACGCCAATCCGTCCCTAACCATCTTCAAAGTGTAATCTCCGAACTTGTGAAGTTCACTACACGCCATTAAACAATTTCTTTGAAGTTCACTACGGTAAACGACGCCGAAAGGTTTGCTGATGAGTGTATATTGTGAGAGCTGGTTGATGTCGGGAAGATCAAGCTGAGGTGGAGTGAAGTTGACACGCTTTTGATAAGATTCAACTGCAAGTTGGAGATCTTCAACACGTTCTTTTATGACTATGCGTCTGATGAAGATGAGCAGTGACTTGATGAATTTACGTTGTACTTCAGTTGAAAATTGCCTCATGCGACCTTGTACTTTGGCAAGGTACATGTCTTCAATGTCGTTGATAGACAAATTCTCAAAGTCAGCTTCAGAGAAAGCATAGTCCCTTTCATCTTGTCGTTTGACCACGATATTCTTAAGGAAGGTGTAGTCCCACTTAGATGAAAGAACAACATGTTTGATGGCAACGATATCCTTAATCTTGAACACCGCATGTTGAGACTTACGAACTTGGCGACTTCTTTAGTAGATTCTTCGCCGGCCAATGATGAATCCCATACAATGCATCTCGGTCATAAGCTTCAACTTTGTCGAGAACAAGTGAGAAGCTCTTTCCTCGATGGCTATACGGTTTGAGTATATTCTTTCTTTGGAATGGAAGTGTCAAAGATGTAGCGTATTTCCTTGAGCCATCGCCACCGTGAAGAAATTCCGGTCTTTGTTGAAGAAATATCTGAATGGAATCCTAGGTTCATCTGGTTGGCCAATTGTGGGTAGAGGTTTAGTCCGATCGATTGTAGTATGGAGGATTGTCCCGTTTGGTGAAGTCGATGTTTGCTACGGGTTGAGCTAATCCATGTTGTTAGACATAGCTCGAGCAATGTTGTCAAGGTGATATTCGACCTCGAGGGCACTTTCGAGCTGTCTTTTAACAATTGAAATGCTTCATTCTTGATTCGCTTCAACTCAGATTTCGTCATCTTCTTCACATGGAACTTTTCTTGCGTAAGTTTAGCATGCTCCAAAGTATTACCGTCACCGGTTCTAGACCTTCTTGTGGTAAGGAGTTGAGTTGACAAGTGTGAAAACCATTCAAATTCCTCTCAGACATCGTCATCTAGCCATGATACGACGTAAGTCCGAGGCGTCTTCTTCTTCTTTTGAAGGCCTAGATGATGATTCCGGTTTCGTACTTGTTTGGGAGAGGTGGGTTGTTGTCGGGGCTCGAGGACCTCTTCATCGTCACCACCGAATACTCAAAGTGATCACCGGTTTTCGAGTCGGGGTGGTAACTCGGAATCGTCCCGAGGTTTATCGAGAGAAGAACGAGGAGGAGATCTTTGTTGAGAAGGAGTCCGTTGGGAGGAGGTTGCATAGGCGAAGATTCACCGCATCGCTTCGACGTTTAGGTGCGAGTCCTTGTCCGTATCATCGTCATCTCTTGGCCGTTTGGGTTGATCGGCCGATTCCTTGCATGATGATCCGAGTTGAAAGTCAAGTAGACCTTGAAAAATTTTGCTTCATCCGAGTAAATGTTCCAGATCGCTGACATTTGCATCACCGGTTTAGCGATTAACTGATTCGTAAAGATCGACTTCTTTGGCCATTGTATGTTTAACCAATGCGACGATGTTTGGAGTGAGTTGTCTGGAAAATACTTGTCTAGTCACACCGGGAACAATGTCGAGAAGAAACTTGTGAGTCTGTTCACTTGTTGTCTTCTCCAATTCCTTTTGGATTTTAGGAACGATATCCAGAAGGTACTTGTGAATGTATCCTTCGATCATTTCGTTCAGTTCCTCCTGACGATGCTTTTTCATGAATTCCTGGATAAACTTCCTTTCTTTTCGCATCTCGTCATTCTCATCATGAAGATACTGTACTTGTTCAGCGAGAAAGTTCAGCTTTTTGTTGATGATGTCTTTCCTTTTGACCTTTTTGACAGCATTCTTAATTCGATTCTGAGCTTGAGAAATCCAAGATGCTTTTGGCTTCTCCACTGATTTGGATGTGCTTCTGGTTGATCTTTTGGATGGTGGTGGTGAATAATGAGAGGATGAATCCGATGATGATGAGATGTGAGGAGACTCCGGGTCCTTTGGCGGTTCAGAAGTTTCCTTCTTTGAGCGTGAATGACTATCCAGAAGCAACTTATCATAGTCAACATCTTTATCTTTCTCAGACTTCTCAGTTTCAGGTTTCTCAAACTCATATTTGATAGTATCCTCCACAAGCTGTTGTTGTTGCACAAGAGTGGTGGCACCAGTTCCCTTATCGGGTTGATTAACCGCAACAGGAATTGGTGTAGAGTGGGCAGCACCACTTGATCCTCCGGGGCCACCCATTTGATCTTGTTCAAATTCTTTAGCTTTTTGAAGGTCTCTGACAATTTTGAACTTCTTCCTGTATGATGTATCCAGTTGCTCTTCTTCTGAACTTGAGCTATCATCATCATAAGGCACAAGCACTGGAGTCTTTCCTTTGCCTAGGTCAGCTGGTGGACTAGGAGGTTTCGGTACTGATGGAGTGTCATCCTTTGCAGTTTCAGAGTAGGTAATCTCGTCATCTGATTCAGTACCTTCAGAGCTTTCTTCCCTCAGCTTTCTTTGCGGTTCAGCATCGGGAATGGGAATGGGATCAGCTTCCTTTGAGGGAACAGTCCTTTTTCTTGGAGGATTCTTCTTGGGAAACTTCCTTCGACTCTGAGTGCTTGCAGCACTTCCTGCACTTCCTCTTCTTGTTCTCCTAACAGGAGTACCAGAGGATCTTTCATCGAGAAACCCAACTTTGCCTTGTCTAACTGCTTCCAAATACCTTTTATAAGTGTAGAGCTTTCTGGTTTCTTCATTCAGAAGGTAATCTGGCAACACAGCACCTTGGTTCTTTGTTGACGATTCCTTGATTCTGATTGAAAGGGTAGGTTCAGTCAACATGTCGTGATTATTTGGGTCATTGAGCCTCTTGGGAATATCAGGATGAAGTCCAAGTGCTCTCTGGATCAACAACTTTGTGTATCTGATATAGGGAATCTTTGAGCCAAGTTTGTTGAGAAATGACATCATGTCATCCCATATCAGAGCTTCGATGGCAATGTGTTTCATGTTAACCAGTGCCCAAAATATTTGCAGTTCCATGAGCTTGGGATGCTCATAGCCACTGTCACGACCAGAAATGGACTTGGTGATGATGATGTAGAGAGTTCTCCACGGTTGAGGAATACTCTTAAGCTCCACGTGAGAATGCTTAGTGATGATTCATGTGGCTTCATCGTAACCGATATCGATTAAGAATTGGAGAACTAACTCTTCAGCAGGTGAGGCATATAGTTTGGTTGGCTCGACTTCAGGAATAAGAAGAACAGCCCTTAAGTCTGCAGGAGTGATAGTGACTTGTTTGTTATTCAGGGTCACAGTCACAGCAGTTCGTCCTTTGACCCTTTCCATAGTGTTCCAGAACTGTTGGATGTAGATCTCAGGCACAGTTGCAGAATGAGTGAGCATATTCTGATACGGATGAGTCCTTAGAATGTCCATAGCAATCAAACAGGAAGATTCTGAGCAAGTGAGGGTGTCAAAGTCAACACGAAGATTATTCTTTCCTATCTTCATCGGATAGCCACGAGGATAGATATCAGCAACAGAGAGAACATTTGGTGCATCCAAGTTTGTTTGAGCAGCCATGTCGAGATCTGAAATAACATTAGCCAAAAGAACCAACATATCGAAAGACATAATGTTAGTCAACAGAAGGTTTTATTGTCTAATTATTGAATGTACAGTGTCAATGATTGTTACGAGTCCTAAGTCACTTGTCCAATAGTCTAAAGTCGTTGAGATAAGACTCGTGAGTTAGTTAACTTTAAGTTTAAAGTTTATGTTATCACATTTTATCCACAACTTATTAACCATTTAAGTTTATTAGTGACATTATTGGATTCGTGACGTTATGATTCATTTATTAACAAATTTGTACACATAACAACTCATAATGAAGGTCAATCAAGGCTTAGGCATAGATTTTGACAAAGTTACGCGTAAACAGGAGTGATATACGTGTAGGCGAAAGCTTATGCGTAGGATCCTAACTTACGCGTAAGAAATGTTACGCGTAGGAAAAGGAGACCTTATGCGTAGAGCTTACGCAGCGTGGCGATATTAAACCTCACGCGTAAGGTTACTCGTAAGAGTAGACCTTATGCGTGGAGTCATGCACACGCATATCCTTCACGGGATACGCGTAGTCCCACTGTAGAACCTTACGCGTAATAGTTACGCGTAAGATTACTCTTACGCATAACTTTCTACGCGTAAGGTATCCTTATGCGTAGAAAAACAAGGACCTTGATTATGAGAATTACGCGTAGAAAGCCTGAAATAAGATCATCATAACATCATTCTTAACACATACATTCATTCTGAATCAGATTATGGCAAGAAAGCTTGTTAAACAGTTACGCGTAGAAAGTCATACGCGTAAGTCAAAACCCTAGAGTTAAGGATTACGCGTATGATTTCTATCCATAGGATATGCACCAAACGATTTCTGGTAGGTCTAAGAAGTGTATAGAGTGTGTTTATCCAAGTTTTAACACCAAATAAGCCATGAATCAAAATTACCCAAACCATATGAACATAAACCCTAGTTTTCAATTTACGAAGCATTAGTGTTTCTGGGTGATTTCTGGGTTAACATATGCTCAATTCAACTTGAAAACAACCTTATACAACAATCTTTATCACCAAAAACGATCTCATTTGAAAATACCCAAAACGACTCATGAACCCTAATTTTGAAAAATCATCAATTCGTATTTCTGGGTGGATTTTGAGGATAAACATAGTATCATTGATGTTGTAAAAACGTTTTGACACACTTATTTTAACCACAAACACACACCAATGATTGTGTGTTCATACGCTTATGCGTAGAACACATAATCACTCATATCTTTAGATTTAGCCGTAGGTTTTGCATAAAAATCAAAACCCTTGCTTGTAATATCGTTTAGATTACGAAAACACTTACAATATGATGATCAAAAACACGGATATGAAGCTTGATTATTAGGCGTAGGATGAGATAGTTTTGAGTAATAAATGTAAAGTGGTAAGTTAGGTGGGAGGTTTTATTAAAAATGATTTTAAGCATTTGGCAGTTTTGGTCCCTCCACCTATTCCATTTTCATCCAAGGCCATTAACTACCATTTTGGTTATCAAACAAAGATTTTTAAGAAAGATAATTTTGACGACACTCTCCCTCGACTTAAGAAATAATGAAAGGTTATAAATTTTAGTCCGAGGAGTGTCGAAACCGAAACTTTACCACCATTGAAAAAGAAATAACTGTGATAGGATAACATGCAAGTACACGTGTTTTGAAGCAGTTATATTTATTTTCTCCCTCAACACATGATCGGAAAAATATCAATTTTGAAAGATTATAGTGTTGACGGAAGAAATGTACTTGCCATGTTTGAAAGAAAAATAGATTAGAAGAATATTTTGTTGTTTTATCGGGTTTTATATTTTTGTATTTTGTTTTGAAAAATTATTTTGGTGTTTGTGTGTTTTAAGACTGCTTTTAGGAGGTCATCCAGATCCTCTTGAGTCAAACACCTCATACCAATCCGTGGACCAACTCATTAAACCTAGCGGGAGGCAAGGCTTTGGTGAGAAGGTCCGCCAATTGGTATTCTGTACCCACAAAATATAACTCAACAAGACCGCTCCACGTGATCCTTTATGAAATGATAACGAAGATCGATGTGCTTTGATTTAGTCTTTGAATCGAGTTGCACGAGATAGCAATGGCACTCGATTGTCGCATACATCGGGATTCTGTCAAATAAGTAACCATAATCTTTGAGTTGTGTTCTCATCGGATGACTTGAGCACAACATGCCGACATGGCTACATATTTCGCCGGTTGAGGACGATATACGATCTGTTTCTTTGATTGCCATGACACCAGTTTGTCACCAAGAAATTGTAGTGCACGAGGTACTTTTCCGTGAATCTAAGAAACTGCGTGATCGGCGTCAAAAGCGATTAGTTCAAAACCGAATCCTTGGATACCGGATCCCCAGTTAATGGTTCCCTTGATGTATCGGAGATTCTTTAGCCTCGTGAGAGGTGAGTTTCGATTGAGACGATCGATAGCGGAGCAAAGATATCTGCAAATACAATGTCGGGCCGCTAGTCGTTAGATACATGAGAGACCCAATAATACTTGGTATGTGGTAGGGTCCACCAATTTCCCATGTAAATCGACATCTAGCTTCTTGGTATGAGCCATTGGTGTGGCATAGGTGTCACAGTTTTTCATTCCAAATTTGTTTAACAGTTTAAGTGCATATTTGCACTGACTCAGGAAAATACCACGGGGTGATTGATGAACTTGCAATCCTAGAAAGAATGTAAGTTCACCCATCATGGACATTTCAAAAATTTTCTTCATTAAGTTTGCAAAAGCGTTTGAGTACTTTTTATGTGTAGACCCAAAAATGATGTCATCCACGTAAATTTGAACAATTAAGATATGTGCCCCGTGATATTGTATAAAAAGAGTAGGGTCAACCGAACCTTTGGTGAAATTGTTGGCGATGAGGAAAGATGATAGCTTATCGTACCATGCCCGATGAGCTTGTTTGAGACCATCTGAGCTTTGTTCGGTTTGTAGACATGGTTCGGGAACTCGTGATCAACGAATCCATCCGGTTGGTGACATAAACCGTTTCTTTAAGTTGTCCATTGAGAAACGCTGTTTTGACATCCATTTGATAGACCGTCATATTCATATGAACCGGAACGCGAGAAATATCCGAACGACACGAAGACGAGCAACCGGAGCAAAAGATTCTTCAAAGTCTATACCCTCTTCGACGATAACCCTTAGCAACAGTCGTGACTTGTTTCGGATAACATTCCCTTCAAAGATCCAATTTGTTCTTCCAATCCATTTAGACCGATGACATAAACTCCATTGGTCGCTCAACCAGTTCCCATACTTCAAGACGTTTGAATTGGTTGAGTTCTTCTTGCATGGATTCAATCCGGTGTCTTTTGTCATTGCGTCTTTGATGTTTTGGGCTCAGATTGGTAGAGCGGTGAGTGCATAAATGCAATGTTCACCGTCACGAGTGAAGGCGTTGTCTCGTAACGATTTGGTTGATTCGGGTTGCCAATAATATTTTCCAGTAGGGTGGTCTTTTGTCCATCTATGTGTAGAGGTTGATGTTGGTATCGTTGTGCGATTCGAGGATTCAAATGGTTTGTTGAAGATTCCGCGACATCCGTGTAGCGAAGCATTAGCAAACGGGTTAAAGAACGCATTTGGATCAAAATCTGCGGTGGGGTACTTCATTGAATATCATCACCGTTCATCATTATTGGAGCGGTTTGTTCAACTGTTGTGGTGGAGTCAATCGTGTAGGTGCATCTGCAATGAGTTGTTGTAGCTGGTGTATCGTATAGGAATATTATCGGTTGTGCGTGGAAACATCGGATACACCTTTGGCATGTTCATCAATATCGTCATAGAACAGAGGAGCAAACAGACCTTTCCATTTGCCGACGAGTAAGTGGGGCTTTCACCGATGATGGGGTTGAGGAAGTTTAAGCGGTTGTGACCGGGTTCTAAGTATTATACTCGAAGCCATATCCGTGAGTTCGTCAAAATGAGCATGAATCGTTTCCATCACTTCCTTTGTCCGACGATTCCAGATCCGGAAACCTTTAGAATTATCACAATATCCAATAAATACTCCAATGTCAGCTTTAGCTTTGAGCTTTCCAAAGTCATCACGATCATTATTCGGATAGCAAAGAGATCCAAAGACATGAAGGTGTTTGAGATTCGGTTTTCTGTTGTGGACAAGCTCAAATGGTGTTTTGTTGTGTCGTTTTGTAATCATTGATCGGTTTTAAGTATAGCATGCAGTCGATACAACTTCTGCCCACAAGTAATCCGGAAGTTTAGCATTGATTAACATTGTTCTTGTAGCTTCTACCAACGTACGGTTTCGTCTTTCAACAACTCCGTTTTGTTCTGGTGTGCGAGCAATAGATGTCTGATGCTCAATTCCCACTTTCTCATAGAAGTCACGAAGGGTTTTGTTCACAAATTCAGTTCCTTTGTCTGCATTTAATTTGTCGGCGGTGTTCTGGAGTGAACTTTTATTTTCGTGAGAAAGGTGATGATCATCTGTGGAGCTTGATCTATACTCCGAAGGAAATAAACCCAAGTCCATTTGGAGTAGTCATCTACGATTACCAAGATGTAGCGTTTGCCATTTATCGTCTGCACACGCATCGGGCCACACAAATCCATGAGAAGTAGATGAAGCACATGCTGAGAGCTGTGTTCCACCTTTGAAGGAAAATGAGCACGAGTGCTTTTCCCTTGTTCACAAGCTGAGCATAAGTGATCTTTTGAATATCGGAATCGTGGGAGTCCTTCAACTAGTTTGTGTCGAGCAAGGTTGGTGATGGTTTGAAAGTTTAGATGTGAGGCGACGATTGCCATAGCCAAGATTTTGTTGATGTTGCCTTTGAAAGTAAGCGGATGGGAGATTAAGCAACCATGTCTTGCATAGAGATAGTGTAAAGACTAGAAGTACGCGAGCCAGACATAAGGTCGTTTCCTTGTAGATCACGAATGAAACAAGTTTTCTCCCTGAAAGCGACTTCCAAATCTCCATCGCAAAATTGACCAACTGAGAACAGATTATGACCGAGGCCTTCCACATAGTAAACCCTGCTAATTTCGATGTTCCCATTGATATAGTCTCCGTAGCCCATGATAGTCGCTGAAGTGATCATTCCGAACACGACGGTGCCAATGAACTTAGCAATAAAGTTTGATAACAGTTTAAGGCTGCATGTCATGTGTCGGGAACATCCGCTATCAACAATCCAGAGAATGATCTGTATCACCTGCAATACACACAGACGACACAGATGGAATAGAAGTAGATGTGGAACCCGAAGTGTTAGAGGGCTCCGAAGCAGTTAAAGTGGAAATACACACATTAATGACTTTAGGCATCCACTTAAATCCTAGTGTGTTATATATCCATTTCTGCCATCTATAACTACTATTTGCTTTAGTCATAGTGAATGCACTAGGTGTTACTACATTCTTAGGAGGTGAAACTGGAGCTACAGGGACAGTTATGTTTTTCTTAGAATCTAAGAGTGGCGGTTTACCAAGTATAGACTTAGAAGCAGTTATGGGCCTAGAGGTATTCCGATTCTTAGGATTCCGAAACCGAGAGATTAGAGCTTTAGCAACACATTTGTCATGACAATCAGAATTCATACTTTGACGACAAATATCACAAGATGCATTAGACTGAATATCAAAAGTACTTAGGAGTTTAGCATTTGTTACATCACTATTTCTATTACATGTGCCAGACGCAATGACTATAGTGGAAGCAACGTAAGTCTTATTCATTGTCCTATGGTGTTCTTCTACTTTAGCATTCCTTATTGATCTTTTCTTAGGTCGCAACTTCCTATTCTTCGATTGAGTGCTCCTAGGCTGTGAAGTGCGGACGTTTGGAAAAGACGAACTATTCTGTTTCAAGAGGAAGCACGTTAGCAACTTGTGATTTGGCAGTAGGGATTCTTGGTTCACGATTACTAAGTGTTACTGGTGCAATTCTCTTAATCACAGTAGGAGGAAGATTTTCATACTTTCCTAACATTTCTCTTAACTTAAAAATAGTGTGAATCAGATCTTGATTTTCAGAACGAATATTTCCAGCAAAATTCATTACTTCTCTAGTGTGTGCCAGATAGTGATCAAGTTCGTTTGATGCTTCGACACGAGTCTTTTTAAGTAAATCAAATATGACACCATATTCCTTTTTAACTGTTACAAGTTCTTGTTCATATTTAGAGATTTGACTTTTCAAAGACGCGTTTTCAACCTCCAGTTGCTCAATTTTTGGATGAAAAGTGTATGATTGCAACTGTTTGATTTTGGTTTGTAAAGCAAGTTCACGATTATGACAATCTTTTTGACACCATTGAAGACGATGTTTTGCGTTTGAAAGCTCGGTTAAGAGACGTTCATTTTTAACTTTTAAAGACTCGATCTGAAGCACATCATCAGTATTCTCAACAGTTACCACAGAATCAACAGAATTATCGCAGATAGAAGCAGATGCATATGACAAAGAATTCAATAACACAGCATTTTGGACATCAGCATAGATAGCAATTTCCAAGAGTCGATCAACATCTTTTCTTAACATTTTCTTTTTCCGTTTAGTATTAGAAATAGATGTTTCTGTTTTCTCGAAAACGACCTTCATTATTCCAAGTTCCTTATGAAAGTCCTTTTCCCAGGCTAATGCACAACTTTTCAAATTTTTTACATTTGGTAAAAGATGTTTCTGAAAAATGTCTCTTTGTTCACGCGCTAGAGGCGATTGAAAATGTTGAACTTTGATTTCAAAATGATATTCTATCTCATGTTGTAAAGTTTTGAGGTCAGCCATGAAAATATCAAAATATCTAAGAATTTTGCGATTTTCAGGTTTTGAATTTACTTCACTAATGGAAGGTAAAGGACCATAAGTTTGTGCATAATCTGGTTTGGGATTAACATTAGAAGACTCAGGGGTTTTAATGATAATCCTTGGTGTGTTAGAAGAATCCGTTGGTGTGACGAAGTGACCGCTTTTGATAATTAAAAGGTTTGTTGTAAACAACATTTTTAATTTTGATCGACTCGCGTCTTCGCATCTAATTCCTCTTGACGATGATATTCAACAACACTCATAACAGAATCACCAATTTTATATTCTGCATTGGAAACTTCAGGATTTGGTTTGAATGCTTTTGAAGAAAGCTTAGGTTTGTAGTCAGCAAGATTTGGTCCATATCCATTTGGATTGGGTTTTAAAGTAAACTTTTCAATCATTGTGACCGACTCACCATGTTTGTAAACAACATTTTGAAACTCTTTAAGTTTTCGTTGTAAGCCGACAATTTCTTCCAGTTGGTCATCTATTCGATTCGTTGAATGCTTTTTGTATGCAGAGAACTGTTTTTGACAAGTTAACAGCTCAGCCTTAGCTTTTTGATTTTCCAAGGTGAGAGCGTTAATTTGCTTTTTATGTTCATGTTTCAGTTGTTCTATTTCGACAATAAAGCATTCTTGAGCGGCTAGATCATGCATCCGTCTCTCTAAATATTTTTCGTTTGGTGAGATTTAGCAAAGCGGCTTCAAAACCTTTTCACGCTTTTTCTTGAGTTTTGAAAAAGTTGAGTTGCTTTTGTAAACATTCAAAATCCTTGGTTAACAGTGCATTTTTATCTTTTAAGGTTTGATTTTCAGCACAACATAAATCAATTTGGTCTTTGAATAGAAGAACAATATCTGGATTAGGTAGAGGTTCAGCGTGTTCAACGTGAGTCACAACATGATCATTATTTAGATCCTCAAGTATAACCACGGAGTCAATTTGATTATCAAAGGAAACCATAAGGTCATCTTGATCGTCAAATGTAACTACGGGTCTAGTTGAAAATCGTCGAATGAGATGTGGACGACTCATTTTGAACATTCTGAGTCCGTTCGGATCCGAGATGTTGGCGGAGATATTAGATCGAGATAAATATGGTTTGTTCGGTACCGAGACAAGCCATCGTTGTCATACACTGGGCCTGTTTCACTCATGTGTAACGCTTTGCATATTAGCCATTAACATAATCACGCATTGGCTGCAAGTCCTCCATATCATCATCGAATCAGCATACGCCATAAAGCTCGTTCTTTGTCCGTGAGAGCCACCGACTTCATCCTTAAGAGCCAAAAGTAGAGCCTCTTTGAAGTAAGCACGCCTTTAGTCCTAGGCTTTGGGCATGCATTAGCCAGTGTCCTTCTCCTGCGGTTGTAGCATCCGAGACCATTCAACCCATTCGAGCATTTGCTCCACCACTTGAGCTCTGTTGTTATTCCTACCCATAGCATTAAACCACCCTTGACCACCGCCCATCTGACGACCATAGCCACGATTCTGAACTTCAACTCGTCCATTGTTTACAACAGCTTGATTCCGTGTGTTAGATGAGGAACGAATACGATTGTTGGATTTGTTGGTGTAACGGCCAAAGGCATTAGCAATCATCACAAATCCTTGTTGCAGTGCTTTGAATGGATCGGATTCCTCATTAACTTCACTGACATATGCTTGATTGTTGTTGTTGTAAGGAACTAATTGAGTCTGTTGTGATTGTTGCTGTGATGGTTGCTGGGATGGTGTGATATTGGCAGTTGGCTGAGTTGCTTGTTGAGGAGGATAACCATTTTGAGCATACAAGGCAAGTTGCTGATTTTCCGGTTGTGAAGGTGGAGCAATTTGAGCACGGAGAATCCTTTCCTTATCAACTTCCTTTTCATGAGGTTTCAAGTAATCATACAACAATCCATAGGTAGCTTGATGCATATTCTTCGCTTGACGGAGAAAGATGACATACTTCTCCCAGTCAGGACCAAGACTACTTAGGAACTTAGTGTTAACCGCAATCCTTGGCATGATGATGTTGTGTTTATCCAAATCATTTATGATGTCTGAGAATCGATGATGATAAGACTCTAGTGTCTCCGAGTTCAATCATGAAGTATTCATAAGCCAAATAAATTTTGGATTCCAAATCCTCCCGATTAAACGGATCCTTCCATAAGAAGGCGAATATGATCCCATTTTTCGTGCGGTCTTTTGAGCATCAACACTTGAAGAATTGGGTTTGGTAATCCTAAGAGGATATATTCCATTGCAAGTTCATCGCCTTCATAGTGTAGAAGTTCTTACGGATTCGGATCTGCGACAGTAGCAATGTTGATTTGTTCATCTCTTGGTGGAGTTGCGATTGGATCTTGGTATAGTGATAGTAGGCATCCGAAATGGACCTTCCATGATAACCTTCTTTAAGAACTTTCCATGTGGCCTCTTCAGATCACAAAACCTAAAGAACCTTATCACCCATTGATCATAATTTCCTGGAGTGAGCATTGGAGGTCTATCAAGTGATCCAGCCTCATGAATTGATTGTTGGCTGCTTAAAGCTTCACACATTTTTCCAAACCAAGTCGGTTCCTTCATAGTGTGCCTGGATGGATGTTGATTGTAGAAGTTTGTGTAAGGTTGCACTTGAAAACTTGGTGGTGGTTGAACCATTTGTGGTTGTTGAATTGCGGCAAGTTGTGGAGTATGAAGTTCATTAAATTGTTGTTGATAAATTGCTTGTTGTTGATTCCATTGTTGATGTTGTGGAGTTAATTGTTGTTGTTGTTGTTGTTGTTGTGATTGATTATAAGTGTAAGGGAAATAGTTAGAGTATGGGGGTTGTGACATTTTGATAAACTTGTGTAGTAATATGGATCTTTGTAGTCGAATGAATCTTAGTTGATGAAGTGTCCTTAGGCGTAGAAATCACAATTAATCCAAAGTTACGCGTAGAAATCACTAGTACCACTTATGCGTAAAAACACCAAAGTTACGCGTAACAATAAGAGTTACGCGTAGGATTTAGCTTACGCGTAAGCAGGAAAAAGACTAAAGTTATGCGTAAGCGATGAAGTTAGGCGAGAAAGTTAGGCGTAGGATTACCTTATGCGTAAGACTAGGTTTACGCGTAAGGTGAATCTTATGCGTGGGATTTTCACGCGTAAGTTTATGCTTATGCGTAAGTTTGGGTTTTAACCCAAGTGATCTTTACACTATCACAAAGGCAAAAAATATCCAAAGTCGACGATTTTCGACTTATCCAAGTAAGAAAACACGGAATGAACCTGGCGAAGATCAAACAAAGAACAAAGTTACGCGTAGTCCTACTCGTATAACTAGGGTTTTGATACGCGTAGTTCTACTCGTAAAATGATTTTTGCCCAAAAGTACAAGAATCTTGGATTCAAAAGTGTAAAAAATGCGTTTTTGATCGAACCAAAGTTTAGGAACCGAAGTTAGGCGTAGGACCAAAACCCACTTTTAACAATCGATTCACCCAACTATTTGGCGATTGATACCACTGTTAGGTCACTAGTTTTACAACACAAGCTTACTAGAAAGAGATAGAGAGGATAAGAGGGGCGGATGAACACTAAACACACACACACAAACGTTATGATAAGGACGGTTATGCAAAGAGAATGAGTGAGTGAATAAAGTGAACAACCAACCTTCAAATGAAGGTTTACAAGGGTATTTATAGAGGAAGCTAGGGCAACACTCCTAGTTCCCATCCTTTCCTTTATGGGCTTGGGCCTAAGCTCATGGGCCTTCTACATAAGCTTAAGGCTAATAACAAACATAAAGGCCTAATTAAGCTAACTATTACATATGAATCACTAACACTTGATTATAGGTTTAGGAGTGTTTCCAACACTAAAAGCACATCTACCAAATTAAAAACAACCAATTAAAACACACCTTACTAAAAAGTACAATAAAATTTTCATAACATACAATTTAAAGAAGCTACAACATAATCCAAAATATAAAATAGTTAAACACACTAATTAATAACATTTTTAAAACACCCTAAAATAAAAATTACATGTTATTATACGTATTATACACATTAATAAAATACGCAAAACTTCATACAAGCTAACAAGTTGATGTTACATATAATTTTGAAAACTAGACCGGACCGGACTAACGTGTTCAACCGGGAATCGGTGTCGCCACCGGTTCGGCTAACCAATTAAAGCCATCCGAAAACGAACCAGAGAGGACTCGTTGAAACCGATACAAACCGGTGAATCAGGTCTCATCAAGATCTATTTATGCGGTTAATCGTCACAGGGTACCCGCCGCCAAAACGCGCGAGTACCATGCTATATACTATATATAAAGGAAAAACCAAAAAGTAAAAAAGTGAAAAGTTGAAACTAAAAGTGGAAATGTTGGAGACATATATTTCAAAACCGGTTGACCAGACGCTTCAAACCCGTGGGTTGAACCGATTTAATTTGACTTGTTTTCACCCAACCGCCGGGTTGACTCGATTTAAATCTACTTGTTTTTTGATCGAACAGTTCAACCGGTTGAACCACCCGGTCGAACCAAGTTTCAAATTTGACAAAATTATGAGAAATGATGAATTAATTGTGGAGCCCATGACAAATTAAGTAATTGTAGTTTTTTGTTGTTTATTTTGCTTTGACACATGTACGTTGTAATTTGTATAATATTATTTTGAAAAATGTTGGTCTTGCACCACTTAAGGGACTAGCATATATGAATCGTTTTTTAAAAGTTAATATATATTGTATAGCCCTTTGTCCGGTATATTAATAATGTTATGTAAGTTTATTAGAACCACAAAAATTAAATAGTATTGTTATCTTTAGCGATAATTATTTGTACCCCAAACAAATAGCTTTGAACAATACTTAAATATCTATACAAATTGATACTACAAGATAATTTTATTATGGGATATTAAATTTGTAAGGTTACAAGTTTAAAAGCCACACACCAAATGATAAACGCTACACATGTAAAAAAAAATAATAGTTGTCACTGCCTAAATTATTGACAAAACAAGAAAAGACGGTCACCCACGTTAGCTATACCTCTAAACTACAATAAAATATTGTCAACTACATAATACTGTTGCTTTTTGTAATGTTTGAATTTATTATTACTAAAATCTTAATAACTTACTCCCTCCGTCCCATATTAAATGTCCGGTTTGAATTTTCAAAGTCTTTATCTCTTAACTTTGACCATAAATATTTTTAGTTGTGTTATATAATATTTGATGCAAAATATATGAATAGATCGAGTTTTAAATGTATTTTCACTACGTATTATTTTTATCTAATACTATATAACACAAGCAAAAATATTTAAGGTCAAAGTTGTAAAAGAAAGACTTGAAAATTCAAACATGGACATTTAATATGGGACGGAGGGAGTAAAAGTTAAAAAATCCTATTAGAAATATACTTCCACACTTAGATCATAATTTTCTTGAAAACTGTATATTTGTGCTGGTATGCAACCACACATCAGAATTATAGTTATTCGAAAATGATTCTTTGACGTTACAAATACAGTCTGTTGAAAGAAACTTATAGGTCGTCCGAATTTTGCAGAATACTAGACACCGTTGCCGCTAGGCACGGGTACTCGTCTAGTACTATTTTAAGCCATCTATGTAAATATATTACTTATGTAGTTAAATTGAAAGTTAATTGGTCATATAGGAAATTTATTAGCAATATGCTAACATCTGATTGGTGATATCAAAAATTGAGTAATTAACTTATAATGAGAATTGGCTAATCAAATATGGACATGTAAGTAGTCACAATGGAAGTAGATCGATTATATAAATCACATTATAAATCATTTAATCTCAAATTACATATACATAAGAATACAAACTACATCAACATCAATAATTCACTAGACAAAGTCAAAATAAAAATAAACCTTTCTGAGTCATTCCCGCCTATGCTTTTCCTTTTCCCTCTAAGAGCATCTGCAATGCACGCTTTTGTAAAGACTTTTCACTATTTTAAAAAGTCATTCAAATGACTTTTTGCATTGTGAGTAAAGACTTGTTGTTGCATTTAATGTGAATAACTTGAGAAACTCCAAGTGTTTGACGAATAGCTTGAAGCTTTTGTTCAAGCATTGATTTTTCATTTTCAGTCCCTTTTTTAGTTTTTAAAAAGCTTTTGTTAAAGCTTGATGCATTGGAGCTAATGTGTATATATGACTTTTCAATTAATGAAATCTAGTTACATTGATGGTATGTAAGAAGCAAAAAGTCATTAATGACTTTTTGCACTGCGGATGCTCTAAAAGCAAAAACACTTTTAGCTTTCCCCCAAAAGCATTAAAAATATCAGATCCTTTCAACAAATTCGGTTATCAAGTAAGGTTCCATCACATTATAATTAAAATTCGATTTGCGCTATTGGATAAGTCATTGTTTGACGGATTTTGATTCGCGACTTTTCGCTAATTGGATAAAGAGAACCATTGGTTTTATTGCCTAAATTACTGGTAGATAATGTTTAGTAAAATTGTGCTTGTAGATAACTAGTCTCATTTAGAAAATAAGCTAAACCAAACACCCCTTTAGTCCCTTAGTGTTCTTGTTTACAGCTTACCTAAGGCTATTAAACCAAACATCCATGTGTAAGTAGATGTAGTGAATCTATGTAGATAAGTTCAACTTGAGACTAGTTGATGTGAGCTACCCAATTACTCGTTTGCATTCTTCCTTCGAGGTCTTTTGGTGGCTAACTTACTTGTAGATAATGTGAACTCATTTAATACCATTGGGTTTAGTTATGTCGGCGAGGAGGGACAGAAAATGTATGTACAAGAGAAAAATAGTAATGGTCTTCTTAGCTCTTATTACCAATCAAGAGTGTTTGAAAGCAGAAGTTTCCGAAGTAATGTAGTTTTCCGTATCAAATGTCCTTGTTGTAGGTGCAAAATTAAACGAGCTCTTTAATTGTACATCTGGATTTTTATTCTGAGGATAGGAATTTGTAGACGCTTATGTATAGTGCATATATGAAGGATATTACCATATTCGACACTCAGTCACTTAGTCATTCTTCTTGTAGGTGGTGTGGGCAATGCATATTGTAATTTATTTTAGTTACCATGAATCTATTGCCAATGTACCAGCATGAAAAGTATGCATACTTGGTACTGTTGTCATAAAAGTGATAAAATTCAAAATACTGACATACATCTGGTTAATACGTACATAGTGTGTTGTGGACAATGAAGAATGATCTCTATTTGGTTTATAATCTCATATATCCTTAGGTTTTTTAATGGTGATAAGTATGTGTTTGGCTTGATAATTTTGTGGTGATTATGAATCGTTGTGTTCTTCTTAAGGAAAACCAAGATATATCCGGTAAACCTAACACAGCCCGGCCCATATTAACTTGTACCAAAAAGTAACCATTTAGACCTGTTACCAAAATTACCCATGTTGACCCGTTTCAGTAATACCTGTTTTGACCCGTTCTTAAAGTACCCATTTTACCTGTTAGCTCGTCCATTTCATTGATGCCTTTTAATTATGAGTCAAATGTATGAGAGATATGATTATTGAAGCACTTAGAAGGTAAATAATTGTCATAATACGACAAGGAAACACAACAGTTAGATTAGTACTATAATTCCCAATCTCGCCAAGTGAATCTTGTATATATATATGAATGTTGAAACTGACAAATGCTATTGTGCTCATAAGTTATTAAACGTAAAGATCAAAATACAAACTATGGAATAAAAAGTTAATAATGAATCAGTCCTTGTTGTTGCTTTGAGTTAGCTACTTTTGATTTACAAAACTCAGTTGTTATCTGGAAATATGCTGGTTCAGAATAGAAGTTTGTGTTTAGCTACAATCATCTATCCTTGTATTCCTGGCTCCCCTGACAACGAGTTATATATAATTATATATATCTATACTCTCTTATAAAGGAGCAATAAACACATCCTAACTCCGAGCCTTACAGCAAACCTAGGTTTAAGATTCAGCCACCCAAGCCTAGCCCCGAACCCTGAGAGATTTAAAAAAAAAAAAAAACTCACACACAAACTCTCAAACCTGATAACCACTCTCTCTAAACACACATTAGCACAAGTGTCTCTCTCTCTAAACACCAGGCGCACGCACACAAACTCTCAAACCTGTGTCACCATTAACTACACGCCACCACTACCTCTGCCTTCTTCAGCACCAAAACCATCACTACCACCGAAACCCACGACGAAACCTATCAAACAGGAAGCCTACTACCGAATCTGCTGCTATTATAACATTTTTTAGTTTTGTAAGTTTTTTATTTATAAATCTAAATATATCTTTTGAGTTTTGAAGGTGTTCTTTACTAAAACTGTGTTTTTATAACATTTTTGACTAAAAATATTTGTAGATCTGCTGCCGCCACTGCCTCTGTTGCCGAAATATGGTTTAATGTTTTCTTGGATATATGGTAAACAAAAGTGGGGTTCTTCGTGGTGTTGGTGTTTTG
Source organism: Chrysanthemum lavandulifolium (assembly GCA_022545495.1). Classification (NCBI taxonomy): domain Eukaryota; kingdom Viridiplantae; phylum Streptophyta; class Magnoliopsida; order Asterales; family Asteraceae; genus Chrysanthemum; species Chrysanthemum lavandulifolium. Next base: position 276,038,997 of record CM040240.1, on the reverse strand, counting down.
TTGGTTTAAAAAATGGTTGATGTTTTTGTTTCTATTCTTTTATCCTTTCGTTCATTTGTGGTTTATGTTATGTCTTGATATTGGAGTAGAGGAGGTGGTTTCGTTTATAAGCCAACTGATGATGTTTTCTTTGAAGCCTCAGTTTTAGTGGGATTTTCATTTAGAAGTCCACTGGTTTTGTTTTGGATCTGATCGGTTTTAGCATTTTTGCAGTGTTGGTGGTCTCGATTCGAGATTTGTTCCTGAGTTTGCAATGTTTTTTAGGCCTTTATCCATGGTGAACTATCATCGTGAATTCAGTTGTGAGAGCTGGCTTTATTGTGGTTTTGGTTGTGAAGATCTTTTGAGATTGTGTTTTGCATATTTGTGTTTTTTTTTGTTACATCTGTTTTTGCAACGGGATTTTTAAAACTCAGATCTGTTTGTTTGTTAGACTAGGCGAGTACCCGCGCCTAGCGGCAGCTGTTTCTAGCGCCAGATAATTAATGATTTGTGATATTGTGGTGGGTGTTTTGTGTAGCGTTTAAAATAGAACGTGAACCGATGAAAATGCAATTGCAAACGGTTGTACTATACGATAATTAAAGTCTAGACAAAATTCTTAACATCTATCAAACAACATATAAAATCATTTAATGAAAATGAAAGTAAACATTACATCGTTATGGGATAAAACTAACAACACATGTTACTTGTCGTAAAAACTTGCAAGGAGGGATTAATGGTGACCAAAATTAGCGTGAATATGATTAGCCCAAAATAAAATAAAAATTGGCTAATTTTGGCTATTTTGTAAAAGATTTGGGCACATTTAGCCTTTTTTTTTTTTTTTTTTGAAATGAGCGTATTTAGCCTATTGAAAGTTAAATGTGCACTAACGGGCACATATTTTCTCATAATTGTAAAACATTATAATCATTTTGAAGAAAACTTATAAATAATATATTTATATAGCGACAGATCGTTTTGTGTTAAAAAAAGTTTGTGGGTTCTAAACGAAAATAATAAAAGTTTGAAGATTTGGGGATTAAACATAACGTTTTGAAACCCGGTTCGACCGAGTGGTTCAACGGTTGAACCGTTCCGTTGAAAAACGGGTCGATTTAAACCGAGTCAATATGACAGTTGGGTCAAAACGGGTCAAATTAAATAGGTCAACCCACGGGTTTAGGCGTATTAGGTCAACCCGGTTTCGATATGTGTTAATAGTTTCAAATTTTACTTTTACTTTTGGTTTTCCTTTATATATAATATAGCGGTACCGTGGCGTTGCGAGTACCACATGACGATAACCGAGAAATAGATCTCGATGAGACCGATTCACCGGCTTGTATCGGTTTAACGGGTCATCTCTAGTTCGTTTCGGATGGTTGTTATTGGTTAGCGAACCGATGGCGACACGGTTTCCGGTTGAACCGTTGGTCCGGTCCGATTTTAAAACTATATGTACCATCAACTTGTTAGTTTGTATGAAGCTTTGTGTGTTTTATTAATTTGTATAATGTGTATAATAACATGTACTTTTCATTTTAGGGTGTTTTAAAAATAACATTAATTAGTGTGTTTAATTATTTTATATTTAGAATTATGTTGTATCTTGTTTAAATTGTACATTGTGAAAATTCAATTGTATTTTTTAATAAGGGGTGTTTTAATTGGTTGTTTTTAATTTGGTATATATGCTTTTAATTGGTTGTACAATGTGAATAAATTACTGTACTTTTAAGTAATGGGGTGTTTTAATAAGAGTATTAATTACACAAATATATTTATCTCTCATTTGACCATTAGACTTTTTCACTTTTCCACTTTTCCACTTTGACTGTTTTTCCATTTTATGTAGTATAGATTTGTTATTGGTAATGTGGTTTTGGATTCTACTTTTTCGGTTTCTGTTTTGACCAAGGGAGACTCTGGAAATTTGATACTCACAAAGATGGAGTTTGAATTTGGACATAAATATTGTAGAAAGATGAGATTGAGTTTTGGGAGTAAAAATATTATAGAAAGAGACATGACAGAAAAAGTAGTTTTCGAGTAGCAAAAAAGTTATTAATAAATTTGTATCAGATTTCCATAAGCTTGAAATAAGTATTGGGAGTTGTATTTAAGATGGAGTTTGAATTTGGACATAGAGTTAATAAATATTGTAGAAAGATGAGATTGAGTTTTGGGAGTAAAAGTATTATAGAAAGAGACATGACAGAAAAAGTAGTTTTCGAGTAGCAAAAAAGTTATTATTTTAAGGACACTATAAAAAGTAGTGAGGACACTAGGTTACAAGATTGCATTATGTTAATGTATGGGCATTGTACATCATGTGACATTCCTCTACTTTGAAGATAAAAAGATAAAAAAGTTACAAGATCGCTTTTATAAAAGATAAGATGTTACTGTATGGGATTAATACAAGAGGAGGAAAAAAAAAGTTACAAGATCGCTTTTATACATCATGTGCCATTCCCTATCAATCAAATTCATCAACGTCAATAGTGCATATAGAAGATTTAAACTGTAAATAGAACATCCTCACTAATTGCATGACCCAGTGGTTTATACGAAATCTTATTGTCATTGAAAAAGACAAAATAAAAAGAGGTAAAGTAAAATTTTGAAATTTGAAAATTTTCATTGAGTCTCACAAAAGTAAGTTTTCCATTAGATGAGACTTGACACAATTAAAAATAAAGGACCACACATTTAACGTCTAAGTGCATAAAATATACCAATATAAAGAATGAAGCTTTTAAGTATGGGACTACTTTATATCAAAATGATCAGATAATTAATTTTTACTTCTTGATTATTTAGTACAAAGGTGTAATAAATTTGAACGATTGGCACTGACAACGTATAAATATGGACGATTCGTAAAAAAAGTGTTATAAACTTTAAAAATACATTAAATAAGTGGTATTATTTATAAAGAAGTGAAATGAGAAAAGAAATTGCACCAAGTACAAATTGACATCTACTACCATCATTGAGTTATCATTGCACCATCGTCAAATCAAACCAAAAATATCGTTATACTATATAATTGTGGCCATAATAGTTTGTCTTAAGAAAACACAAATACCAATATTGATACAACCAAAGTTTATCAAAAACAATATACCATTGCCGCTAGCCACGAGTACTCGGCTATTAAATACAACGCTATCAGAAAATCAATGCAACCAAGCCATTAGAAAAATATTTCAATTTAAAACTATATTACCAAAAAATGATTCCCTTACGCTACAAAACAATATGTTGAAAAAATTATTTGCCGTCGAAATTTGGTTGAAACTTGAAACCGCTGTCGCTAGGCGCGGGTACTCGTCTAGTAAAACAAAAATATGCAAAGACATATATATTCTCATCTACAACCACGTATCTACAAACGCTAAACACATTTGTATCACTATTCACTACCACCTACCTCACTCCTTTTTCATTATTGAGAATACCCCTTTTTGACTATTGACTACCAGTCCACCACTGGCTACTCTTTCAGATCTGCTTCATTTCGTATCATTTTGTAACCCAAACCTCGCCCACTTTTTGATAAAGATAGAAACATGATGTTTTCATCTGACGAATTTGATCACCTAAAAATACCCCTTAAAAATATCCTGATAGCCACCAACAACTTTGCTGACTTAGGAAATGTCATCGGCAGAAGTGGAATTGAAAAACGTTACAAGGGACAGCTCTTGTGGTCCGGTGAGTTGATTGAAATCCTTGCTCGGAGGTTTAATAAAGATGTATGGGATGATGAATATGATCAGATGTTTTGGACGGAGATATCGATGCTGTCAAGTCTCAAGCATAAAAATGTGGTTTCTCTTGTCGGGTTTTATGATGAGAATGATGAGAAAATCATCATTACCAAGCGTGAGATCAGAGGAAGTCTGGATAACTATCTAAGTGACCCGATTTCGTTGACATGGGTGCGAAGATTGGAGATATCTGTCGGTGTTGCGCGCATTGAGCTACATTCATTATGACGAGCCACGCGATTTCAGCGTAATACACGGCTCATTAGCAGTGATGAGTTCTATTAAATGATGACTGGGAACCCAAGTTATCTTGTTTTGAATGTTCCATGAAGATCAAAGCATCTCAAAGGGACCATTCATTTCATACTAATGAAGTTGAGTATGTGGAAGGGTATGGAGACCTAACATATGTTGAGACTAAAAGTGTGAGTCACAAGTCGATATCTACTCCTTTGGGATAATATTGTTTGAACTACGTGTGGTAGGAAATGGGTAAGTGATGAACAAGATAATAAGTATTTGGCTCCGGTGGTTATTTTCATTATAAAAAGAAAATACTAGATGAAATAATTGATCCGGTTCTATGGAAACAAATAGATCCGCAATCATTCAACGTTTTGCGAAGATAGCATATGACCCGCTGAATGAAGAAAGATCGCGACGTCCGGATATAAGTGAGGTTGTCACAAGACTTGAGAACGCGTTGAAACTTCAAATGGAACGTCAAATTGTTGTAAGACGGTTTTTCTCTGTCATATTTCTTTTATAAATAATCTCTATTTATTTATAATATTAATATTAACACGAGCAAAATTGTTTACTTATTACTGTATATTTATTATAATAAAGGAGCAGTCAAAAGTTGCGGCAAAAGTTGAAGATACATCATCCAATCATGACAAGGTAATTATTATTATTGTTGTAAGTCATTGGAATTTTAGAAATGTGACCTCTATATATACGTGTGTTATTTTTGGAATACTTGGTTATGTTATCTTGTTTGGTACATATAGGGATCATTGACCTCCATACCTACAAACGTTAAGCCCCATGTCATCAAAAAGACAAAGTCTTTCCTCAAAGACCTTTCTCACTTAAAACTCGAAGCCAAAGATTTAATATCAGCAACCAACAATTTCGATGTTGAGAATATTATCGAAAAATTTAAGAGATATTGTTGTTATAAAGGCCGTCTCTTACGTTCTGAACAATTCTTCGATATTATTGTGAAGTGGTTTTATGAAAAATATGTAAAAGATGAGAGCAAAAAATTTTGGACGGAGATTTCAATGCTTTCTAGTCTCGAGCATAAAAATCTAGTGTCTCTTATTGGGTTTTATGAGGATGAGAAACATAAGGTTATCATATACAAGAAGGAGGCCAACGAAAGTCTCGCAAAATATCTAAGTGACCAGACCCTCACATGGATGCAAAGGTTGAAGATATGTGTTGGTGTTGCGAAGGCATTGAGTTACATCCATTATGATCCTGGACGTGATTTTAGTGTCATACATTGCAACATCAGGAGCTCGAATATTTTACTTGATGATGAATGGGAACCCAAGTTATCTGGCTTTGAACTTTCGTTGAAAAATACAGCAGCTCGAAGGCACCGTCTGATTCTTACTCGTGATAATGTTAAGAATGTATACACAGACCCAAAATATGAAAAGACTGGTGGTGTGACCCACAAGTCGGATGTGTATTCATTCGGTGTTGTATTACTAGAAGTCTTGTGCGGAAGGAGTGAAAACGATGGCAAAGACGAATATGAAGACGAAAGCGAAAATGAACTTGATGATAAGTTGAAAGATGGGTTATTAAGTCAGCTGGCCAAATCTCATTTGGATGATATGATCGATCCGTATTTACGGAAACAGATGGACCCAAGAGCATTAAAAATCTTCTCGAAACAAAGATATGGCTGCGTAAAGAGGAAAGAGCGGATCGGCCATATATAGATCAGGTTGTCAAAAGACTTGATAAAGCGTATGATCTTCAATGGAAACACGAAAACCAGTAAGAACATTAACTTGTTTTATCAACTTCATGTAACAATAATCATTATATTATCAACTCATTTCCTTTTCTCTTGCAAATATTATTATAGGTTATTTCGAGGAATGTAGTTGATGGTACATCATCTAATCACTTGAAGGTAATTAAACTCTTTAAACTTTTCATTTATGTTTTTTTAAGTACCAAAAATTCTCTAGCAACTAATCACAACACATACTTATATTGACCTACATGAGATAAAAAAAACCCTTTGGTTATACTTAGGCTGCCACTAGCATTTCTTGGATTAAAAATTTAAAGTGTATGTTTGACAAAATAGCAATCTATAAGAACTAGCGGTTAGAAGTAGATGTAAGCAGCATCATTTAACACTCGCTTATTATTATTATTATTATTATTATTATTATTATAAGAATCTAGGATTTACAAGAAATTAGTAGGAGCCGAGATACTATTATTATTATCATTATTATTATTATTATTATTATTATTATTATCATCATTATTATTATTATTATTATTATTATTATTATTATTATTATTATCATTAGAGTAAATTACACCGTTCGTCCTTGTGGTTTGCGTTGACCGCAGGGTTTAGTCATTTGACCAAAAAAATTGCACCGGACGTCCTTAAGTGTGAAACGTTATGCACCGTTCGTCCCTCCGTCCATTTGGGCCCACCAATTGCCACTAACGTCAGTTAACTGAGGTTTTTAAAGGGGCATTTCGGTCATTTCTCAAGTACATACCATTTATTAAATACAAAATAAAAATACCACAAGGACACGGTGTACTTTACTTATGCTTCTCTGTCTTCTCACTTATATCCAAAACCAGGAAAACAAAAAGGAGTTTCACCTCCTTCTTCTTCAATCTTTAACCTTGAGCCATCACATTCATACTCAGTCTATGCGCCCCTATTCTCCCTAGACAAAGTCATGTGCTTGTGTTGAAAAAGAAGGATGAAAGCGAGGATAGTCAAGAATGGACTTCATCCAACTCGAGGTCAAGAGAGCTATGGTCAAAGCTTCCACTTATGTTCTTATTTGAGTCACGAAAATCTCACAGAACTCATCCACATATCACACAAATCTGAGTTTTATAAAAGTTAGGGTTTCATAATTTAGGGGTTCTTGAAATTGATAGAGGGGTTTTGTAAATTGAAGTATTAGAAGTGTAATTCGAGTTTCAATCTCATCAATTTCAAGAGATTCGAGTCCAATTTGGATTTCTCATTGTTCGGTTCATCCCACCTCACTCGACATCTTTGAACTAAAAACATGGATCATGTGCTAACTAGTTGGATTCGGGTGAACTCAACTCAATCATCAAATCTCCTTCATCATAACCCGATCTAAATCTCTTCTTCATTTGCTGTTTAATCCGGATCAAGAACACGTCACAAGGGCTTCAAGATCCATTAGTGGGTCTCGGGTAGGTGTAAGTTGTTATGTGTTTCAGTTTGAACGACTCAAGAAAAAGGATTAACAGCCTTCTTAATTGCTTTATCTTTGATATTCAGACATTAGATGAAGGATAGTCTTAAAAAGAATCAGTGGTGAATGATTTACGTGTGTTAGACCCTCGATGGTCTTGATGTTTCAATAATTAACACGAAAAAAAATTATGAGAATTTTTTTTTTTCATTTAGTACGAGTGATGAGGAGTTGATTGTGTCGGACATTAGATGAGGAGGATGGGATATTGATTCTTTCGGAGTTGGTTGTGTTTGGTTATGTGGTTGTGGTAACTTCATTTACAACATTCGCGCCTTGAATTTTTGTTAAGGATTTATGACTAGTGATGTAATAAAACTGAAGTTACTTGTGAGTCTGGTATTTGGTTTTGGTCTGGTCTTAGTCTTCATCTTCATCTCCTTTTTCTGTCTTAGTTGTAAAGTCCTTTGTATTCAGGAGACTCAAAAAGTTTTTTTTAGATATGAGTTGGTTTGTGTTCATATGAACTGATCTGCAAAACGAGGGTGCGTAAAATAGATGGGGGCGCACATTTTTATTTTGTATTTAATAAATGGTATGTACTTGAGAAATGACCGAAATGCCCTTTAAAACCTCAGTTAACTGACGTTAGTGGCAATTGGTGGGCCCAAATGGACGGAGGGACGAACGGTGCATAACGTTTCACACTTAAGGACGTCCGGTGCAATTTTTTTGGTCAAAGGACTAAACCCTGCGGTCAACGCAAACCACAAGGATGAACGGTGTAATTTACTCTTATTATTATTATGTGTGAAATGTATCAAAGGTAACGTTATAATTCTCAATCTTGTTTAGTAACATTAAAATAAGTAGGGTTAGAATTTTAATGCTTGTTTTAAACCATGTTGCCGAACAGTATTTTTATCAAAAACGCCAAGTGATACAAGGGTATGTTTGGTAAAACTAGGTGTAGGCTGATTACTATAATTTGAAAGCTGGTAAATATAAACAGATAAATGTTGGCTCTTAGCGGTAACTACAAACTCTGATTTTTATTTTTGTATAAGTGTTTGGAAAGTTAGTTGTGGTCGTAACTTTAATATGTAAAATGACACTAAAAGACATTTACATGATTAGAAACGACTAAAAACTTAAAAAATAAAAATCAATTTATGGATAATTAGTTTGATGACATTCAAAATGTATCTGGTAACAATCATTGACGCCGTACATCAATATGTAGCAATGTCACTAATGTAGTTTGATGTTATTTAAAGGGAAAATGTTTTTATAAGGTATCATACTTGCCATCATTTGTTTTTTTGGGTAGCGAACACATTTTTTTGCTTTTGTGGGTAATTTTCTTTCAAATTCATCTTTTTTGGGGTATTTTGCAAAAAATTTGGACATTTTTGCCCCTATTAGATAATAGATTATTTTTTTTGTGAAGGGCAAAAATGTCACAAAGTACCCAAAAAAGGATGAATTTGAAATAAAAGTATCCACAAAAGCAAAAAAATTTGTTCGCTACCCACAAAAGCAAATGTTAGCAAATATGATACCTTTTAAAAATATTTGTCCTTATTTAAAATGTATCTCGTAACAATCATTGACGCCGTACATCGATATGTAGCAATATGACTAATGAATCATTTTATCTCAATAGATGTATTTCGAAGAGTTTTGGGTGTTTGTTTTATGCCCCGAACATCATGAAATTCGTCAACTGAAATAAAATTTGGATGTTGCTCAAATTTTATGTAATCGAACATGTTTCAAGTTCATTTTGCAATATTAAATTGTAGTCTAACACAAAACGAGACCGCTATTAAGTTAACAATATGTTAAAACCACATTCTCCACAGTAGATTGCCATACAACTGTCAAGTATGCATACATCGTAACTTTATAAGTTACGTTTGTACATCCATATTATTAGTATTTTTATCGTACCGACAATATTTAATCTTTTTCTTACTCATCACACATAAATTATAGTAAAATCAACTAACATGCATAATTATTGTTAGAATATAACACATCCCACGTAAATAAGTCATCTACTAATGTGGTTACGGGGTTCATTGCCGATTTCGGGCTATCTAAAAAAGTAGCCGCCCTGAGATTAGGTGGCTCGCAATGTCTAATCGAAAACCAGGTAAAATAAATAAATGAAATAATAAAAAAATCAGTTGATTGTTAATTCCAAAATTAATGAATTTCTAAACACCCCCCTTTTATGAAAATAGAATTAAAATACTAATTAAACAAATCAATCAAGCTATTAAACACAAAAAACACACAAATCTTTTATATAATAAAGGAACTACATCATTTCAGAGTGATTTTGCAAAATCATTCTTATCGAAAAAACCTTAGACCAATAGGATTGCTCGATTTTGCTACGTAGATAAAATTGAGTGATGTAATTGGTTAATAAAAAGCCAAATTGAATTAGTTTTGATCAATTTATTAAATTTGGTGGAGAAATTTAATTAAAAAAAACCACGGTGTCATATTTATGAAAACAAAAACTTAAACAAAGAGGAGATAATTAAAAAAATTTAGTGGTCGAATTTTTAATAATTTATATAGAATTAAGTATAAATTTATAAGTTTCCATATTTTAATAACTTTACAAAATAAACAAATAACCCCTTACAATTTATATCTCCTAGACTTTATAATATGAACCTTTTTTAAAAATTAAATGATTATTAATATTAACTTTACAAAATAAACAAATAACCCCTTACAAAATGTTGTAAATATACGAATTGGTTTTAGTCTACGTATAAAATAATTATTAAGACTTTCATCCATTAATTGTTTTTATTATATATGTTAAATAAGGAGTAATGTTATTCTACTTTAAAAGTTTAATCTATGCGTAACAGGTTTGTTTGAATGTTAAATACGGCTAAATTATTAACGGGAATATAAATATCAAATGCTATGCACGAGTTACTGAGATATGAAAATTAATGTACTTATAAAAACGATTCATGTAATTCTTATTTAGAGTTTATATACGGATATCCGGAAAAATATTTTTTAAAAACTTTACTGAGTATATTATAACTTCATCAATGCTCATTATGTGTTACTAAACTCACACATTTTATACAACATTATATCAATAGTTAAAGGTAAACACCAACATCAACCTCAACCTCAACCTCAATATTTATGTCAGGTAAAAAAAAGTTAAATCTTTATTTAACAAGAATTTCAAAAAATGTTAATAAATATTGATACATAAGGAAAAACTTGTGCATAAATATTAGTTGTACTTATATCACAATTTCACAGGTAAATTCTTATATATCCTTATGCTAAACTAAAATTTTAAAACAAATTTGATGTATGTGTAAATCTCATGCGTGCACGTGACTTATAACTAGTAAAATAATACAAAAAAAATAATCGGTAAAATTATTATCAAAGATGTATAAATGAAACAAATTATTAGCCACGATACCCGCCATCACATCATGCAATTACTATCTATCTTACTATCTGATAATGCATGAAAGCCTTTTATAAATAGCAATACTTAAAATTCAGCATTACTTAAAATAGAAATACTAATTAAAACACATATTCTAACATTAATTTCTCTACTAAATAACTTACAAGTCTTAAAGCTTAATGTACAAAATACAAAACACTATTAATGTGGTCAAAATATTTAATGTAGTCAGTGAATTAATAGGTAAATAAATAAAATTAATGCAGTTATTAAAACACCCCTTACATAAAAAAATATAAATTATCAAACTTATTGTCAATTAACTTAAACATAATTCTTACATTAAATGTCTCTAATACAAATAATAAAGCACGTTATACAAATATTTAAGCCCGGATGGGCAACGGTCCAAACGGGCTCGAGCCTAAACGGGAACGAGCTAAACGATATTCTTGATATCCGTAGATTTATTGCCAAAAACATAATAAATTAAAATACATGATTCATCGAAAACTTTTATTTCATGATACCCGCCGTGGCAACACGCGGGTGCCCTACTAGTTATTATCGAAAGGTGATAACATGTCAAGTTGGACCAACAAGGAAAAAAGACTCAACATTAGTGGTAGGTTATTTATAATTTAATGGTATGAAAATAAAAGTGTAATTATAATCTCAAAAGGCTTCATGAATTTTAGGAAGTGTTTGTTTGCGAATTTTATATTATGAGTGTAGATTAAACCCAAAAAGAATTGTTTGATTAAAAATTGTAGGTACATGTATTTTTCATCCACAATTGGAATTCACCAAGCCAGATTATCAAAATAAAATCTGCCATCTTTTATCTTTTCCAAATAAAGTGGACCTTCTTTTTGTCTAAGCCACTCATTTTAAATAAACTTATTTTCTAACAAAAAATTAAATAATTTTCTTGTATAAATTTTTAAAATATAATGTTATACCATTTATATATTTTCTTTCTCTCTTACTTTTTTTTCTTAAAAATTAAGGCTTGTTAAACTTTTTTATTAAGCCATTTTTAATTAAAAGACGACTTAATGCTGATACTTTTAATTTTATTACTTAATATATAGTGCACATATTTTAATACATACATACATATATATATATATACATACATACATACATACATACATACATACATACATACATACATACATACATATATATATATATATATATATATATATATATATATATATATATATATATATATATATATATATATATATATATATATATATATATATATATATATAAACAAACTATAATATGGAAATTTAAAAGTAAGATTGTATTATGTTGTTTATTAACAACACATTTACAGTTATTAATAATATATGGAAATTTAAAATCCTTTTATCATTATAAATTTAAGTATCGTTAAGACATTAAAACATTTATTTAAAAACCTTCTATAAAATTTAAAATATATAAATGGTATAACATTATATAATTTTAAAATATAATGTTATACCATTTGTATATATTTTTCTCTCTTCCTTTTTTTTTCTTAAAAACTAAGGCTTGTTGTTAAACTTTGTTATTAAGCCATTTTTAATTAAGAGACGACTTAATCTTGATACTTTTAATTTTATTACTTAATATTCGATTGCACATATTTTATATATATATATATATATATATATATATATATATATATATATATATATATATATATATATATATAAACAAAACTATAATATGGAAATTTAAAAGTAAGATCGTATTATGTTGTTTATTAACAACACATTTACAGTTATTAATAATATATGGAAATTTAAAATCCTTCTATCATTATAAATTTAAGTATCGTTAAGACATTAAAACATTTATTTAAAAACCTTCTATAATTATAAATTTAAGGATCATTAAAACATTAAAACATTTTCGTTAGAATATGTCGTTAGAATTTAATATCCGTGACCAATAATACATGTTCATGTTTTCTAACTTAGTGGTTACTATAAATTCTATATTTTCATCAATTTTCTTTGAAAAACCGGCAATTCGATGGGTCATTTAGCTAGTATTTTAAAAATGTCAGTAGATTTTTCCCTATTTTTTTCTTTTGTAGCTTCACCCAATCCTTACTAGCATTAATGTGGTGCTGTATAACTCCATAATGTTGCAGGGAAGAACTTGGAACACTTGAAGATTCGACTAAATGATATAATCCAGGCTACCAACAATTTTGATGAAGGATATTGCATCGGGTCAGGCGGATTCGGTAAAGTGTACAAAGCAGATCTTGAACATTTTGATAGCAGTAATTCCTCGTCGATAGAAGGTGTGGATAAATGCGATTTACCCAAAAAACGAAGCATGGTAGCCATAAAGCGAATTCACAATCAAGAAGGAGAACAAGGGTTCAATACAGAAATTGAGATTCTGACTTGCTGCAAACATGAGAATATAATCTCTCTTCTTGGTTTTTGTGATGAAGATCGTGATCACATGATCCTTGTCTATGAGCTTGCTTCTAAAGGGAGTCTTGAGGATTATCTTGGAAACAGTGATAAGATGAATAATCTTACTTGGATGCAACGCTTGAAAATATGTCTTGGTATCGCACATGGCTTGAATTACATTCACACCAACACAGATCAAGACAAGCAAAAGATAATACACCGTGACATCAAGAGCGCGAATATTCTATTGGACGATAACTGGAAGGCTAAGATTGCCGATTTTGGGCTCTCCAAATTTCATCCAGCAGATCAAGATGCCAGTACTTTCAATGCCAGTACGATTGCAGGTACACCTATGTACTTCGATCCAGAATATGAGAAGTTTGGAAAGCTAAATAAGAAAGCAGACATTTACTCTCTTGGAGTGGTGTTATTCGAGACCTTGACTGGGAGGTTAGCCTATGATTTTGAGAAGGGGATTGCACCCATTGCGCGGCAGCATTTTGAGAAGGGAACACTAATGGAACTTGTTGATCGCAAGATAAAGGAAGAAACAGATGAGCATGTATTTTCTCTAAGCAAAGGACCCGACAAAGAGTCTTTGGACATATTCGCAGAAATTGCATTTCGATGTCTCGCAGAAACTCAAGTGCAACGCCCAACAATAGATGTTGTAATTAATGAACTCGAGAGAGCATTAAAGTGTCAGGTAAGTCAATGCTCTAAAGATATTTTTGAGTATATTAAGCAGATCTGTATGTGGTATATGTCAAATTACAGATAGGATCCTTTATATTATTATTATTGACGTTACCTTTATTTGAACTACTACCTCAAACTTCGCTAATTAAAAAAAAACACTTTACAAACAACATAATTAATGAGCTAAAAAAAACATATCAATATTATTTAGAATTATGTGTAGTTTAAATAAATAACTATTGAGAGACAATTTTCAACCACTCATTTATGTCTTTGGAATTTAGATTTTAATGTTAATGTATCGAATGAAAAATATACGATTTAACTAATTCATATAATACATTCCCTAGAAATATAAAATATTAAAAAATTCAATATCATAGATTCGACAAAATAATTTCAGTTGTATAGATTTGACTAATTATATTTTAGTAAAAAAATAACTAGCTATTTATTAATTTAATTTAGTCAATAGTGGTAAAAAAAATCGACTAACTGTCTGATGATTCACAGGAGAACCACAAGGACAACCTCAAACTGTCACTTGAAGACATAAAGTTGGCGACGCAAAGCTTCAGTGAAGACAATCTCATTGGACATGGAGATTTTGGGAATGTGTACAAGGGTCACACTCATGGGCATAACTTCATTGCAGCAAAGCGGTTGGGTAAGAAATCTGCTGTAGGGGATGCTGAATTTATGACAGAGCTGGAAATCCTTATGGAGTATAAACATGAAAATGTCATTGGTCTTGTAGGCTACTGTGATGAAGAGGATGAGAAAATTATTGTATATAAGTATGCATCCAGAGGAAGTCTTGATAAGTACTTGAGCGATGATAGACTTACATGGGTGATGCGGCTTAAAATATGCATCGATGTTGCAGTCGGGTTGGAGTTTCTTCATGGAACTGTTTCAAGTCCAGAAATGGTAATACATAGGGACATCAGCAGCAGCAATATTCTACTGCTTGATGATTGGAAAGCAAAAATTAGTGATTTCGGGCTATCCTTAGTATGTCCAACAAATCAGGATGTAGACTACGTCATCGACAATGTTACAGGCACAATTGGCTATCGTGACCCACTGTACTTGAAAACAGGCTTCTTAACCAAAGAGTCCGATATATTCTCGTTGGGTGCGGTCTTATTTGACATATTGTGTGGGAAACTATCATCCTTAAAATTAGACGACGTGTATCTTTATTTACCCTTTTTGGCTAAACAACACTATTATTTAGAAAAACTTGATGAGTTAGTGTTCGAGGGTATCAAAGAACAGATTGTGCCAGTGTCATATATTATCTTTACAAGGATTGCCCTTAAATGCTTACATCACAGGAGAGAAAGACGACCAACAGCTGATGAAGTGGTCATAGAACTCAAGAAAGCATTGGAATTCCAGGTATGTTTCTATATTTTGAAAAATTGGCTAACTTTTGGTTTATACTATGTATCTAAACTATGGGCCTATGGCCTTTAACTGTTTTATAAATTGTAAGAAAGTAACTCTATGAAACATGAGTTTATTAATTGATTAATGTATATACAGGAGGATTATGAGAAATGGGAGCCCAAATTGCCCACAGACTATAAAGAAATAATCCAGATGTCAAAGTGCCCAGAAATCTATTTTACCAAAAAGAAAGAGGAACTTTACAACACTTTTTGTAATGGAATCCTCCTTCAACAGGACAAAGTGGTAACCACCTCATTTTCATATTGAGTGTTTCCCATTTCTATGTATCTTCTCCGTATTGAGAGATAATACAAAATCACACATTGATTCTGATTTGTATTTCGGTTGTATAACAGTTGTTGTCATTCGTTGGTAATGGAGAAAGAAATGAAATGGTTTCAGCCACATTGTTTTCCTACACAAACAGCTGTTCACATGAGTGGAAATCTCTTCCAGAATCAAGGTTATTCTGTCTACCTTTCCGCCTTTGTTAGTTTTAAGTGATAAGAAAACATATGCATTATTGGTAGAAGTATGTTATACTTTTAATGTTAAAGTATATAAGGTTATTCTCTTTACCGTTTATCACAATGAGCGACTGCACTTACACAAAAAAATATATGAATCCTTTTGACTCTATATTCTGCTAGATCTGTTAATCCTTTGTGCTAATCAACAAAGGAATAGTGCTTCATCTTAAGCTCTTTTACACTTCAGACCTCATCTCATAAGGTTAATAGCAAGATTAGTCCTGCATACATACATATCAAAAATGAGAAATGATGTTGTACATGAAAAAATAGATTTTAATACTCACTATATAATTGGGAACTATAACTTTGTAAACCTTCAAATATCGTAGTTGAGGTATGCCCTGTTTTGGGTCCTCTGTTCTCATGACCGTGAATTATAATTTTTGCTAGCATGTTGATAGTGTTTTTTTAATAATCTTACCTTTATTTAAATAGACATTTTTCTGGTATAATAAATTCTAATATAGAATTTAAACTCTTGTTCCGAAAATTACAAAATTCAAAAGTAGAAGTGTCTTGAGAATAAAGGCCATGACTGATATAGACTTTGGATGTTTATAATCATGAGGTTTGGGACAGTGGTGGAGATGTTAGATATTTCCGACTTGAACATCGAAATCAAGACAAGAGCTCAATTTCTATCTCTAGATGTTGTCTCACGGGTCTATTTAGTCTTCAAATTTTGTGATTCAAGAAACTTTTCAACTAAACCTATGTATGTTAACTTAGATTATAGAAAGGGACATGAAAGTCTACATGCATATTTTGCAACATGGAGAGATGAGCAGTGGATGATGATCGAGTTGTACCGTTTCTTGAATCAAAACGAAGATGACACTTTTGAGTTTCTTGTTGAGAGTTTTTCATCGTACTATTGTGGAGATGCTGGAGTTTATGTTGAAGGCGTTGAATTTCGAGCCATTGACAAAGTAAGTTTGAATCCCATGGTTCCATTATATGTTCTTCTGTTGAAGTTGTATATAGGGGATATGAATGCACGGTGACAAAAACAATCATGTTATACAGGTGAAACACGAAGAGATCGGAAAATTGAAGAAAGTCCAACAAGTCTTGAAATCAGACTATAATGTTGGTCGAGCGCAACAATTGCCAACTAACTTTGAAGAAATATTCAAGATATGCAGAAACTATGACGACTTGTTCTGGTTGGGCGAAGTCGAAGGAAAGAAACTTCTTATGCTTTCGGCAAAGGCAGCTTTATACAAATTTTCTAATGTGGATATTTTTACTTTAAAACCACCAGACCAGTCCAGGTTTGTTTCTTTTTTTTTTATTGTTATATAACTAATTTGTTATAGTAACGAATGACTAGATTTGATTATTCAAGGTCCAAATCTTAATTTCTTTCTGGTTAAATAGTTAAAATTGGTGAATCGATGGTTGATTAAAGTTAAACTTATTGGATTTAGTTTCCTATTCTTGAGAAGTATGCAATCATAAAATATATCTTACATGCAGATTTCAAGAGGTGATTGAGCTTTTACCACAACAAGTATTTCATCTCAAATGCACGATTAAAAGTCAAATGTTGTCACCGGTTACGGAATATGTGTGTTACCTTGTGTTCAAGCTTTCAGAAAAATGCCAAGGGCTGCATTGTCCCGTGAAAGTACAAGATATACTCCATAAAGAGAACAACGAGGCTGAATTTGTTTATTTCATAACCCCAAGCCCATTGAATACAAATCACATTACTCGAGTTCCAAAACAAAGGGAAGATGGATGGATGGAGATTCAACTGTGGAAATTCAACTCAACTCATGCATTTAAGGATGAATCTCTTTCTATGAGTATGAAATTTACAAGTCATGAAGGAACTATGTCTGGCCTCATTGTATGTGGCCTTGAGTTCCGACCAATGTTTTCAGGAAACAACGATGATATTCAAAGGCAAAGAGAAAAGAAGAAAAGGCTGCAAGATGAAGTTCCCAAACCCACACATTCAGTCTAAAAAAGACAAAAAGATGACAGAAGTATGTCCGATTTTGCTATGATTCCGCATGGCTCTGCATCCCATTCTACTTGATTTCGCTCTGGTTATGATATGGCTTTGCATATGGTTTGTATGTCTTATTCTACCATGTTCCGTCTGATTCGCACTGGTTGTGCCTTCGCTCTGGTTACGTTATGGTTCTCTGCCTGATTCTACCATGTTCCATCTGATTTACTTTGGTTCTGCATCCGATTCCATATGATTCGGATTATGTTTGCATCCGTCTGATTTCGCTCGGGTTTCGTCTACATATGCTTAATTTTGCTCTCTGGTTTCGTCTAGTATATTTTTCAGTTCTATATTGAGTTTTATTTGTCAACCTCGCAATACATCTTAGTGTAGCATTTGTGAGTTTGAGGGGATGTTAGTTTAATAAAGGTTTGTTTGCCCGTAATAGTTTCGTAAGTTAGTTTTCTGTTTAATCTCTTTACTCTCGGTTTTTCGCTAATGAAATCAAGTTATGTAAATCTAATTTGTTATTGGTTAACATTCATTTCGGGTTGAGCCAACCTTCACATCCGATGTATAGAGAATTATGTTGCGTGTTAGGCCTTTGATGTCGGGCTAAGAAGAGGATGTGACGACATTTCCTTGGACTGAAATAGCACAAGCCAAACCAGAGTAGCAGTCCACTCTAGACTCACCAAGTCTGATTCAGAGTGGCCATCCAACAAGGCTTCATCAATGCAAACAGACATCTATCTATACCAAGAGTATAGCAGCACATTCACCCTGTTTTAGTCCAGCAAATAATATGACTAGAAACATTTTTTTAAACTTCTAGGAAGGAAAGGTATTGTCTAAACTTTAAAAAGTCCATGCACAAGCAATATCTAAAAATTAGTATTTTTAAATTTCTTTCTTATCACTAAGGATTTTTATTGAAACTAGTGAAAAGTATATTGTTATTCCTCAACTTCTTCAAACCTATCATCATCATGAGTTTACCATATATTTTTCAACCCCACTATCTTTACCAAAAGTTGTTTATAAAGGGATGTTTGGCAACTGTTTCCTTTTTGTTGTTTATATTTTGAGATTTAATAATAATAATAATAATAATAATAATAATAATAATAATAATAATAATAATAATAATAATAATAATAATATAAAATAAAACTTTTATGGTGATTGTTTCAAAAATTCACATTTCTTAGACGATGCATAATGGAGTCATCCACCGCCCGCGGCAGGTACTCTCCACGTGTGGTTCCCATAACGGGTGTCCACCATCGCACACGGTGAAGAGAGTTTTTTGTTGGTTTGATGGTGAAGACCACCTAACAAAGGGCACTTATGTGCGACGTATGTGCGAGGTAGAACATTGTAGAAAAGACTGCTTTCGGAAAGAATTCTAATAAGACGTTCATTTACTATTATGACATTTTACTGTAGTCCATCAAAATTCTCAAATCTATCAAATTTCTCACAACATCAGCATACATATACTCACAGGAGTTTACTATCATGACAGCAAAACCTACAAACTCACAATTTATCAGATAAATATGACGCCATTTGTTTTATAGGATTTATGAGTACTTCATTTATAAAAATAAATTTTATTTTAGTATCACAAAACTGAGAATACAATGGCTGTCAAATATAAAATTCCTTATTATGTCCGAACAAAATACTAATGATACAATAACAAATGATGGAGAAACAAGAACTATAATCACCTCCTCCGTGCTTCCTGTGACCATTTTGCACAACAAGTTACTCTCGAGCGTCCTGTTTTTGTATACAAAGTAACTAAAACTTCAGCTTCACATAATTTTATGGAATCAGTCAATAAAGCTTTTCATCCAAAGTCAAAGTCTGCAGCAGTAGAAATTGACCCATTTACTTAGAAGTTGGGCTGATTTGGGTAATACCTTATCTCCAATGGGTCAGATGGGTAAAGTTTAATATTTGACTAAATGAAAGTCATCCAAATGGGTCAACTGGGTAAAGTTTAATATCTGACTAAATGAGAGTTGCCCAAAAGGGTCAAATGGGCCAAAAAAGATACATACCTACGGCAATTCCCGAGATAATCAAGATTTTTCCATAATCTCCCTAAATAATTCTTTAGGTGCTGCAAAAGAAAAGTAGGTTAAAAAAACTCATAAGAAAAAAAAGAGATCGAAGATTTTAGGCATGACGCTAAGATTTAAAAGTTACCTGTAACCTCAGAAATCTCGTATTGTTCATACCGTCCTATAAACATCTCCACCCTTGTAACAATTACGGCTCCACATTCTCCAGCTTCCCGAAGTAATCTTGTAATTTTTGGTGTGTACACATCATCAAATACCAGTGCATACGACTTTAAAGCTTCCTGCCACCAAAAAAAAAAAAGAAAAGAAATAGAAACTTTATCTCAGGCACAAAACTTGTTATTGTTGGTGGTGTGTCTCCCAGAACAGGGTTAGATAATCAATGTCAGCAGAAACAAATACCAAGTCAGCAGAAACAAATACCACTAGGTGGTTACCGAATATCACTTGGAATCGTGTGATCACTTTCCAAAGTAAACTATTCGACCCTAATGCCTGGGTTACACGAATATCTACTTGGGATAAGACCAAATGTTTGTTATTGAATTAGGCACAAATCAATAACCCTTTTGCTTAGAAGTGTTAATCGTTTTACGTGTGTCAATCATGCATAATCGATCTCCTATTTATAGGAGGTTACTCTTAGCTAGTCAAATGGAATTATGAGTATTAATCGCCCATTAATAGCCTCATAATTATCCCCATTATAGCCGTTAGTGGTTACATGATCAATTAAACGTGGTCATTAAGTCGTTCTAACCGCCATTTAGCAAGACTTTCCTCAGCAAGACCTTCCACTCAGCGATTTTCCACTATCATTGGAACATCGCCATCGATGGAAACCACAAGCGAGACTTTCCACTAGCGATTTTTCTACTAGCACTACCAATACAAACCACTATTAGAGTCGTGGTGTTCATGGACCTTATGGGTGTACACCTGCACCTCCCAACCCATTACAAGGTGTGAACTAATCCCACAAGTACACTAAATTTTCCAACAATCCTCCCCAAATTTAGTTCACTTCCTTAGCATGAAAACAAACATCAAGCAAAACATGTGCATAAACGAAAATATCCCGAGGATTGAATTTCCATCTTAGTACATTACACGCTCAAATATTCGAGAATCAGGTGTTCTAAGAATTGAACCCTTCAACCCATTTGAATACCGAAGATAAAATACACACAAGTTTTCAAACACTTATCGACTCCCCGACACTATACAAGCCATGTTTCCATATCCAAATTCATAAATGTTGTAAAAGCTAAAGTCCAAAAGCCCCTCAAGCGGCAAAACTTCAACATTTACATAGGTGGTTCCTGCTTATTCATGCTCTTGCCAAGCACTTTTTCAAAGAAAATTAACCATTAAGAAGTAAAGACTTCATCCTCCTTTCAGCGAGTTCTCGAGCACAACCTTGGGATGTAAATGAAACATGTGCTCCATCCATTTGAATGTTCGACTTTCCACATTGAACTCGGCCCTAATTTTCCTTAGGAAGGAGTTGGGTGTCCTAGCATTCGATGACTAAGTTGGACTTAAACCCATCCCTTTAGCGACTTTATAACCAAGTCTCTATCCAAACCCTTCGTCAAGTGATCAACTAAGTTTTGTTGAGATCTAACAAACTCTATAGATACCACCGCATTCATGATAAGCTCACGAATCATGCTATGTCGACACCTAAGTGTCTAGACTTACCATTGTACATTTGGCTATAAGCCTTAGCCAATGTAGCCGCACTATCACATCGATAGAAATAGGTGCTATAGGTTTAGGCCATAATGGATTCTCAAGAAGCAAGTTTTTCAACCATTCGACTTCTTTACCAGCAGACTAAGGCCACAAATTCGATTCCATTGTTGAACCGGTGATGCAAGTTTGCTTCTTGGATGCCCAAGAAATTGCACCTCCACCAAGTAGGAATACCCAACCACTAGTAGACGAATTGTCTTTAGTGTTATCGATCCAACTTGCATCGGTGTATCCTTCCAACACCGATGGTAACCAAGATATGAGAGACTATAATCCATAGTTCTCTTCAAATACTTCAAGATTCTTTGAACCGCTTGCGGTGATGAGCACTAGGATTACTAGTATACCGCTCAATTTTCCCACCGCAAAACCAATATCGTGTCTTGTACAAGTCATGGCATACATCAAGCACCAATACCCTAGAATACTCAAGTTGAGATACTGACTTTGCCATAATTAGGCATCGACTTCTCACAGTATCCATAGGTGTACTCACTGGAGTACAATCAAAGTAATTGAATTTCTCAACACCTTCTTAATATAATGAGACCGAGAGATAGAAATTCTTTTACTTTCATGTTTAATCCTTATACCAAGGATAACATCACCTCCCCATGTCCTTCATGGAGAACCTTGATGACAAAAATTCTCGTGTTAAGTCAACCCGATTTTGGTCGAGCCAAATATCAACGTATCATCAACATATAGACAAATCGACTCCTTTACCGATTCATCAAATTTGCTATATACACATTTGTCGACGGTTAAGAACATAACCACTAGACAAAACCACTTCATCAAATTTTTATGCCATTGCTTAGGTACCGCTGATCCATAAAGAGACTTAATCGGTTTACACACCTTGTTTTCATTGCAGTGCAAGATGAAGCCACGAGGTTGGTTCATGTAAACCTCCTCTTCCAATTCACCATTCAAGAAAGTCAGTTTTCACATCCATCGATGAATAATCGATTGTGAATTGATGCCAAAGCAATCAGCAATCTAATGGTACCGACACGAGCCAGTGGGCATAAGTATCAAAATAGTCTATCCCGACTTTTGTTTAAAGCCCTGAATGACTAGTCTAGCCTTGAACTTTTCAATAGTTCCATCTACCTTCATTTTCTTTTTGAAAATCCATTTGTAAGCTAGAGGTTTGCAGCCTGGTGGTAGATCAACCAACACCCAAGTGTTGTTGCCCATGATGGAATCATTCTCATCATTGATTGCTTCTTTCCAGAAAGCAATATCCTGGGACTTCATTGCTTCTTCAAATGTCTTGGGATCATCCTCAACAATGAAGCAATAGGAGTATTGGTCAGAGACCTCATCTCTTGTTCCTTTTTTTTGGGTAAGGGAGTAATCCCGCACCGGTAAATATATTAACCAAATAAACGTTTAAGTACAATGGATATGAGTGAAATCCCATATCTCGACCGTTACATAGGCAAAACTTACATAACAAGATACTTCCTATTTTCTAAACAAGAAAATAAACCACTACTCAAATGATAACATATGACACAACGAAATAAAATTACTTCCTAGGACCTTGAAACTTTGTGCCATACATGGCATTAAAGGCATCCAAATTCTCGGAAGATCATGAACTGCTTTAGCATAGTCATCAAGTCATAGTCATCATACTCATCTTCAAACTCTTGGCCACCACCAAATATATTAGCGAGACTCATCAAATGGGTTAGCAATCGAATCGACACCTCAATCTCTCCCACTTTAGAAAAAGGGTTAACTCTCTTAGTAGAAGAGGCAAAGGTATACAAGAATCACTAGTTTGAGGAGCCACTACCGACTCCATCTCATTCAAATCACTCACAGGGGCTCTTGTGATGCAAAGACTGTCTTAGTAGACTTATCTTCATTAACTTCCATTGTACGACCGAATCCACATCCTTGATAGTGTCATTAGAAGGAGTACCAGACGCATCCGTATGTTCCATATTAAGAGCATCGAACTGGTTAGATGTAGCGATCTTTGTTCCACTCGAACTAGCCACATCAGAGCATTCTTCTTATTGACTTCCACTTTCTTAAGTTCGGGAGGAGTCTTTTGGGTTGGTATTGAAACTGTTTACCCACAACAGTTTGAAAACCCTCCTTGACCCGGAATAGAAGACCCACATTGCTTTCCTTCTTCTTTTATTAATCGCCTTGAAACCATCATTAGCACGCTTAGAAGGCTGAGGGAGGTTCAACAACTTTAGGACAATCAATAGGAGTATGACCAAA
Organism: Chrysanthemum lavandulifolium; assembly: GCA_022545495.1. Classification (NCBI taxonomy): domain Eukaryota; kingdom Viridiplantae; phylum Streptophyta; class Magnoliopsida; order Asterales; family Asteraceae; genus Chrysanthemum; species Chrysanthemum lavandulifolium. The sequence goes on along the minus strand of CM040240.1, from coordinate 276,015,111 downwards.
AATCTTACATTTATCACAACGCGGAGGTTTCCACTCATATTCAACCCGTATCGTCTCGATAGTCGACCCCGACCCATCAAGTAACGAAATCTCAACAGTAAGGATGTCCCTAAGTACCTCATCCGACTTCACTTCAATCATGCATCTAGCAAAACTACTACGGCCCCACGAGTCCTTGCACATTTGGGTAGTGAAAGCATCTAACCTTTTGGGCGTACCTATCAATGTGGCAAGGAGACTAAGGCCATCATCAGAAAACATAGCAAGAGGAACTTCATGGAATTTAACCCACACCGGGATATTGGTCAAATCCTCTTTAAGTAAGTTGGTGTTCAATGTCCATGGTTTAAGAATAATAGGTACATTTCTAATCAACCAAGGACTGTTTTCAATAACATCATCAACACCTTTCATCGAATTAAACTTAAAAAGAGAAACCCTTTGCATTCATCATTACCTTTGTATACCAAACTTAGCCCACACATTGCATACAAAGTAATCAACAACGGGAAAAGCAAGGCGTTGACCAAGGAAATACCCATACAAAGTATTCTCAAACCTAGTGTTCACCTCTTCAACCACTTTCATCGGGATGAAAGATCCACACCATTTGCATTCTTACTACATTCCAACCCACGAAGTTAGATGTGTGGTTCTTTGGTTCCGTAGAAGTAACACCAAGATCACGATGAAGAAGGTTGTTTCAAAGCTCCAACCTTCTCAATACCAACCGCCCATGTGCATTAGTAGATCAACCTTATCATTAGCATTAGTAGGACTACTAGTATCATTAACATTAGAAGCCATAGGACCACTCGTATCATGCGGAGATTTGAATAATAACCAATAGCGATAGAAGCATCTCTTCTAGCTCCTTCCGTGATCATGCGGCACCTTAAGATGCTTAAATGGATTAGACCCAATAGAAGTAGCAAAGATCCATCATCACAAATGGTTTTAATGGTTGCCCATCATCACCCACAAAACAAGTTTTCCTCAAAAATTTGTTTCTCAATAGCACGAATTTTCGGTAAAGTATCATGCCCTCGTGCTCGTCATGACTAGGTGCATCATGACTAGGGTCGAACCAAGTGAAACCGCTCCACTTGTCCATCAAGTACCAACAAGAGGTTTACCTTTGTCGGACGCAAAGACAAAACAATCGAATCCATACCACCAATAGTACCAAGAGATCGCGCAACTCGCTCCACATCCAAATTGTTGTCAACCAAACCAAGAACTCGGCATAGTAATATTCTTCTCTCCTATATTCGACATCACACTAAACCCTAAAACCCTCGACAAGCAGATTAGTAGAAAACCACAGCCAAGTAGCACGCCAAATCTTTTAGCAAGATGATTAAACCCTAGGAGAACACTAGGGTTTATAAGATATGAAGCATGTTGAACTAACCCATAATAATGATGATGTCTTGAAAAATAATCACGTGAATGATTAATATCAGTAAAACGAATTCAAACAAAAGCGAATAAAGGTAGACGAATCACCGATCAATACAATGTATGAATTACTAAAAGATTCCTAAGTTTGATTAAAATATACTAAAGGACCTAGTAAACAATCCAAGGAATCTAAAAAGTAAACAATGATATAAATCACAATTTACAAAGGGATACGATGGAATGCATGAATAGGTCGGTTAGATATTAAAATCAAATTAGGGATAAAAGGTATCGCAATTCGCCAATAGTCGCCAGAGAGAGTTTCGCCAAGGGTTTTGAAAGAGAACCACTCATCTCTTGTTCCTTCAACTAAGTATAGTTGGAACTCAGGTCCAAATGACTTTGGAGTGCATGCCTTTTTGCTCTTTCTAAGCACAGGTTCAGGTTGTTGAACCACAACCTCATCAGGGACCTCTGATAGAACTTCATCAGGGACCTCTGATTCACCAGTGTTATGAGTTCCATTAGAATCCTCATACTTAGTCTAGGGACTGATGAGAATCTATTCTCATCAAAGTTTGCATCCCTTGATTCAATTATGGAGTTAATTGAAACATATTTATTAGGTTCAATAACATAGAACCTAAAAGCCTTGGAATGCTCAAGATATCCAAAAAGATGCGTCAATGCCTCTTTCACCCAAAGTGTTTTGCTTTGAATCGTGGAGTCTTACAACGACCCTACAACCCCGAGACCACGAGATAGTTCAGGTTGGGTTTTCTTTTAGTCCGAGTTCATAATGGGTAACCTTGTTCCTTTTGTTGGAAACCCTATTTAATAAATAGCAAGCTATTAACATAGCTTCACCCGTAACCCTTGACTCAATCCTAAATAGGACAACAAGGAATTAACCATCTCCTTCAACACTGCTTTTTCCTTTCGTAAATACCATTTTTTGAGGAGTATAGGGAGCGATGTTTCATGGATTATACCAATGATCGAAAATACAGAGTATCTATGTACTCACCTCCCTATCGATCCTTAATCTTTTGATCAAAGACCCAAGTTGTAATTCAACTTCGCTTTTAAACACTTTGAATTTATCTAATGCTTCATCTTTAGTATGTAACAGATATACATAACAAAACCTAGAAGCATCATCAATAAATGTCACAAAGTACTTCTTATTCCCTAAAGATGGAGTGGCATGCAAATCACACAGGTCACTATGTATAAGCTCCAAGAGATTAGTCTCACGACTAACACCCTGAAAAGGTTTCTTGGTTATCTTGGTCAACATGCAAGTTTTACACTTTTCAGTGTCCATGTCAAATGCTGTGATCAACCCATCCTTAGACATATCTTGCATCCTTTTATAGTGTACATGGCCAAGTCTTGCATTCCATAGGGTAGAGTCAGTCAGGTCAATGGTGGTCACAAAGGCTGAATTTACACTATCAGTGGAAATAAATACACTATCAGTGGAAATATTAAGCCTGAACATTTGATTACATAAATAACCAAAACCAATAAACACACCATTCTTAGAAAGAACAAATTTATCATATTCAATAACTTGTTTATATCCATGATTATTCAAAACACTACTTGAAACCAAGTTCTTCCTTATATCAGGAACATGAATAACATTAAACATAGTTACAATCTTTCCGTAACAAAACTTAAGATCTACACAACCATGACCATGCACTAAGGCATCGACTCATTTCCATGTGAAGAATAGAACCATCATTCGGTGACTCATAAGTCTTGAACCGACTTCTATCTTTGCACACGAACTGTTGCACGAGTCAACCCACCACGCAACATCATCATCCCGCACATAATGAGATTCAGATACATATGTAACATAATAAACCGAAAAGACTTATTAACCATATTCGACCTTTCGGTGAGTTGGTCAACCATCACTCCTGAACCATTATTGTACGATCCATTGGTTTTACAACCAATTTAAAACCCTTCCCATTTAATGTGACCGGTTTGCCACATTTCCAACAAGTAGGTGTTGCCTTCTTGTTAGGATCCGCCTTGTGTTGTCATGATATTTGCGTTTGCCTTTGTTGTCATTGTACCGGTAGAGTTGTTATGCTCCACCATATTGACAATGATGCACCAACAACATTGCTACTCTTTGGCTTGTCATTATCCCGCACCTTGAGAGATTCCTCAATGCGTGATGATCGCCTAACTCAACCGAGTTAACTCCTCTTTCTTATGTTTCAAGGTATGCTTGAAATCTTTCCAAGAAGGAGGAGTTTGTCAATGACACAAGAGACCTGAAATAGCCTCATACATGTGCATATTGTGTTGTGTAAACCTTCCAAGTATTCCAAGAAGTTCATTGTATTGTTCCATGGTGGTCTTGAATCGGTCATTTGTAATTCTGAAATTACTTACAAGGAACTTACTTGATGCATCCTCGACCATATATTTGGCATCCAAGGAATCCCATAGATCTTTGGAAGATTCAAAGTTCTGATAAATGTCAAATAGAGAATCAGACACACCATTGAGAATTAAGCCTCCGCATATGTAGTCATCATTCTCCCATTTGCTCCTCCTCCTGATCTGCTCCACAGTAGCATCATCACCATCATCAGGAATAGGAGTGGTTAGCACATATACCACACTCATGCTCGACAGCAAGAAGTGCATCTTCTTCTGCCACCTCCTAAAGTCCACCCCTTTAAACTTGTCCAACTTGGCAAAGTTTGAAGCCATGTGTTTCATTGCAGCAGCAGCCATTGATTATCACAAATAGTTTACTTTGATTGTTATTGTTGGTAGTGTGTCTCCCAGAACAGGGTTAGATAATCAATGTCAGCAGAAACAAATACCAAGTCAGCAGAAACAAATACCACTAGGTGGTTACCGGATATCACTTGGAATCGTGTGATCACTTTCCAATGTAAACTATTCGACCCTAATGCCTGGGTTACACGAATATGTACTTGGGATAAGACCAAATGTTTGTTATTGAATTAGGCACAAATCAATAACCCTTTTGCTTAGAAGTGTTAATCATTTTCTGTGTGTCAATCATGCATAATCAGATCTCCTATTTATAGGAGGTTACTCTTAGCTAGTCAAATGGAATTATGAGTATTAATCGGCCCATTATAGCCGTTAGTGGTTACATGAGCAATTAAACGTGGTCATTAAGCTGTTGTAACTGCCATTTAGCAGTACTTTCCACTAGCAGTACCTTCCACTAGCAGTACTTTCCACTATCAGTGGAAACACTGCCTATCAGTGGAAACACTGCCTATCAGTGGAAACCACAAACAGTACTTTCCACTAGCAATACTTTCTACTAGCACTACCAATACAAACAACTATTAGAGTCGGTGTTCATGGACCTTATGGGTGTACACTCCGTACCTCTAACCCATTACAAGGTGTGAACTAATCCCACAAGTGCTCTAAATTTTCCAACAAAACTACCTCATATTACATTTCTAAAACATATGACCCAAGAATGGTAGATAGGAAAACCTTGGAAATAGGATTGTCGTCGATGATTTGGTGCATACCAAATGATGTAGTTTTTGTAAGTATCATACCGCCTTCTAGGTGTAAGTGCTTAAATTGGCAAGAGATATAGCTTCTCCACCAATTATGTCGACAAGTTCTCTAGCACGATCTATCACGGTATCAATAAATGAAAACTCTAGTTGGTGTATAAACTATGCATGTAAGAGGGTGTTTGGATTTCAATGTGAACTTTGGTAGAATCTAACCATAGGTCCGATTAGCTATCACAATCCTTGCACCCTTCACTTTTGATCCATAAGCAAGTGCTTTCCAAGACCACCAAAGACCAATAACCACAAATAGTCTACCGACCAAGGGTGATCCGGTTGCACCGTTTGAGCTCGAGATAAGGTTTTAAATGTACCTTTTGAGGGTCATTTAAGCCCTTATTTGATCACTTTTGTATCCGTTATTATTTAATATCGTTCCTTTTCACTTTTAGGTCTCTTGAAGGCAAATTGTCGTAATGGCGCTTTTAGGTCTCTTGAAGGCCAAAGTCAAGAATCAAGACACTCAAGTGCTGAAACATAAGGTGGCGGCCATCGCTTATCGCGACGCCGTCGGAGGATTTTGTGACGGACGTAAGCCAAAACTCCTATTTTCAAGTGTCGACGTCAAGTTATAAAAGAGTAGGCCGTCGCAACTTTCAGACGGCCTAGATTCAATCCAGACGGCGTCGGTTTCGAAGAGACGGCGTCATAATCACAGGTGACGCCGCCGCAAGTCTAACGTGGCCAAGGCGAAAGCCTAATGGCGATCGACGGCGTCACAAAACATAAGGTGACGCCGTCGCATGTGTAATCTTATATATAGAATCAATTTTTCGATGATTCGTGTGTAGTCTTTTGGAGTAAAACCTAAACCGAACCAAGGCTGTCTTGTACAATATTTTAGGGTTCCAAACCCTATCTTACATCAAGATAAGTGCTTTACTTCATTAATACAATTATGTCTTTGATTATTTGTGTGTATGCTTGCATGTTCTCCATGTCCAAGCTAATTTACTTGTGTGTTTGGGTAGAGAATATGAAACTTAATTATTAAATATTGATTGGTTGTCTCTTATCTTAGTTGTTAATGATCTAGTAATGCGATAGGTCATTCATTGTGTACCTAATGCTTGATTAATCTTTGTGAACCTTAGGTTATAGCACCTTGAGCGGTTCTAAGCTAAACTATCCAAAGAGGCCTTAGAGTAAGAGTTTATGATCCCTAGTGGTATTTTGTAGACGAGACCCTTTGGTAACTTCAAAGAGTTAGGGAGAAACGCTGCCCTACAACTTTAGACACACAACGCAATTAAGAATAAGGACGTGACAATTCAACCACCAATAGGAGATAATTAAGGAGTAGTAAAACCTAAGTAAACACATCTTTAAACTATCATACGAGCACACAATAATTAGACATAGACTACATACACCTTAGGTTAGATAATTAGATAAGTAGAGTAATCGGTAGCAATACCAACCCCAAATCCAAACCCGAGATTCGTACCTTTCAATTTCCTAAAAACATAAAAAGATAAAAATAATCTTCCTCAACCCCAACCTTAGCGTAGTAACTTCTCACTAGCATTCCTATTCCCCTAGAGAACGATATCAATACCCGTGGCTTACCCTAATACTACACTACAATGATTAGGTTCTTCGCCTAGGGTGTTATAAAACTTGCTCAAGAAAGGAAGTTCCTTTGACCCGAACGCAGCGTGTGGCGTTATCAAGTTTTGGCGCCGTTCTTGGGAATAGAATAGCTAGTTAGTAGTCCACCTCGTTTAGGTTTCTTTGCTTGATTCATATCAAGTAAATCTTTTCTCATTCTTAGCTTTCTTAGTCTATCCCCTTCTTTGTGACCTTTGTTCGTAATCCTACCAAACAACACTTCACCACAAAACAAATACCCACTGCTTGACCCAGCCTCGCCAACCAACTTCGAGCTCGATTATTAGTGAAATTGAGAGCTTAGGAAACTAAATAGGATAATTGAAAATACGCTTGAGGAAGCCCTTAAGGAACTCGATCGCCCTTTAGATAGTGATTAGACCTCAAGTGATTGGATGATGATCTAGAGAGGAGATTATAAGGTGTTAGAAATTATGGAGGGTAGTAAGGAGGAGGAAGAACTTAGGAGTATTTCGATTCATACACTAAAGGGAAGGAAACCGCTTATCACTATAACGTGGTTAACTTCCCAAGACCACCTTTCGAGCCTCGCATAAGAAAGGAAACCTAAAAACATCAAAATACCGTGTATGATTGGATACTTATATAGGGATCACACTACATTGACTATAAGGCACCCATGAATATAATGTCTAGGCTCTATTACAATTGGATCATGAGCAAAAGTTAGAACCTCTGAGGACCCTTTTGCCCAATGAAAGCAAGTAACTATGTGGGGAGGGTTAAGGGATTGCATGTCTTAGTCGGTAACTTCACATATAGGTGTGATTTCATGATTTTGGAAAATGTTAAGGGCATCATTGATGGGTTTTTAGGAGATGTGATACTTGGGAAACCATTTATGAGGAGTCTAAGATGGTTTATGATCAAGAGAAAGGAATAGTCGAGTTCTCAAATGAAGCCGAAAGTGTTAAATATATAATGCCCGCATAAATGAGAAGTTTAAGGGCATGGATAATTTAGATGTAGATAACATTCCGACATTCAAGTAGATTGGAAGAACAAAGTTTACTACACTTCTTGTCTTGAACTAGGCCACGAATATATTCGTGATGAGAGAAGAGTTAAGGAGATCGAATGGGCCTTTAAGATTAGGACAACGTGAGGGCACGACTACGAGTCTAGCTACAAGACTCTTAAATAAAGAAAAGCGCTTCGTGGGAGGCAACCCATGCTTAATTGTTAGCTTGTTAGTGTCATATATATCTTTTATTAATTGTTTATTCTCATGTTTAAATTTGTAAAATGCTTTATTGTTTTTAACCTCGTCTTAATTGCATATAAAGGTATTTTACATAAAGGATAAGTGTAGGGAGGATTACACGTTTTCAAAAGAAACGTAAACATGAGAATAACAATTCATTAAAAGATATATTTGTGTTTGTTCGAGTCAAATGCTTGTATCGAGTCATAATGGATGTTTTGCGAAATTTTCCGATTCTAAAGATGTAAATTTTCGAGAAAATCGCATACCAATTTTGTCGAGGATAACTTTGACGACGAGATTGCAACTTTGACGTCGGGAAGGAATAAAACATCCAGTTACTTTTTCTCGTTTTCGAGCTACTTATAATTTTTGGAATTTTCGGTCTTAATTTTCCGTAAATTGGTAAACATCCATTCCATGAGCATTATATCCTAGTTTAGTAGAGTCTCATATATATTATTACCGCTGATTTTACGCAAAGGTTTCGTTTCTTTTCTTCAAATGTGCAGGTTTCATTTATCAAGAAGAAGAAACAAAAGATTGGTAGGAGCTTTTCACGCACACATTCTTCTTGGAAAGGATTTAACCACTACTTCACACACGGATCCTACCGAGCTAATCAGGGGAGTATTAGTTTCTTTCGTTTTTAATTACCTTCCATTATCGTAACTTTGATACATTCGGGGAACATTGGGAACAATGTTCAGTTTAAGTGTAGAGAGGGAAAACAAAACGGGAACTTTGAAACTATGCTTATCCTTGAATATTTGCTTTATCCAATTGTATTTGTGTAATAAACCATGAGAAAATGTCGGTTAGGGTAATTTTGGCACCAAATTTAAAAATTTTCATGACATATAGGAGTGGGCCATTAGTCTTAACAAAAGCGTCTCACGGATAGGAAGTTGCATGACTAGCACAAAAACCCTTTACCACCTAAATTCCACCAAAATGTGAGGATCGCCCTTAGATTAGTAGGAATTAAAGCATTCATCTTTAATGCTTAGAGTGTGAACCGGTAGTATATTAGATTCTAGAACTTGTTTTGTGATGCATTCCGAGATCGCTAGTAAGACTACACTTGTGTAGTTAGGAATAACTAAATGATAAGAGGCATTAGGATAACCCTTGTTTGATACGGTAATATAATTACTTCTTCCACATCGGTTGAGTAATTCCCCACACCCCTTTGCGTTGTACTCATCTTTAGTACCACGATACCCTAGTTAACCCCTCGAGCCTATCCTTTTCGCGGTTCTCGTGATGTTTGTTTTTTCGAATATCAATGAAGAGCATTGTTTACACCCACCCCAAATATACACCCAAATCGCTTACTACCCTACATGCACTCACCTTTAGTGCATTCTTTATCACCCCAAACCCTTAGTTCAATTATCTAGTTGCTTGCATGAGTTGCTAAGTCGAGTCATATCCTTTGTACACAGTTTTGGGACGATTGGGACTCATGGGAAAAGTTAAAGTTTATAAAATGATTGAAAGGGCGCTAAATTCCTAATTTGCGTAATAACATACCCAAGTGTTTGATCTTTTCAATTCGGGTCAAATTAGTGTTAGAGTAATAAAAATCAAGTGTAGGGATGTGCCTATAAATCCCTATCATTTGATGTTACCGTAGAGGATGGCGGAGTAAAAGTGTATGAAAAAAATCGAAAAAAAGAAAAGAAAGAAAAAAAAAAAAAAAAAAAAAAAAAAAACATACGGGCTACCATCCTACCTCTATCCTTTAAATTTATGTTTGTTTGTTTCAGTTAGCTAGAGTCTAGAGTGTCGAATCTTGGCTTAGCAACGCCATTCTTTGTATGCATTTAACATAGAGATTTTTGACTTGCCACCACTAAAAAGCCTATCCCACCAAACCCTTTGTTTCCCTACCGTAAGCCTAACATTATAACCCTTTAAAGACATCTTTGATAGTCTTTCCTAGGTGCTACGCCAAAGCGATGGAGGTTCGATCTATTCTCAAGCCTATGGTAATCTATGTACTAGGACCGGTTAATGAGTGTTTATCTTCCATTTCAACTTGTTATATTTCATATACACCGAGAGAAATGTGAGTATCCAAACACCCCATGTGGGTGCTAGTATGTAATTTCCATGCTTGTTATGACTTTTGCGGGGCTTATATGTATTGTGGTCCATTTTAAACCAATGCTTCATGACCCCTAACTTATAAATTAATTGGCTAAAAGCACATTTGCTTGAGGATAAGCAAATACCAAGTGTAGGGATATTTGATAAGGTTTTAAAATGTACTGTTAGGAATTAGAAATTCCCGGTATTAAAGAGTCGGTCACCTCACGTATATGTAATCGTTAGAAAGCTCGTAGTCGTAGTTCTTTTAAGTTAAGTAGTTATTTAGTTAAGTAACACCGTGGAGGACTGAGACGGGTCTTTACCCACTGTATGCACGATCCACGACCAAAGTGTGGCGAGTTATGTAAGACTATAAATACTCTCTACCTTCCAAGGTAGAGTTGGAGCTCATAATAATAATTTCACTTTCTCTCACTAAGTTCCCTAAACCTCTAACTTTCTCTCTAGAATTCCATCTTATACGCCACCTTGTGTTATGGTTTGATGTGTATGTGAAAAGTTATATCTTACAATTGGTATCAAGAGCCATGGTTAGATCATATCTTGCACATCTTTGGATTTATAGTGGTTTTAGGTGGTTTTGAGTTTGAAAAAGTTTAGTGGTTTTGCATCATTTGGTTGATTTCTTGTGTTAAAGTTTGAATTTTGTTGGTACTTTTATGTTTAGAATCATCAAAAGTGTTTAGGTTTTCATTTGGTAAGCTTGAATCATCTTGGTTGGGTTGTTTTTGGATTGAAAAGTGAAGGATATTTGGTTTTTCATGTTAGCGACTTAGCTCTCGGTAAAGTTTCTTGGTAGCGACTTACTTCACAATTTTGTAGCGAGTTACAGTTATAAAAGCTAGCGAGTTAGAGCTAGCGAGTTAAAGTACATGTAGTGGAATCTCCACTACGGTTAGCGACTTGTGGTAGCGAATTAGTGCATGAGCGAGTTGCTCTTTAGCGACTTGCATATCTAGCGACTTGTGGCAATCATTGCACAAATTTGGCTAGCGACTTAGTGCAGCGAGTTACTACTTAGCGACTTGCTTTTCTGTTGGCGACTTGGGACTCTAGCGACTTAGGCGTGTAGCGAGTTAAGGGTTAGCGACTTAGTGCACTAATTTCTAGCGACTTAGTGCATTAATTTGGTAGCGAGTTAGCACTTTATCATCTAACAACTTGAGTGATTGTTTACGGTTTTCTCTTGATTTAGTAAAATCCCGTGAAAGAATCTATTTCCGGTTTAATCATAGAGTTATAAAATCCCGTATAATCTGTTAACATGTCTACCAACATTCCCACTTGTTCCCACCGTCATCTCCATTCTTTGAGGATGTTCAGCGGTGGCTCGGATACTAATCCACCAATGCTTGCGAATCGACTACGATTCTTGGGCTCAGCGAATCGATTGTATTGCCTTGAAAGGAAAATGGTGTAAACATTCTCAAATCCATTGATGAAGGACCATATCGGGTTGAAGCGACTAGAGACATACTTGATACTAATGAAGATGGTACTCACGTCTCACGGAATGGACGGACCTAAGATGTACAATGAGCTTGATAATGAGGAGAAAAAGAGATTCGATGCGGATATCGGGGCTTCAAACATTGTTCTTCAAGGTCTTCCTAAAGACATCTAAGTCGATCAATCACAACAACGATGCAAAGGCTGTTTGGGATAACGTTAAGATGCTTCTCTCGTGTTCGTAATTAACTATGGAAGGCAGGGAATCCCAACTCTATGATGAATTTGAGCACTTCAAGATGAAACCGATGAGAGTGTCTATGAGTACTATGTGAGATTTCATAAGTTAGTTAATGACATGAGGAACATCAAGATGACTATGCCTAACATTCAGTTGAACTCAAAATTTGTGAACAACATGAATCCCGAATGGCACAAGTTTGTTACATTGTGAAACTCACTAAAGGTTGAAGCATACAAACTATGAGCAACTCTATGCCTTCCTCCTTCGGAATGAGAGACATGCCATGTTTGAAAAGTTGATTCTCAATCGGTTCAAAACCAACCGGTGAGACAAGTTAGTCTAATGACTCAACAAATTTTCTACTCGAACATTGGAATCACAACCAAAGCATCACAAGTCATACCCTTGGGTAATGGTAATCACAAACTCATCCACGATCCTCGGTACAAACAAGTCGATCTTGATGCACACATGGGTAACATCATTAATCAACTTGCTCTTCTCATTAGTCAAAACATGAATTCTCTCCCACAAACCAACAACAACCTCGAAGCGCATCTAACCCACATAATCAAGCCACCGTTAAAGATGGAAGGATCGTGGTGCAACCGATTCAGAAAGAAAAGATGAACAGGACGAGGTGGGAGGCGAGAGGTTATGTTGGAAACCGAATCGAGGAAGGAATGGTAACCAGGTCAAGCTAAGCCAATCAAATGCTTTAAGCTGTGGTGGTGAGGACACTTGAGGAACCGCACATCTCAAAGCGTCCACAAAATGCCAATACTTGAGAGATAAGATGTTCTTGGCTCAAGCTCGGGACAATGGTGCTACTTTGAATGAAGAGGCTAGCATTTCTTCTTTGAAGGCAATGCCAAGACCTATGATGCGAGATGTAGATGAGCGGCCCATTCGGAGATAGGTCACAATCATCAAAATGCCTTTCAAGTCGGTGGATGCGATGCTTACGACTACGATGTGGATGATGGACCCTGCACACAATATTTATGGCTAGCATCTCTCCATGGTGTCTCCCAAGGTCACTTCTTCACCACAAGTGGCCCATCAAAGGACAAACTCATCTACGAGGTATTAAAGCTATATGATGATCTTGATGTGCAACAGATGCATGACAAAGTACAACCAACCGAAACTTTTGAATCAAAGATTGAAAATACGGTAATATCAATATTGTCCCATATGATCAATCGTGAAACAAAGTGAAAGTGAAGTTGTACCTAGTGATGCATCTTCTGCGATCAACAATGACTATGTCTTTGATGAATTCACTTTGCATGTGCTCACGATAATTCCATTATCTCGAACTAAATGCCTATAAGGAGCGTGTGGCCATTTATGAACAACGTGCAAAATTTGAGTTGACCACTCGTGAGCAGGAAATGGATGACCAAATACGACAATAATTAGAAAAAGTAATTTTAGAGAAGAAGTATTGAAACAAGAATTAAATTCTTTGCAAGAAAAACTTTCTAAAACGACTAAGCAAAAACAAGAACTTCAAGAAAACGTGAAAATGCTTAAGCAAGAATTTAATGCAAAAGAATCAAAGCTCTTGAGAGATTTTTCTAATCGAAAACTTTGAAAAATAAACTTGAAAACAAGTTGTACATACAAGGAAACACCATTCAAACCGCTCACATGGTCACCAAACATCGAGTTCTAGCGATAAGCATAGTGTTCCCATTATAGATAAACCCAACCGAGTACGGAAGATAGCAAAAGCGACTCATAGTGTGATCTATGATGGCAATGAAATTCTTAAGCCTAGCGAAACCTAGTTGCGTTGAGTGCGAGGAAGATAAGAAATCGGATGAAGTCACTAGGAAAGGATGAACAAAAACTAGATGACCCCAAATGCAAAGAGAAGAACATAAATATCCTCCTCATGATTATAAGAAGGAAAACGGATTGCATTAAACAAGTTTAAGCCTCGAGACTTTGTTGACTCCCGAACAAGTCTTACGGAAAATGGATTTAGATAAGCGTAAAGACCGAAAATATTGTAGAAACAAATCCTCCCTTTGGAAAATGCCTAAAGCTACTTGTATATCCTCCTAACACACCAATGCATCTTGTTCCTAGAACAATTGCCACTAAAAGAAATATCTTAATTAGCCAATACGTTATTTTCAACTATTTGTTGATTTTGAGAAAACTTGCAAGAAAAGGATCACACCCACTGGCATTCTTGAAGGAGAAAGGGTTTTGAACAAATGAAAGAATGTTATTTAAGCGAGGTCATGCCCTTCTTTAAACTTTTAAAGGAACACTTTGAGAGTCTTAAAAGGGATAGAAACCGATATTAAGGGTATGGAAAAGGAATTTGATGCAATGGTTCTTTGAAGTTAGTAATTATGGCGTGCACTAAAATATAATGAGATTGAGAGAAAGAACTTGCATACATTAAATGAGAATCTTATTCTTGAATGTGTTGCTCAAGATGTGTTTTCAACGCTTCAAATTGCTCTATTAATGCTTCAAAATTTCATGAATTATCGTAGCCCGAAAGTCTCCCATGATCGTGTCATTGAGCTTGAAAAACTAATTCTAAACTAAGCGAGAAAATTGAACGGATGATCACGACACGTTGGTCAAACACTTTCTAAACTAGAAGTTGAGTATTTTAATTTACAACTAAAATATCAACATCTCAAAGAAAATGTCAAAACTTCAAATATCAAGACATCTTCGGATGCTCGAGTTTGATGCGTTTTCAAATTAACAAACGTGATGAATGATTCAAGCTCGGTCCAACACGATCGAAAGTTGAAAGCCCAAATCTCTCGGTTAAAGGGCCAAACGAACAATATGACAGCTCCCAAATGCCTCCTCCTTTAGATTCTCAAAATTCTCAAGCGTTTCATCTTCAAAACCTAGTAAATGCTTTACAAAAGGAAAGCGAAAGTTTTCTTGAAGAAAATGAAAAGGTTAACGTCATTTCAATGAGTTGTTTGAATCAATTAAAGTCACTCGTAACAAAAACAACGAACAAATAACTTCATTGCAAAAGGAAATTGAGAATCAAGAGTCGGGTAAAGGGAAAATGCCAATGATCAATGAGGAGAATGTTGTATCTAAGGTTCGCTCTTGTAATAAACATGCTTTATCGTGACATATGTCCCCTCATCTAAGAAACAACAAACTTGCCATTCAAACATACTTCTCATCCCTTAAGGATTGCCTAGAATGTCTGCGTGAGATTGTTGAAGAGGATAAGCTAGAGAAACCTCATGATAATGCAATTGGACATGCGTGCTTATATGCCAAACGATGTCAAGAAATCTTAGAATGCTTGATCACAATATGCCCTAAGTCATTAGGTGAGAGAGTTAATCCTTTGATTCCATGCTCAATGCCTAAGGCCAAACATGACATGCACTCGATTTCCAATGGTTTGAATGTGAGGAGTAGTGCACCAGTGAGTAGTTCAGATTTTAGATCCATCAATGCTAAGAAAGAGAACTCAAGTGTGCCTTCTAGGAGCACAAATCACAAGTACCTCTAGTTTTAAGAAAATGAACCTTAGTGCACTGCATGTAGTTCGGATCGATTACATCTAAACAGTGATGCAAGAGTAGCTAAGCCAACTAATGTTCCCATTCCCTCTACAGAGTAATCGGTGACATTAAGCGGAGCGGTCAAAGTCTCAAGACAATACAAGGAATGATAGGACCTCTCAAGCTAAGAATGTGCCTTTGGAAGAAAGTAGAAGAACAATCTAGGAATCTTAAGTTTGAATCAAATAAAGCGAATCGTGTTGATTCTAGTATTAGCTATAAGCGTCGTAATTAATTCAATTCGATACTATTTGCAAAACTTGTACCGATGTTTGCTTGAATTCGCTTTCTAATCATGAATGTGGTGTTCTTGTTACGCCTAATGATGTTAATTGTCCGATTAATATTGCTAATGCTAAAATTCATGCTAAAAGGCTAAAAGGCAAAAGCGAAAGAAAGTTAGAAAACAATGAAACCCACGGGAAGAACATTCAATGAGAATAGGTTTTTATTGGATACACATTGGTCATAAGACTAATCGAGATAATGCCCACTAGAAAATGGATGCCTCTTGGTAGAACTATTCCCCTAGAAGTGGTCACCTGATAAATAGGGTTAATCTGAGACACTAGTATTGCATCTACTCACAATGATTCCATTACCTCACCATGCGATATGAATGCTTCTATTTCGATGTGGGTGGTCCAGCTGTTGCTACTAACCAAATGGAACCCATTCTTGCATGGGGATCCCAATTATCCGATTATCCATTCTTGTGCGTGTTCAACTGCGGATCGTTCAAATCGATTACGTGGTACACGGACTCATTTGTTCCAAGCATATATTTGGAGACGGTCACGCTCATGAACTTCGTGAGCAAATTCATCGGATCGTTAGATTTGGTAATGATCATTTCGGTGCTATTATGGGTTATGGAGATTATGTTGTTGGTGGTAGTGTCATCTCCGAGTGTATTATGTGGAAGGTTTAGGTCATAATCTTTCTCGTTGGTCAATTCGTGATTACGATCTAGAAGTAGCCTTGAAAGCATACTTGCTTCGTTAGAGATCCGAATGGTGGAAGCTGCTGAAAGGAACTCGTGGTTCAAACCTTTACACCATATCTATCGATGACATGATGAGAGCTTCACCAATCTGTTTTGTTATCAAAGGCTTCAAAGACAAAGTCATGGTTATGGCATCGTCGTCTCAATCACTTGAACTTCGCACCATCAGCGATCTTTCCGGAAAGGACTTAGTTGTAGGGTTACCTCGACTAAAGTATGAAAAGGATCATCTTTGTTCGGCATGTCAATTGGGAAAAAGCAAGAAGTATGCCCATAAACCCAAACCTACTAACTCGTCACGAAGTTCTTCATATGATTCATATGGATTTATGTGGACCAATGAGGGTGCAAAATATTTTGGGAAGAAATATGTGTTAGTTGTGGTTGATGACTATTCAGATTCACGGGTCAAGTTCTTAAGGACAAAGGATGAAACTCCGGATATCATCATCAAACTCATCAAGCAACAAGAAGTTAGACTAAACAAAAGCTGTAAGTATCGAGCAGACGAAACGGGCGAGTTTGTCAACAAACAACTTAGTGAATTCTATGAAAGCATTGGAATCACCATCAAAGAAGTGTTCCACGAACCCCACATGTAGCGGTGTAGTTGAAAGGCGAAATCGTACCCTTGTTGAATTGCTAGAACAATCTTGATCTACTCAAAGGTTCAATGTTTCTACAGTGCAAGCAATTGCCACCGCATCTACACACAAA
The DNA here is from genome assembly GCA_022545495.1 of Chrysanthemum lavandulifolium. NCBI lineage: Eukaryota > Viridiplantae > Streptophyta > Magnoliopsida > Asterales > Asteraceae > Chrysanthemum > Chrysanthemum lavandulifolium. Next base: position 275,998,154 of record CM040240.1, on the reverse strand, counting down.
ATCGTTCACGATTCACACCTCTCATGGAAAAACTCCATATGAACTTGTCCACAACCGAAAACCTAATCTATCTTTCCTTCGTGTGTTTGGTGCCTTGTGCTATCCGACTAATGAGGGTCAAGACTTGGGCAAACTTAGGGCTAAAGTCGACATTGGAGTATTTGTAGGATATGCACCAAACAAAAGGGATACCGAATCTACAACAAAAGAACCCGAAATATCATGGAAACAATTCACGTTACGTTTGATGGTGACCGGTCAAATGGCTCTGGACACTCCACTCGGGACCCGCACTTCAAAAGCAGTCCTATTGGTTCATCCCTTGTTCCAAACTCCTCTCAAGAAACACCATATGTACCTCCATCGAAGATGATGTAAAGAAATTGTTTGATCCAATGTTTGATGAACTGTATGAGTCTACTACTAATGAGGTCTTGATCCCACAACAGAGGATGCTCGATTCCGTGAATGAAGTCAATCCATCGGTTTCAATATCTCGTAAGTCGAAGCACTGCCGCTTGATCCTTGATCTCATCAACAAATCATCATTCTTCAAATGTACATCATGGAAATGTTTTTGGCATCAATGATGAAGTTAATCCCTTTGCGACTCCACGAAGATGCTCCATTTGAAAACATATTTGCTACTCCGAATCATCAATGAACCATCTTCTTGAGGAGACATCGACTCGACTACCTCGGTTCCTCGGCAAATGCCACATGAACACCTCGAGAAAATGGACTCACGATCATCCATTAGACAACATCATTGGTAATCCCTCTCGTCTGTATCAACCCGGAAGAAACTCGCAACCGATGCCTTATGGTGCTTCTTCAACTCCGTACTATCTAAGATCGAACCAAAAGGCGTTAAAAGCGCCATGAATGAAGATAGGTGGTTCAATGCTATGCAAGATGAAATTCATGAGTTTGATAAATCTTGATGTATGGGAGTTAGTACCGCTCGCAGGCGTGCTATGATTATAGCTCTAAATGGATCTTCAAAGTAAAACTTGATGAGCATGGTGATGTGTTGAAAAACAAGGCTCGATTGGTTGCTAAAGGATATCGTCAAGAGGAGGGTATAGACTTTGAAGAATCATTTGCTCGGTTGCTCGAATCGAGGCAATCGTAATCTTTTGGCTAATCCGCAAGTAAGAACATGGTGGTATATCGGATGGATGTAAAGGCGGCATTTACGAGCGGAGATCTTAAAGAAGTCGCTCTCGTCGCCCAACTGAAGGTTTTGTGAATCAAGAGCATCCTACTCACGTTTATCGTCTCGAAGAAGGCTCTTTACGGTTTAAAGCAAGCTCCAAGGGCATGGTATGATACATCGTCAAAGTTTCTTCTATCAACCGGATTGACAAAGGGCAGTTGATCCGACATTGTTCACCGAAGTCGGGCAAACATTTAACTCATGTTCAAATTTATGTTGATGATATTATATTTGCCTCGACGGACCCAATGGAATGTGATCGTTTTCAAATGAAATGAGTTCAAAGTTTCAAATGTCAATGATGGGACAAATGTCATTTTCTTGGGATTACAAATTTCACAAAGTCCCGGAGGCATTTTCATAAATCAATCTAAATATGCAATGAGATTTTAAAGAAATTTGGATTTGATTCAGTGACCTGTTGACACCCCATGATTGACCGAACCAAACTAGATGAGGACCTCTCGGGGATCATGATTGACCAAACGAAATATAGGAGTATGATTGGATCACGATGTATCTCACTGCTAGTAGACCGGACATCTTGTTCTCGTGTGCATGTGTGCTAGATACCGTGCTAAGCTACTAAAAGCACCTTGAAGCGGTTAAGCGGGTCTTCGGTATCTCGAGGAACCATCAATATGGGACTATGGTGCAAGGACACCAGATATCACTAACGACCTATGGAATCTTGATCATGCGAGGTTGTCAAGATACACGTCGAAATAAATGCGGAGGTGCTCGATTTTGGGTGATAAGCTTGTAGGTCGGTCTGAAAGAAGCAAATGAGCACATCTATTTCCTCTACAGGTGAATACATAGCCATGTCATCTGTTGTGCTCAAATCCTATGGATGAGATCTCAATTATCGACTATGGCTTTGAATTCAACAAAATCCCTCATCTTGTGATAATAAAAGTGCTATTGCTCTCTCATGCAACAACGTTCAACACTCAAGAGCAAAGCATATCGACATTCGACATCATTTCATCGGGAACAAGTGGAAAAAGTGTGGTGGAACTATATTTTGTGAGTGCGAATATCGGTTAGCGAGACATCTTCACCAAAGCTCTTCCAAGAACGTTTTGAGTTTATTCTTCCACGACTTGGTTTGAAAAGCCTTCAACGAAACTCTCAAACGTCTTCAGGAGGAAGGCGAGGAGTAAAGGTCTTTCTTCATCTATCTCTTGTAAATAGTTATTTGAAAACAAAATACAAAATCATAAAATCCTCAAAAATCAAATAGAAAAATTTAAAACTTTCAAAATCCATAAAATTTGAAAAATTCGAAAAAAATCTTCAAAAAAAAAAAAAAAAAAAAAAAAAAAAAAAAATAAAATAAAATTTTGTCATTTTTGTCATGTTTTCTCGGTTCGATAATATCTACGGTCTTTGTCTTTGTCATTCAAAGAATGACACGGGTCTTTAGATGTTGTTCAATTCTTAAAAAAAAAAAAAAAAAAAAAAAAATCGAAAAATCAAAAAATATTTTTGGGAGAAAGAGAAATGGTTTATTGTCATTTTCGAGGCAATAACCGCTTTTAAAGAAAGAACGAGCCATGTTTTACCATGTTTTAAAATTCCTATGCTCGATTCTATAAACTCCTATCTCTTTGAAAACTAAATGCTTTGAAAAATAACTCAATCTCTATTTTGATAATCATCAGGACTTATTTGTCAAAATCTCTATCTCTCAATCAACAACCTCGTCATTGATTGAGGGGAGAATGATTTCAATTAAATTAAAAGTTATTTGGCATTAAATTGTTTTCAAAAGATATACATGCATGTTTTAATAAATGGAGTTTAAAGTCTTAAAATCGATCCATATCGGTTAAAACACTTTCACAATCAAGTCACAATTCTCCTTAAAAGCTTTCAAAATCAATTTAAATCTATCGAGATCACAAATCTCAAATGATTTGATAATTGTGATCGGGGAGAATGTGTGATTTAAATTGGATTTAAAGCGATACTCGGGTAAATGGTTATAAAAGAATGTACATCTCGTCCTTCACATGTGACAAAGCGATTTCAATTTTTCAATGCACATGTTGAGGGGAGCATCTATCTTAAACCTTTGATTTGAAGCGTGATCATTCATCCTAATGTGCGAGGTTCCTCTAGTATGTGCAAAACTCTTTTCAAACCTAGGCGCATATTGAGGGGAGCAAATTCATGGAAACCTCATCCTTCCGGAAATGCTATACCCACTTGATACATTGAGGGAAGTGATGTTGATATCTTTAGAAAATGGTAATCAAAAAGTTAATTCTTTCTCTTGTCTCCATGTGCAAAACATTTTCAAATACTTGATGCACATGTTGAGGGGAGTTCTCGTTCTAAAATATCAAAACAATTCGGTACAAAATGCTTTGATTATATATCACAAGTATACGAATTGATTTTCAAATGGTTTTCAATTGGATCCAATGGCAAATGAACAATACCAAATTGACCGACCAACTTTACTTTATGTGCGGTGATATAAGGATGATAAGGTTAGGTATTGATTCCATGATCCGCTGAGCCGGAGGGATCTACCGAGGACAATCCACTAGTTAGTGTAGAAGTCCTTAGGTATGATGATAAAGGAGAAAAATGAGATAAGGGAAGAGTGCGGACTAAGGCGAGCTAGTCTTGGAATAAACCCAACAAGGTTCTAGCTATGAAGTCTCGGTAAGCCGAAGGAGTTGAAGAATTAAAAAGAATTGAATGAAAATAGGGTGAAAACAAATAGCCCTCCATTAATTCAACCTTAGGGCGTAAACGGGTTCAATTCATATGCTCTTGATGATAACATCGGTATTGAAGACAAGGCGTCATGGACCCGTGGCCGACCGCACTTCAACTTTCCAAACCACTCAAGTTCCTCTTAAAGGGCTTGTTTCATTCTCACGAGAACCGACATTAGCTATCGACTTTCTCTTAGAGATTGTTGATATTGAAGAAGGAGACCCTCTCCAGTCTCCGCACGGGATCCAAATATGCACAAATTGAGTCTAGAGCCACGAGATCATCAATAAATCTCATTAGGACACTTTCAATGAAGACTCTCTTTTCACACAATGTGGAAAGAGATTATATCTTGAGTCCCTCGCATTATCCTAGTGGTATTGCGAACATCCGAGTGATGTGTTTACATTCACAATGAAGATGGAAAGCCTACGGAGCCAACATCAAACAAGCTCACGGTAGGTGGCATGTGAGATCTATCATATAGATCAATCATGTGACAAGCGAAACGAGAAACAATGGGGCGATTCAATTTCTTGAATCAATCTGGTTCAAAGTTAGGGATTGACGGATACCTTTGAAAAACCGGTCTTTGTGCTTAAAACTCTTTACTTTAGCACATCATTGTGTACTCATTTTTCAAACCAAAGGTATTTTTATGATTGATAATTGATTTTCAATAAAACCTTCGTTGTATTGCAAAACAATTTCTATTGAGCAATACGATTGTTTTCAAATCTCTCTTCATCAATCGGTGGACTTAAAATTATTTGGTTCACTCACTCCGTGTTGTCTTCTTTGAGGCGTTCGGTTTGAGAACACTAGAACAGTGCGAAACCTGTCAAGGAGATTCTTAGGAATCCCACGATCACAGCGGTACTTGTCTTGATCAGCGGGAACCGTGGGCGTGTACCTCAATTCATCGAAAGTGATCAAAGACACTTTCATGCAATTTATTGCTAGCTGTTATCACGGTACACCCGGCGTTTGCGGTGATCGAGAATGAAGCGGTCAATCCATAGCCGCATGCTCACTTAACACATTCATCTCAAAAGAAATCATGATTAGTGCATCACCGACTCGATATTTTCACACCAAGCTTTCTTCACTGCGCCTATATCATGATTCAACAAATGCTTCCGCTACGATGAGAAGATATCATGATCCGAATGTGAGCATGTCGGTCCTAAGTCACAACACCACAATGGATGTCTCGAGATTTATGATAGGCGATGATCTCCAAAGATGGCTCAAACTTATCATCACGTGGATCGGTAAAGACCTCCACTTGGAACAACCAAACATGCATTGTGAAGAATCAATGACTACGAGCTTAGGAGCAAGGACTACATCAAGAATGCAAGATCAATTGTTAAATGTTATATCTTTTGTATTCAATGTAATTTTGGTACATAATTGAGGTGACCTCCTAGGGAGATTGTTAGGAATTAGAAATTCCGGTATTAAAGAGTCGGTCACCTCAGCGTATATGTAATCGTTAGAAAGCTCGTAGTCGTAGTTCTTTTAAGTTAAGTAGTTATTTAGTTAAGTAACACCGTGGAGGACGGACGGTCTTTACCCACTGTATGCGATCCATGACCCAAAGTGTGGCGAGTTATGTAAGACTATAAATACTCTCTACCTTCCAAGGTAGAGTTGGAACTCATAATAATAATTTCACTTTCTCTCACTAAGTTCCTAAACCTCTAACTTTCTCTCTCTAGAATTCCATCTTATACGCCACCTTGTGTTATGGTTTGATGTGTATGTGAAAAGTTATATCTTACATGTACCTTTTTGAGGGGTCATTTAAGCCCTTATTTGATCACTTTTGTATCCGTTATTACTTAATATCGTTCCTTTTCACTTTTTAGGTCTCTTGAAGGCAAATTGTTGTAATGGCACTTATTTGGACAAAAAGGTGCGAATATACGAAGAAAATGGCCAAAGTCAAGAATCAAGACACTCAAGCTCTTTGAAAACATAAGGTGGCGTCCATTGCTATCTGTGTCGTCGGAGGATTTTGTGACGGACGAAGCCAAAACTCCTATTTTCAAGTGCGGCGTCAAGTTATAAAGAGTAGGCCGTCGCAACTCGGGCGGCCTAGATTCAATCGAGACGGCGTCGAAGGCGAAGAGACGGCGTCACAATCACAAGGTGGCGCCACCAAGTCTAACGTGGCCAAGGCGAAACCCTAATGGCGATCCGACAACGTCACAAAACATAAGGTGACGGCGTCGCATGTGTAATCTTATATATAGAATCCGAATTTTTCGGTATCGTGTGTAGTCTTTTGGGTAAAACCTAAACCGAACCAAGGTCGTCTTGTACAAGTATTTTAGGGTTCAAACCCTACCTTACATCAAGATAAGTGCTTTACTTCATTAATACAATTATGTCTTTGATTATTTGTGTGTATGCTTGCATGTTCTCCATGTCAAGCTAATTTACTTGTGTGTTTGGTTAGGGAATATGAAACTTAATTATTGAATATTGATTGGTTGTCTCTTATCTTAGTTGTTAATGATCTAGTAATGCGATAGGTCATTAGTTGTGTACTAATGCTTGATTAATCTTTGTGAACCTTAGGTTATAGCACCTTGAGCGGTTGTAAGCTAAACTATCCAAAGAGGCCTTAGAGTAAGAGTTTATGATCCCTAGTGGTATTTTGTAGGCGAGACCTTTGGTAACTTCAAAGAGTTAGGGAGAAGCATACCTACAACTTTAGACACACAAGCGCAATTAAGAATAAGGGCGTGACAATTCAACCACCAATAGGAGATAATTAAGGAGTAGTAAAACCTAAGTAAACACATCTTTAAACTATCATACGAGCACACAATAATTAGACATAGACTACATACACCTTAGGTTAGATAATTAGATAAGTAGAGTAATCGGTAGCAATACCAACCCCAAATCCAAACCCGAGATTCGTGCCTTTCAATTTCCTAAAAAACATAAAAAGATAAAAATAATCTTCCTCAACCCCAACCTTAGCGTAGTAACTTCTCACTAGCATTCGTATTCCCTAGAGAGCGATATCAATACCGTGGCTTACCCTAATACTACACTACAACGATTAGGTTCCTTTGCCTAGGGTGTTATAAAACTTGCTCGAAGAAAAAGAAGTTCCTTTGACCCCGAACGACGCGTGTAGCGTTATCAGAACCTGTAAATCTCAAACGGGTCAAAATCGAATGGGTTGAAAGTCACACGTGAAATATGATATGAAAGTACAGAAAGAAACCTCGTAGACTATCCTTGATAGCGGAAATAGCGCCTACATAGTCTGTATTACAACCATATAACGTCCCATCATTTGGTCTCCTGATGGCACAATTGACCGCTCCTATTTACTGTAACATGCAATCAATAACACAATACATAAAAAGTCGTAATTTAATAATTATCATCAGCTTCAATGCTTAAGGTTTTAGGTTTCTATGAAAATGAAACTTACCTTTGCAACTGGATCAACCTCATCACAAAATTTATTGAAGTAAGGATTCTTTGTGAGGAATGGTACAACTGCATCCGAAAATGATACATTTTAAAAATCTAAATAAGCAGAAATACGGGTTTTTTTTCCTTAAAAAATCAACGTACTTTCACATTTGTGCCCTTTGAGTCGTACTTTTATATAACATTTGACTCATTAAGGTCGCTCTGTATACTATTTGGGCATTCGGTAACACAAAAGCTAACCGTCAAAAACGATCAACATTATAAAAAAATTATATATGATTGATTTAGATTGGATATATAATGTTAAATTTTACGGTTACCAAACGACCCAAATTGTACACAAAGACTTCCTTTAAAGACTTGTTTATGTACAAAAATAAAATAAAAAGTAACATTGCACAAGCGTAAAGTATAGATCAAAACACAACACGAACCCTTGAAATCGTAGATGAGTAAGTATCGAAAATTCTTTACATTATCTACCAACAAATGTACATAAACTCCATTAAATCAAGCGATCGGAAGCTTTATTGTATAACAAAGGTGATTTGCTATGTCAAGCGGCTTCCCGATAATACCAGAATACTTTTGTGTCAGTCCTAATTGTGCGAAATTAAACAAGTCAAAAGATCCCTAATTGAGGGCTATCCGGGTGCCGATACCTTTCCATGCTCAAGGGTGCCAAATGTCAAATATCCACCAAATTTGGGGCAGAGTACTCGAGACATCAGACCTTTTTCACCCATCACCATTGCTATTATTGGAACCTAAATGATTAATGAAGGTACTTAAATAACTACGTAAGCTAATAAAACCGCGAAAAAATATATCTAATTTCCAAATTTCATTAGATGCATGACTTACGCCGCTTACTTGAGAATTAGCAGTAATGTGAAAGACTTGAGCTACATCAGTCATATCTACAGCGGCTGTTGCAAACTTGACAATGTCAGCTCCTGTTGACTATATTTTGGCAACAAGGTTCCCAAGCTCTTCTATTGAAGGAGTATTTTGATAATTGTAGGAAGAAACTATGAGTTTGCACTTTGTAGGCTTGTCCCCATGGATTAAGTTGTTGAAATCATCAACAGCCTGCATTTGAGTTACGAATAACTGTATAGTACTTTAGACGAGCCTATGAGCACGAATAGACGCATTTAATGTCAAGAAGAAAGGAACCTTAAGCTCAACATCGATGTGATCAGCACCTAATTCTATTGCTAATCGAAGAGCAGCTAATCGACTTTGTTCATCTCCATCGTACTGACCACCTTCCCATGTTGGTCTAGAAAATAACATAGAATCAGAAACCTTTTCGGGAATAATAAAGTGTTACAACGTCAAGTGGACTAGATTAAGGGATGTTTGGTAATGCTTATTAAAACTGCTTATGCTTTCATGAAATAAGCCATCGCTATGGCAATGCTGCAGAAAGTGTGTAGATAGGCTTCTCTGATAACCAAACCGATAATCGGATATTGCATTTGTTTAAGTTTTCGGCGATCGACTAATTAGGGATTTAAGATGTAAAATAATCGAATCGGATATGTTGTTTGAATAGGCAACTCCGACAATGTTACCTATATTTGTTGCTTAGTTGTTGTCAAATGAGCCTATAATCATATCCAAACACTAATTCTGGCGATCTCTTGTGTCAAAACGCAACAACGGGTGTTTGGCATTACTAAGTTAAACAGCTTATGCTTATGCTCGTAACCAGAAGATCAACTTATCCAAAACATCTTATTTCACCCCTAATACTGAATCCACTAACACTAACCAGTTCAATCTAAACTAAGAAGATAAGCATGGTCACATTTCTTCATCTGCTAAAAAAAACTCAATAAGCAGATAATCTGTTTAGATTCCTAAACACCCCCATCACATGTCAAACAATTCAGTAAACTAACATAAAAAACTGCATTCGCATCATAACAATATCAAGAAGATCATTAGCATAAGCACATTTTTCATCCAGACACTCGAAATACAATCAGATACGCAAATATACGAGTTTGGCAATTCTGCTAAGATTACTTTAAAATACAGAAGCAAATACACTGTCTGAATAAGCAACTCCCAAACTGCTTATCTACTACATTAAAACGCAATAAGGGGTGTTTAAGATTGTTAACTTTAAAAACTTGTGCTCATAACCACGCCATTCGAGGTGGCCCAGCCAATCATTCATTCTAAAATCCTGTAGTGAAATGAAATTGAGACTGCTCGACTTCAGATAATAAACTTATACAAAACAGCTATTTTCAACCTAATTGAAAGCTTATAAGATCAAATCCACCAGTATATTCAACTTGGAATAAACAATCTCGAAGCCCAAACTCTAACGGTGCATATCCATTTCCAAAAATACGATAAGCATATATATTGTTTCATTAAGCTATCTCATACACCACCAAGGGAGTATTCAATTTTAGTAAGCAAACCCAAACACCCCGCATCACATGTGAAACAATTTAGTATACCAACAGAAGAAAACTGCATTCACGTCATAAGAGTTCCAACGATATCATTAGCATAAGCCCTTTTTCATCCGAAAATACTTATCCATTAGCAAATCCCAATTCCCAAACACACTCTTAAATATTATTACACTTGCATATACTTCGCATTTCATCCTAAACTTAAACTGCTAATTACAAAGAGCTTATTTACCCTAAACTAAGTAGATAAGCATAGTCACATTTCATCACAAAAAAAAAAAAAAAAAAAGATAAGCAGTTTAGATAAGCAAAAATCCCAAACTCCCCACATCACATGTCAAACAATTCAGTATACTAATAAATCCAACATTCATATCACAAAAGCAGTTGCGAATATCGAAAAATAGTCCTAAAAAACCGCACCTGCAAGTAAAAAGGGTAGGCAGACGACTTAATTTGTAAAGGGTTTGATATCATATCTATCAGTAAACCTTTCTTGTTTCGAACTATCCTATCTAATCTCGATTAGGTCAGCACACCTCCCAATCAGCTTATTTCACCCTCAAATAAGCATATAATCATGTCCAGACACTCAAACTTTTTGTTTTTTTTTTTTTTGAAAGTGAATGTATAATATATACTCAAAATTTGTACAAAATCTTAATCACTGTCAAAGACATACCTATCCAGACACTCAAACCTTAGACGAGCCTATGAGCACGAGTAGACGCATTTAATGTCAAGAAGAAAGGAACCTTAAGCTCAACATTGATATGATCAGCTCCTAATTCCATTGCTAATCGAAGAGCATCCAATCGACTTTGTTCATATCCGTAGTACCGACCACCTTCCCTCGTTGGTCTAGAAAATGACATAGAATCAGAAACCTTTTCGGGAAAGATAAAGTCTTACAACGTCATGTAATATGGACTGGATTAATCAAGAAACCAATAGCCCTGGTTGTCCTAAAGAAATATATAAATGTCCCTTTTTGTAAGAAGGATTCATAATACTAATATCGAAGAAGTTGTCTCATGTCAGTTCAGCATACAACATCAATACTTCTATCTATTACATTGACTTTAGGGGATGTTTGGTAATGCTTATTAGAACTGCTTATGCTTTCATGAAATAAGAAATTGCTATAACAGAAGGCAATGCTGCAAAAAGTGTGTATATAGGCTTCTACAGTCACGAAACCAGATAATCAGATATCATATTTGTTTAAGTTTACAGCAATCAGTTGATTAGAGATTTAAGACGTAAAATAATCAGAATCGGATATGTTGTTTGAATAGGCAACTCCGAAACTGTTACTTGTAGCTGCTGCTTAGTTCACCATCAAATGAGCCTATAATCATATCCAAACACTTATTACTGCTGATCTACTGTATCAAAACGCAACAAGTGTTCTCTGGCATTACTACTTTAAACAGCTTATGCTCATAACCAGAAGATCAACTTATCCAAAATAGCTTATTTCACCCCTAAGGTTAAACTTACGATCTTGAATCCGCCACCAATATCCGGTTCAAACTAAAAATCAAACTCCTTCTTGAAAAGACCTTATTTCACCCTAAACTAAGTAGATAAGCATAGTCAATTTATGCATCTGCTCAAAAACACAATAAGCGGATAATCACTGTTATAAAACAATCCAAATTACAAACATCCCCATCATATGTCGAAGATTGATTATACCAACAAGAAAAGCGCATTCACGTCATAAGAGTTCTAACGATATCATTAGCATAAGCCCATTTAATCACATTTATGATTTGCTTAAAAAACAATAAGAAGATAAATTTGTTTAGATAAGCAAAATGCCAAACACCCCACATCACATGTCAAACAATTCAGTATACTAACATGTCATAACATTTTCAGCTCAAAAGTCAACAATCCCAATTCCCACATCAAAATGCTAATGAATCTTACATTCATATCATAGAAACAGTTTCGTATATCGAAAAACCGCACCTGCAAGTAAAAACAGCAGGCAAAGGACTTAATTTATAAAGGGGTTTAGGGTTTGATATCATATATATCAACAAACATTTCTTATTTCAAGCTATCCTGTCTAATATCGATTAAGTGAGCACACCTTCCAATCAGCTTATTTCATCCTCAAATAAGCATATAATCATGTCCAGACACTCAAACCTTTAATGTATAATATATACTCAAAATTTGTACAAAATCGTAATCATTGTCAAAGACATACCTATCCAGACACACAAACCTTATCCACAATCTCAAAACACAATAAAGGGGTGTTTGGGATTACTATCTCAAACAGCTTGTAAACAGATGATCAGCATATTTTGCCCTAAGAAAACAGCTTAATTCACCGTAAGAGCAAATTTGTTATTTCAAAATAACAGCAAATAAACAATCTAAACAAGCGATTGCCAATCTGCTTATTTCACCCTCAAATAAGCATATAATCATGTCCAGACACTCAAACCTTTTGTTTTTTTTTTTTTTTTGAAAGTGAATGTATAATATATACTCAAAATTTGTACAAAATCTTAATCACTATCAATGACATACCTATCCAGACACTCAAACCTTAGACGAGCCTATGAGCACGAGTAGACGAGCCTATGAGCACGAGTAGACGCATTTAATGTCAAGAAGAAAGGAACCTTAAGCTCAACATCGATATGATCAGCTCCTAATTCCATTGCTAATCGAAGAGCAGCCAATCGACTTTGTTCATATCCGTAGTACCGACCACCTTCCCTTGTTGGTCTAGAAAATGACATAGAATCAGAAACCTTTTCGGGAAAGATAAAGTCTTACAACGTCATGTAATATGTACTGGATTAATCAAGAAACCAATAGCCCTGGTTGTCCTAAAGAAATATATAAATGTCCCTTTTTGTAAGAAGGATTCATAATACTAATATCGAAGAAGTTGTCTCATGTCAATTCAGGATACAACATCAATACTTCTATCTATTACATTGACTTGGGGATATTTGGTAATGCTTATTAGAAGCTGCTTATGCTTTCATGAAATAAGCAATTGCTATACGAAGGCAATCTTTGCAAAAGTGTGTATATAGGCTTCTACGGTCACGAAACCGGATAATCGGATATCGAGTTGTTTAAGTTCTGACAATCGATTGATTAGAGATTTAAGGCGTAAAATAATCGGAATCGGATATGTTGTTTGAATAGGCAACTCAAAGCATTACTTATAGTCACTTTGCTTAGTTCACCATCAAATGAGCCTATAATCATATCCAAACACTTATTACTCTTGATCTCATTTGATCAAACGCAACAAGGGTTGTTTGGCATTACTACTTTAAGCGACTTATGCTCATAACCGAAGATCAACTTATCCAAAATAGCTTATTTCACCCTAAGGTTAAACTTACTGATCGAATCCGCCACCAATATCCAGTTCAAACTAAAAAATCTGAAACTCCTTACTGAAAAGACCTTATTTCACCCCTAAACTAAGTAGATAAGCATAGTCAAATTTATGCATCTGCTCAAAAAACACAATAAGCAGATAATCTGTTATAAAAACAATCCAAATTCTGAAACATCCCCATCATATGTCAGAAGATTCAGTATACCAACAGAAGAAAACTGCATTCACGTCATAAGAGTTCTAACGATATCATTAGCATAAGCCCATTTAATCACATTTTATCATTTGCTTAAAAAAAACAATAAGAAGATAAGCTGTTTAGATAAGCAAAAATGCCAAACACCCCACATCACATGTCAAACAATTCAGTATACTAACATGTCATAACATTTTCAGCTCAAAAGTCAACAATCCCAATTCCACATCAAAATGCTAATGAATCTGACATTCATATCATAGAAACAGTTTCGTATATCGAAAAACCGCACCTGCAAGTAAAAACAGCAAGCAAAGGACTTAATTTATAAAGGGGTTTAGGGTTTGATATCATATATATCAACAAACATTTCTTATTTCAAGCTATCCTGTCTAATATCGATTAAGTGAGCACACCTTCCAACCAGCTTATTTCATCCTCAAATAAGCATATAATCATGTCCAGACACTCAAACCTTTAATGTATAATATATACTCAAAATTTGTACAAAATCGTAATTGCTGTCAAAGACATACCTATCCAGACACACAAACCTCATCCACAATCTCAAAACACAATAAGGGGGTGTTTGGGATTACTATCTCAAACAGCTTGTAAACAGATGATCAGCATATTTCGCCCTAAGAAAACAGCTTAATTCACCGTAAGAGCAAATTTGTTATTTCAAAATAACAGCAAATAAACAATCTGAACAAGCGATTGCCAATCTGCTTATTTCACCCCCAAATAAACATATAACCATGTCCATAGCCCATACATTCAAAACTGCTTATCCACAATATCAAAGTGCAATAAGGGGTCAACAGCTTACGCAGCTAATAAGCAGATGATCAGCTTATCAAAAACAACTTATTTCACCCTAACAGAAAATTTGTAGTATCAAATCCGCAAAAAAACATATCAGTTCATAATAAGCATGGGGTGTTTGTTTAAGCTTATTTCTAGGCTTATGAGCTTATATGATTTTGGCTTACTTCATATAAGCTCACAAATAAGGTTCCCAAGCTCAATGGATTAGAAGGAGTATTTTGATATTGGTTTGTATAATATTATTTTTTTCCTTTCAAATTGATGAAATTAAAAGATGGGTTGAGTGTAAGATGTGGAGATATAACATAAAAATGTCAACTTTTGGTGAATTCAAGGTTAATTTTTTGGGATTGAAAAGTTAGGGTTAGGGTTTTTCATTTGGGGGAAAAGTGCAGGGAAATTGAATTTGGTTTTGGGATTTGGTGAAATTTTTAAGAGGGAAATTGATTTTGGTTTTTGCACGTGTTTTTGTGAATTTATTTATTTATTTTTATTTTTTTGATTTTGTAAGTAGGAGCTATAGATCTCATATTTGCTATATATCCAATGAACCGATTTTAGCCATACATTTTTTATCAAAATTAATAAAAGAACTATTTTTCTTAAACAAATATATCTTGTAAACGGTAAATCTTCAAGCTATGAAAATACACCATCTAGACGAGAAATAAATTATTTTTCTATAGATATGTACTTCTATATACTTTCGATGAATTAGCTATGCATGTGAGAGGTAATGTGAACTATAATCAATTTTTTATTTTTGCAACTCATCATATGGTTACTCTAACTTGAAGTCGCTATAATCATTTTTTGATGTTTTGATAAACCACTCGCATCCAAACACCCTCATACAGTTGACTTTCTCTCGTACTGAACTGGTAAGATTGCAATGTAACTAGTATAATGTTTTATTTGCAATCAAGTGCGAGCACTAGGAATGGTAATGTGAACAATAGTTGAATCTAACCATAAGTCCTATGTCATAAAGAAATATATTAATATCCCTTTTTGTAAGAAGGATTCATAATACTAATATCGAAGGAGTTGTCTGATGTCAATTCAGCATACAACATCAATACTTCTATGATCACATTGACTTCGGGGGATGTTTGGTAATGCATATTAAAACTGCTTATGCTTTCATGAAATAAGCAATTGCTATAACAGAAGGCAATGCTGCAAAAAGTGTGTAGATAGGCTTCTACATTACCCGAGTAGTTGTTGATAGTCCTACCCAACCTGTTCGCCTCCCGCTAATCAGCTAAATGGAAAGTATGGACGACCTTGCTTGTCTATACGTAAAGAAGATCGTGTGCATCATGGAATGCCGATTCCTATCCTTTCAGATCGTGGGAATCACCTCACACCCACGTTTCGTCTATCACTTCCAAGAGCCATGAGAACAGATCTGGATACGCATATGGTGTATCATCTTCAGACTTATGGCCGAAGTGAAGAAATCATTCGAGCATTAGTAGACATGTCGCGTGCCTATAAAATTTGGCAATGGTTGGGATAGACACCTTCCGTTGGCCAAATTCTCTTATAATAATACCTATCGCTTCAATAACTCTAAGGTACCGAAAGAGACCCTCTCTTAAACCTATTCAATAAGCTGCCGAGGAGACCGTTCGAAGACGAGATGGATATGCAAGCGGCTCGCGAATCGTTAGAAGTCACGGATGACGTAAATCTCTTGAATCCCATAATATGGTTTAGATTAAGCTTAAAGATTCACCATGAGAATGTATGAAGCGTTTAGTAAGCGTAAAAGCTTAATCCTCGCTATATTGATCATTTAAAATCCTTTCTAGAGTTAGACCCGGTGAGCTCGAGCCTTGAGCTACCATCAAAACTTCAGCAGGTGTTCCCGGCGTTTCATGTGCGTAATATAAGGAAATGACTCGCCGATGAGGCACTTGTTATTCCTCTGGGAGATCCAAACCCTTGAACGTTTAAACCTCGTCGACCCAGCGAATTAGAAGACCATGAAGATAGATGACTTTAGTAGAGTCGCATCCTTATCGTCGAAGTTCGTCGAAGCTCGCGAAAAAGATCCTAACTTCACGTACAAAATGTGAAGATGAATCCTCGTGCGTCTGTACTTATTTCCTTTCGACCGTAACGGGTAACTTGAATTTAATCGCGAGGACGCGATTCCGTTTAAGGAGGTGAGGTTCTGACGACCCGTAATTTTCTCGACGCGTCTTATGCGGAGAAACGACGAATAGATCGACCCTTTCCCTTACATCATGATACGAGACGTATTTATAATCATTTTACCGAATTATCATATTAAAAGCGATGGCCTAATTTTTCAGATTCAGACGGCGACTTTTGTCGACCGAAAATAGCTCGAAATGTTTATCGTGAAAGATTAATAAAATGTACGAGATTGGTCCCTGTGATAGTTCCATTCGCCACCCTCCTCTTCACACTAATTACACTTTCAGTCCCTTTTGGAGTATAAATAACACACCACTCTCTCTCCTCCTTCATTTTACACCTAACTTTCTCACACTAAACCCTCTCCTCTTTCTCTAAATAATCCGGCCGCCGGCTGCCACCCAAATGCCACCACCTACTCACACCGCCCTTTCCAAATGATAGATCGGGTCGTTGTGGTTACGTTTACGTGCCACACACACCCTCATATCCTCGCACACGTTCTAGATCTCGGGTTAGATTATTTAGGTGTTCGGGTTTTGATGGTTACGGTATGAAACGGGTTTGGTTTGAGACATGGGACACAAATAGGATTAGCTCGTGGCTGTGGAGGTTGTGTGTTAGTAACACACCACCATCATCTCTCATCCCTTCCTTGTCATTCCTAAATGTAAGCCAAAACCCATCTTTGCAATTCCTGCTAATAAAAACCGATTAGTAATCAGGCTGTGTTATGTTTTGTGGATATAAAAGTGTTAAACAAATTAAAAACGTTATGGAAATGGTTAATAAATCTGGTAAAAACATTTTGGAAATATGTTTCATGTGTTGTGGGAATAGACTCATATGAATCTGATTATGTTCATGTGTGATTGTGTTAGAATCGATTGGGATGGTGGTTGTTTGATACGGTCTTAGTCTCGGATTTGTTAATCTAGGGTATGTTAGTTTGCGTTCTGGTGTTTCAATGGTTGCTGCCTCGTTTGAGTTGACTCAGAGAGCTGAGTCGGGTCGACTCAGTTGAGTCGGGTAAGATAAATATGATCACAAGGGTGGTTGTGATCGTGTGGTTCCCGTGTGGGTTTTGTTTGGTCTAATTATGTTGTAATGATGAAAATCTGTAAAAGGGTGTTTGCTTGTTTGTTGTTGTTTCGTTAGGATTAACTCGTTGAGTCGAGTTGGGTCGACTTCGTTGAGTCGGGTTGGGTTATGATCCATATGGTTCTGGGTTGGGGGTGAATAGTTATTAAAATTGTGTGTTGGGTTAAGATCAAATAAAATTTAGACTAAAATACACCGTTGGTCCCTAACCTTGGCAGGCCGTATCGCGATGGGACAAAACTCGGCCTTTCATCGCCAGGTCCAAACCTTGGCCATTAAATGCCGATTCGTCCCTTGACCAATAATGCCGTTGTCAAGCGTTATGTTGGTGAGAGCAAAACCGTCTTTCAACAGATAGCGTACTAAATAAAACCGTTATGCGATGTATGTAGGCGGTATATGTGTGTAACAAGGTTTGGTCATTTATCACCCATCCCTAAACTATCCTTCAAACCGGTCTTCTTCAAACGATAATTGTTTCAAGATGATGCGTTCTTCGGTGTGGTAAGCAAGCTATTATTCGCACTTTGTGGAACTCGCCAACCAGTATGCGTCGATTCTTTGGTTGTCTGTTCAAGTAAGTGCGTCTTAATATTTCTTGTGTAAGTTTGTAACAATGGTGGTTGTTTAATGACTTGTCATAATCATCAATAGGGTTCTTCTTATCGGTGGATAAGATGGTATGATCTGAAATCGTGCTCATTCAAGAATGATCATACCGGGACTTTTGAGGGAGAAATGAGCTTTAGGCAAGATTAGTAGCTGCTCAAGGTGATGTGTGGAAGTGGAAGATTTACACGGTGCTAAGTTGGATGTTGTTCTTGATTGTTTATGCATTGGGATAACTTTTAACCTTTTATGTAATGAGGCTAGTTTGTTAATGTTACGTATCTTGAATTGTAGTAACCTTGTTATAAGTATTCGCTTTTGTTTGTTTCGATTTTCTATGCCTTATGAGTATGCGGATGGTTAGCAATTTGTTTAGGGTTGACTTTTAAATGTCAACATTCTTATGAGGTTCTATTTAGCTTTGGTTACTTTTGATGCAAATTATTCACACATCAAGCTTAGTCAATCTAAAAATACACAATAATGACATGATTCCATAGTTAATGCAAATGGATATAATTCCAAGCGCATAAAATTGCATACTTTTCAAAGCATGAGAGCTACAGTTAGACACACACACATATGTTTTAGAGTACATAACTTGTCCATCGGAAATAACCTAGATGAAACATCATCTAGATAATTAGCATAATGATTTGACCTATGGTGAGGCCATCATTCTTTCCGGTGCGACTGCTTGCCTAGTCATTCTTCATGTAGCGGTGGGTTGAATAAGAAAGTGCTTGAACATCGATTGTTGCATCGAGAATCGGTGGGATTGATCATGTTTTTGGGATTGACACCGGCTTGCTCATGCATCTTGGGATCGAATTTTCTTCAACATGATCTTCTTTGGGATTGTGACAGGATGCATCATGTATGATGGGATCTTGATTCTTGGCTCTTGATTTTTAGATTGAACACCACTTCCTTGAAGCGCACTAACGGCTTTCAAAACAACACATGTACCTTGACTTCTTTATCTGCTTGCTACCTTTTACCTTTTGGATGTTTCTTTTTCTGCTGACTTTAGTAGGCACTGTTTGACATTTCCTTATTGGCGGTTCCACTACTTGCGACTCCAGTATACCCTAGGCATGTTACCTTGTTGTGTCCGGCAATGCCACAAATACTACACCTAACACTCTTCCAAGCCCTTGACGACTTACCATCCTTCACAATCTCTTGATTTGGGAGCTATCCTAACTCTTTTCTACCTCTTGCGGTAGGCGGGTTTGTTTCGGATTTCGTGGAACAATTGTTGTTGGCATAATTAACTTTTCCCAATGTGTTTGCTAGTTATAAATTTGGACATGGTGTTTGTAGGTAGCCTCCCAAGTGAGAAGATAGTAACAAGGATGAGCCCATGTTTCGCAGCTCCTACTTGTTGGCCATTTAAAGCCATATTCCAATTGGTAGCAACAGACATGTTTACATGGCAAACTGTTATCTCCCACCTTCGCAAGTACAAGTCTTGTGTACAACATTAACTACATTGGTCACCCCATGGTCCACTAACACGAAACTTAGATCCCATTCCATAAAACATTATACTTAACAACCACTTTCTTAATAGCATCTAGCATGTGTTGTGCGCAGTTGGTGTTAGTGGCCCATCACTCTTCTCAATCACCATAAGAACATGCATTATCATCTTCATACGGTATTCACGATGTATTCTAAGGTCAGTAATAATTGGTTTGCTTAACCCCTCTTTTATTTTCTCATGAAACACTTGACACATGTTATTAAGTAACACATCGAAGTAGCTCTCCTAAAGATGACAAGTAATAAACTTGTATAAATTATAATTGTTTATCGCATTTACGGATACAAAGTAAGTTAAACATATATATCACTTACATGACAAATGTGACCTTGACCAATGAATCGGTGGTATCTTACTTAACCAATCATGGGCTGGTTGATTAAGTTTCTTGAGATCGGCCATAGCTTTGAACTGTACTACAATGCTTGAGGTCATTGCACATTTCCAGAGATGGTCTTTGTAGGCCCTACCTTTCCATTGCGGTTTCATTTCTCATGAATCCTTTGTCTGAATCGTGTTCGCACTTTCAAAAACTTTGCTAAAGCTCTACTTATATCCTGCACTAAATCAAATATGTTTCTCGTATGCATTTCAAAACATTGAGACTTAAATTCATGAGCAGTAAGAGAGTACCTTATTCATGTCGATAATAAAAGTGATGCTTGAAATTGGCCCAAGTGCTATATCATCGGATAAACAATGAAGAAACCAAGTCCATGATCCTATGTTATCAGAATCAACAAAAGCATAAGCGAAAGGGTAGATACCATTGTTGCTATCAATTCCCACAGCTGTCATCAGTTGACCATTGAAAGGACCACGAATTGGAAATAGCAGCCAACCCCAACAACGATCTCCCACAATCTTTAAATCCTTGCTTCAGTGCACCTAAACAAACATAGTCTCTTGAATTCTCTGGTTGGAAGAGACTCATCCGGAGGACGTTCCACATTCATCACCAATGTTGTATTAGGGTTTGTCTTCTGCAACTCTTGAACATAATCTCTCAACATGGTAAATTGTAGCTTGAATTGACCCCTGATGGCTGTTATTGCTAGGGTTTTGGCCCTAAAACCTTCGCAGGATACTTGAAGGTCGTATTGGTTGGTAAGTTGATTATGCATAGACTGACAGAAGCTCTGGATTTGTTTCAACTTGTCTTTGTAATTTTTACGTGAGATATAGCGAAGGTCAAAAGCTCGACTTCCTTGATTGCAAACAAGTGTGTTGCTCATTATATGTTCTGGTGACGGATACTGTCTCACCATTCCTACCGACAAACAATAGCCATGGGCGAGTATTTGTGAAGGGTCCTTTTGCCGAAAGCAATGCATTTATACCCTTACGCTTAATGGACTTCTAGATGGGCCAATATCCGGTCCGGGACCTTGATTGGGCACGAAAGTGGAACACAACCCTACACGACCCTTATTCTTGTTTTGTCATTCTTCATAAAAACAACTTCCTCCTAGTTTCTATTGAATGCTCTCTTACTAGGTTTTTGACTTCCCTGCGTTACCAAACTCCCGACCAAAGATAGAAAAAGTGGTATAGACACCATTAGCAAAGTGTGCGTGTTGGAAACTAACATGGTCACTGCAAAATACATCATCAACCATCACAGGTAAATCATTTACCAACTGCCTGTCATCACTTATATTACTGGTTGTTCCTTCTTTACCTAAATCATTACTTTGACCTACTTGTACCATACCAAGTTGTGCATCATTCTCTTGACAAGTGTTCTCTTCATTTAGTTCAACTGCATTGCCAAAGTCACTAGTGTCACTCGCTTGTAACAGAGTAACATCAACAGCAGGATCCTCTTCCATGTTATCCTTAGTCAATTGAAGCGAGTTACATCACATCGGGCTCCTCGGACACTGCTATTCATATCAACTAGTGCTACTTGCTTTGTGTAAATGCTTTTCACGAGTCAATTGAAGCAGTTAACCTCAAAATTTTCGGGCTCCTCAAAGGTGTTATTGACATCAACTAGTCTTTGTTCCACCTTTGTCAAAGTGCTTCCATGACTCACTCTAAGCAGATTAAACTCAACATTATCGGGCTCCTTTATAGCATTGTCCTCATCAATAACTACTAAAGCACGCTCCTTTATTACGAACAGTTGGCTAGCAAATGAGCGGTCTAAGGTGGAAAAGAGTGGCTCAATGTTTGGCAAATTTCTAGATTCACCAATATCATTGGCGTCCACGAGCAATTGTGTAAGTTGGATAAACGGATCTAGGGCGGGTTCATTATCTATATCATCTAACACCAACCGTCTACAACAGTTGAATAGCCGCAGTAGCAACTTTTCTCCTATCTTCATCCATGTCCCAAAACACAGTCTTAATTGATTGTGTGGACATTTCAGAAAGTTCTAATCTAGTCTTCCCTATTTCAACATACACGTCTATGAGCTTATGTTGTATGACAACATCTTTCAACAAGTCTACATTAGCAGGTTCACGCAAAGAAAAAAAACCGTCGTCTAATGTACAACCAGGCTTAAGAAAGTAGAAATAATTGGTTTGTCCAGACTCATAACCGATTTGGGTCATGAGAGCATCCATTTCATCAACAGATACCTCTTTTATTTCCACAAGATCAACAAGGCATTTCTTGCCTCCTTGATATATCCTACCTGGAAAGTATTTGAATGTACCTTCATAATGGAACATCATGCTAAACGATCCGAGTTCACCCATTATATAAAAAATGTACAAAAACATTGTTAAGCTAAAGTTACCTAAAAGGGGAATAACTTAATCGGTCGTACTAACATATGATTGTAATAGGCTCTAACCAAAAAGACTTACAATATCTCTCGCTCTTTCCTCCGTTTCACGATTATCATATAAAGGATATTCCTTACTCGCCACAGAGTAAATCCAAGGTGGTCGTTTGTTATTTTCTTACTCAGTTATTTGATTTGATGATAGACATTGAATTAGGGTTTTCGGTAGGCTTCAAACAAGTTTGGGGATGAGCAATGAGTACACAGTTTTGTTATATTGTACATAATGGCGGGAAATTGGACAAGACATGTGCTACAGTATATAAAACAAAATGACTATTGTACCCTCAACATTAACATGATTACGGGTTTTTTTGCGTATAACGGAACGTTGACAACCCCGTTATTGGTCAAGGGTCGAATCTGGCATTTAATGGCCAAGGTTTGGACCTGTGGCGATGAAAAGGCCGAGTTTTGTCCCATCGCGATGCGTCCTGCCATGTTTAGGGACCAACGGTGTATTTTAGTCTAAAATTTAATTTAAGCAATATCTATAATACTATAAAGTTGAACCCCTTAATTTAATGTGCAAGAGTGAATGTGCACAACAATTTGTACGGTATAATCCGTGTAAAGCCATATGATAGAATATCAAGTATTGAAATATATAAGATGGAATATCAAGTGATGCGCTTAATCTTTTAATGTGGAAAGGGCAAATTATTGAAGCTTATTAATCGTTAATCTTTTGATTTCCCTAACCAATTGCATAGTAAATATCAAACATTTAAAAGAGTCTCTTCACATGTAGTCTTTTAATATGTATAAGTTACATAAAATTTTAACTAGCTATAAATACCACACCATTCAACATCCATCTACATCCAAAATTTCTTATTGGTGTCTTCTAATTTTCATATCTCATTAAAATCTGTACGCCAACTCATCCCAAGAGTATGCCAAAAAAGCAAAAAGGTCAGCCGCGCACCCACGTCGGCAAATCCCTTTCAGCTTATGGACTTGGAGAACATCCGACCTACCAGAAAAAGTAACTGATTGGTAAACAATTCGTTCCTTTGACAAAAATCCTGCATTATAGTTGCATCAATATTTATTGCTACATATGTATGGTTTCTGACATGCAGACATTATTGGTTACGTTACGACTATCGGCAAATACGCACAACCGAGGACCGGTTCAAAGACCCTAGATTTTAACCATACAAATGAAAGTACGAATCAAACTAGACACTTATCTTCGAGAAAGATAAAGATGCAACGGTATCATACGACGCTAATGAAATAATACAGAACACGGGTACCTGTATGTACTATTCAAATATAAACACTTTATATGTGTACGAGTTATTTCAATCTAGACTAATAATCTGTTAACTATCTGCAGCAGCATTTTTCGGGCCATATAAAAGAAACATACCATAATTGGTGAAGCTTCTAATGTTTAAACGCTGGAATAAAGTGACAAGATTCAGAGGTCCTCGATGAAAAGAGAGGTCCTCGATGAAAAGGCTGGTGAGGCCCCCAAAATGTGTACCCCAGCAAATGCATCTGGAAAAAAAAGACAAAAGGGAAAGGTTAGAAATTTTAAAAGTAAATAAGACTTCACACATTAAACCATTAATGTTTTTTATCTGAATAAAATATGTCCTTACCAATTAGTTCTAATTTGAATAATATACATGAGACCAATCCTAACCTGCAAAATTCATTGCCACTATGGGTAAATTTCCAGATACAATGTAGAAACGACCGGGCAACACTATGCACGCAGGCAAAAGAAAAGAGTTTATGCTTCGAGATGACTAACAAGTCTCAAAACGAACTCCAGGAAACAGTCGGTTCAAGTGGGTATTTTTTTTTCTTTTATTTGTTCATACAGGTTGAATTGGCCCGCAAACACTTTTCATCCATTTTCATGACAGTATAACAACCTTCTTTTGTGTTCAACAAAAAATAGCATTAACCAAGGATAAATATACTGCTTCCGAAAAGACATATAGTAATACTTAAAAGTTTTTATGCAAAAGTTTATATAAAAACCAGACACACATAGATAGTACTTATTGTTTTATTTTTGTAGCAAACTACTATGGAAGTTGGTGGTGGAGGTGGGGTAGGTGAGATGTTAAGAATGCCGGAAAATTATGAAACAATTGGTGGTGTAGGTGGTCGCAGGAGCTGTGATGATGAGCATGAGAGTAGATCCGGTAGTGATAACATGGATGGTTGTCGCTCCGGTGATGATCCTGATGGTGATGATGGAAAACGACCAAGAAAAAAAAAGATACCACCGTCATACTCCACAACAAATTCAATCTGAACCAAATAGCCAGTACCTTGATTCGTATTCCATTATAAATGTATCGATAAGAGGCCGTTTCAGGATAGCTTTTTCGAGTTCCCATTTTAGTGGAAAGTCAACAGCTCCATATAGACAAGGTCGCCCTTTTTACTTCCTTCCGGCATCATATATATCTGAACGAAATACATTACATTAGCTAATGTAAGAAACAAAACTACATGAAAATTGTATTAATGGTTAAGGCTTGAAAGAACATACTTGACCGTTGTAGTCAAATACTTATGGATACGAGAGATGCCATTCTTCATCCATTACGACTCCCATTTGTTCCCATGATGCTCCATTGTCAATGCTTCTTGCAACCCCGATCCTTGCATTGTGATTGCATTCTTTGTCTCGAATAACGGTGAGAACGTCTCCCTGTAACATATTTTGCCTTAGATATAAAAGTATACACTAATTACATTGTCATAATTAATTCATACATGTGTAACAAATTAGCATATTCTAGATATAATAGAGTAATCTGCAATCCATTAACTAAGTATGAGCTAAAACATATATGGTGCTCATTATGATAAAAAGATTGTTGGTACATTTTGTATCTTTAGAGATATGCTGTAAAGATGGCGATGGCTTTTGGTATAGAAGTGACTGTCTTTAGCACCACTATCCGAATCCAATTAGTCAAAATGAACAAATTATTCAAGGATTAAGATCAAGTCGAGTGTAATCACAATAAACAATTAACACAACCAAATCTGTGACCCGAGACCCTATACGGGTATATACCTTAAACCGACACCAACAAACCATAACAACCAACAATAACAACATTAACAACAATAACAGACCCGTGGTTAAATCGGGTTGACCCAACCTGATTCAAAACCAAAGACCATTTTCAGATTTCCAAACCACACGAATCGAATCCAAAAATGTTTTTAATCCGTCTTAACTTCCACGAAATTGTTACTAATCGGTTTTTTGAACAAATAGCTCAACAAAACAAGTTTAAGTCAACGACATGCGAATGAGAAAGAGACGGGAAGGATGAGATGGAGACAGTGGTGGTGATGGTGGTATTAAACTCAAACCAAATGTGAACCTTCACCCTAGACCCGTAGCTACCTCAGATCTTGATCTCCTTTTGTTCTTGAACGGCGGCAGCAGTTGAGTAGAACGGTGGCAGGTGGTGGTGATCGGAAAGAGTCGCCCAAAAAACAGGTGGCACCGGCGAGTGGGTGAGAGAGAGACATTGATATGGTGGCTAGCTTTGGAAATGAATAAAACCCTAGATGCTATTGTTTATATATATGAAAGTTTTAATAGAATGTGTAGGTGAAAGTCGGAGGGGTGGCTGTGTAAATTAACCACGAGGACTCCGTACGACCCTTATTCCCATGGTTCTGTGTGACTTTAGTTTATATTTTCAACTTAATATTCGATAATTTGATATCTCTCTCAGTTTCTAAAGTAGCTATAGAATCCGTAAGTTTTTAGTTATCCTATTTTAGAAAGTGACTTATTTGTAATTAATCAACATTTTAGAAAGTGATTTAATTGTAGTTGGGTTTGTAGATGGGTTTATGAGTGCTAAAAGCGCATAAAAAATAAAACAAAAAAAAAAGAACAATTTTGAGAATACATCATCTTCATGTGCCTGTTGCACAAACCATAAACGCATAAAATCGTGCAATTTATAAGAGCCAAAAACATAACAAAAGTGACAAATAAATATGGAAAATAACGAATATATATATAATTCATATTAAAATATTAAATAAACCACTTTAAATACAAAACTTATGCTAACATCAGTTGCAATACCTTACATGTAACTACTTGCATAGAATATTATGTAAAAAAACACGTATATATTCAACCATTAACCTATGGGTGCAATGCACGGGTCCATGTAGCCTCGTTAGTATAAGTTTTAAAACCTGGATAAATAGTAAACTTGAATTTGACATTTTACGAACTATTGAACTATTAAACAAGTAGGAATAGATAAGACTGTTGTAAATTTTCGTGTGTGGTAAGTTTTGGATTATATGTTGGGATTGATAATTGATATCGGACAATACGGAACAAGTAATGGATTTCAATAAACAAATTGCGACTTGGTCATTATTGAACATATTTCGTTTATTTAATACGTGTATTAACAATATTGAAATGCTCGACTATCGATATTTATTTGTTACTTGTGATATTGGTACGTTTCGGGAAATTGAGATTGGGACATGAATTTGGATTATCGGATACTTAAGGGATTTAACATACGGTTTATAATTTGACATTTGACATATAAAATCAGATTAGACATGTTAGATTTAATGGATCGTTATTAATAGACACCAGACAAATTGAACATTTCGGACTAGAGACGGATACATTATATTAGACTCTATACGAATTTAATATATTTGATTCGTAACGGACTTAAATATTCAATTGACAATTATCAAACTAATAACGAGAAGTTAACCTATCAATTACCTATCTAATTCTAGTCGAAACGTGTGGAGCCAAGATGAGGAGTTACTTTTGGCGGAATGCTTTATACATCTATCCGATGATCCAAATATGGGTGTGGATCAAAATAGAGACACGTTTTTGTATCGGGTTCTCGAAATTTACAATAAAATTGCGAAAAACCCCAAGAATAAACCCGAGGGATCTAATTCTAGTCGAAACGTGTGGAGCCAAGATGAGGAGTTACTTTTGGCGGAATGCTTTATACAACTATCTGATGATCCAAATATGGGTGTGGATCAAAATAGAGACACGTTTTGGTATCGGGTTCTCGAAATTTACAATAAAGAAGCCCAAAAAACCAATTAAGCTATTTCCGCCAGCTACGTTAGTGGCGAAGCACTACTGAGCAATTCACGTATCACTTGATACGGACGACTTCTGTTTTTCCGCCGGACCACATTCTTGACCTCAGATCGAGCTACGAACACGAGTAGGTAGGCGGCCCAGCGCTTCTACTCTTCCACAGAGGAGCCGTTCGCAGCGAGAAACAAGGGATGTCGTGAACGGTGGGAGGTCACAGAGAATTTACCTATTCATAGAGTGATCCTATGATCGATACAGGATATAGACTATCTCTTTCTTTATTCGATTCTTTTTCTGAAAAAAAAAGAAGTTTGTGAAGCGTACCAAGAACATGTTAACGACAAAGTGGACTCCGTTGAATAGAGATGTGAAGAAGTTCAATTCGCTTGTCGATGAAACTCAAGCTCTTAGCGGGGAAAGTGATGAAGATTTAATGTCACAGGTTCATATATTTTTTAACCGCATCACGGGTTACAATTTTAAGCAAAAAAGTGTTTGGTTTTTTTAAAGAAAACACAAGTGGAAAAACCACGATTCAACACAAGCAAGATGAAACCGATAACGGGTAACGGAGAGGATCACGAACTCTTTGGAGATGATTCGTTGCCCTTCGAGGAAATAAAGGCCTTCAAAAGTCATCGATCTTGAAACTCATCCGCCTCTTCCGGTTCAAACCCGGTTATGTTTCAAGAAATGTTGCAACAACAATACGCTTTGGATCGTGAGGCGAAGTTGGAAAAGTTGGAGCGTGAGACGGTAGCGAGAGTTTAATTAGTTAACGCTCAAAAAAGGAACGAGGAGTTGAAGTTCGAAGCACTTTACGCCCAAAAAGCCCGAAGATTTGAAGGTCTTGAAAATTAAAACAAATGATATGGATCAGGAAGACGCGGCTATCATCGAGGCGGAAAAAATATGAATTTGGGCATTATATTATCCCAAAAACTAGATTATTTCTATCTTTTTGTATTGATTTAATTTTTTTAATGTAATGTCTTTTTAAATATAAGTAATGTTTTTTTATTTATTAATGAAATTAAATTTTAGTTATATATATTGTTTATTTTAAATGAAAAATAAATAAAAAATTACTCGACGACACTAAAAAGTGGCGCCATAGCTACAGAGGGTTGATTTGGTGCCATAGAGAAATCTTGTGCCATGGGAAAAAAGTGCTGAGGTAGAATCACTTTTTCCACAACACCACTCACGACACCAACTGTACATAGCACTCTTAGAGTAAGCCGAGGTTTTAATTTGTAAAAAAAAGTTCTATGTAAGTGAATAAAAATCATATCAAACAATTGATTTAAACTATTAATCAATTAAAACCTCTTTAGGTTGCCTCAATCGTGAAGTGTTGTCTAATGCGCCACTCCAATAAATAGGGCATGGGTCACACGTGAGACAAAATGAAAAAATAGTTGAAAGGAGATTTTGTCCCCCGTCCTATCAAATGTTTATAAATGAATAAATAAATAAAAAATTAAACTACACCATTTTATTTACTTATAAATACCATCATCTTCCATCATTTTTATAAAACAACTTCAAACATAATCTTACTCTCTATGTATACACCTTATGCGCCACCCCATTAAATAGGGCACGGTTCACACGTGAGACAAAAGAAAAAAATAGTTAAAAGGAGATTTTGTCCCCCATCCAATCAGATGTTTATAAATGAATAAACAAAAAAAAGTATGCCATTTTATTTAAATATAAATATCCTCATCTTCCATCATTTTTATAAAAAACTTCAAACCTAATCTTTTTGTATGTACATACCTCATGCACCACACCATTAAATATGCCATGGCTCACACGTGAGACAAGAGGAAAAAATAGTTGAAAGGAGATTTTGCCCCCCGCCCTATCAAACGTTTATAAATGAATAAATAAATAAATAAATATTTGTAAGCTCTCATCTATAATTCGTCCATTTGCAATATTCAACCATTTGCAATTGCAACTTCTCGTCTACTTCTTGATAATTTTTGTAAGTTTGATATGGAAAAAGTTGGAGCATAGTTTTTGCAAAACCTACAACCACTAATGCTGAAAAGCTATAGATGTTTCACCAAGAAAAGCACGGGTTCTGAGAATGTTAAGAAACCGTGTTTGTACATATTGGGATTGGTTTGGTTGTCCAAACGCATATAATGGACAATATTGTAGACGTGATCATGGTCCGAGTCCATTCATTTTGCTAGAAGTTGTTGCGTCACAAGACTTACAGATATGGCATGCTTTCTTTGATGTTTTTAGGGCGAAAAACGACATCAATGTTATACATCAATCTCTTTTATTCAACAATCTCAAAGACGAAAAAGCACAAAAGATTCCGTTTATGACTAACGACGTAACTTACAAATGAGGATATTATCTTGTTGACAATATATATCTGGAATAGGTGACACTTGTTAAGTCGATTTCAAATCAAGGCGTCGATGACCACAATCGAACACGGTATAGGCCATTACATGAACCAGGATGAGCGTTTAGTGTTCTAAAGAAAAAATGGGTTATATTAGCTAATCACACACGACCGACGAGTTGACAAAGAATAAGGAATATGATGTTTGCATGCATCATATTACACTACACAAATAGTCGCACAAAGCGACGGTGTATAGTGGCGAATTATTATACTTGTGAACTTATGGTTGTGGTGTAACTCTTGATGCAACCATGTGTTTTAGATGGAACCAATTGTGCGACCCTATATGGGTAAAATGCGGTTTTTTTTTTTTTTTTTCTTTCATGAACAACTTCGTGATTGGTTGTCCTTTATAAAGAGATTCTCTTTTGTTAGTGTGCTTATATTTTTAAATTGACAATAATGCAATAGATCAAATAGCAAAGCTTGCCACATTTAAAAAGTAGTGTTATGTAAACTTGTTTTGTAAATGGTATATTAGGCGACATTACTTAAAATTTAAGAAATTTTAAGTTTAAGGAATAAGAATACCTGCATTTTAACTAGTAAACATAAAGATATAGTTTTGTTTAGGCCTAATTATTTGGAAATTATTTAATATTAAAAAAGGATCATGTGTTATTGTTTAAACCATATATTTTAACAAAAGGTATTTGAAGTGTCATCCGTTATTATTTAAACCATGTAGAATCTATTCATCCATGAGTCACATTTAATATTTATTTAAGTTATATAAAAATGTTTCTAAAGTTATCATTAATAAAATCATTATTAATTAAACTGTGTATTGTAATTTTACATTTACAATTTATGTAAGTTAATTATTTTAAAGGGTAGTTTAGAGAATCAACTTTACTAATTTTTAGGAGATTTTAAGCCTTTAAGAATAGACAAATTTATTTTATAAGTAGTAGAGATAATATGATTCGAGACAAAAAAGGACAATATCTCTCGATTGGTATCCAAAGGAAGCATATCAACCGGACGACCTCGTATGACCCCATGAACAAGTGCTACAAATTATCAGATATATCAAATCGTCACAAGAGTATCAAAACTTTCGTGCCAACTTGGTCGAACACCTTTCTCGTAAAGTTTAATTTAAGTTTTTACTAGAAAAAGATTTGGTGAAGATATCTCATATCCCATAATGTTTTTTATTTATGTAATACTTTTTATTTATAAATAGAAAATTTATTTAGTTTCTAATTGATTATGTTTAAAAAATAGGTTAAAATGTGAGGGAGTGGTTACCACTAAAAATGAAAGATGAGAATAAGTGAGAATATGTGAATGCAGTCTCAAACTCATATAACAAACGGCCTTGAAAAGAGTAAATTGTGAAACAGGCTTTCATATGTGTTATCTAACAAAGTCCTAAAATTACGTGTCAATGTTTGGTATATTTTATTATAGTTTATCTTTCTTATTAAGCCAATCACTCTCTGACACATCATTTTGTAAAAGATTTTGTTGATGTTTTTATGTGGTTGTAGCATTTCTTAACTAAAAATGTGAACGCTAATTTTAAGACGGAAAGGAGTAATGTTAAGATCGTTTAGATACCATTTTAATGTTTCCACAAGAGTAAACTGGAAAAACTATTCATTTACTTTATTCATTTTAACATATACCATCCGTTTTATAATTACTCATGTCCTTCTATTGATTTCAACGTGTCTCTTTTGATAAGCAATAATTACATTCAACAAAAAATGAGACAATTAAACTAGCCATATACTATTTTAATTTGCTTACAATCCAATAGTTTTTGGTGACTATATATAGTACGCTAGCTTTCATTGTCTTCTCACATTGCAAATTTGCAAATGATATATAACCTTAATGGCTGAAATTTCAAACAATATGTTTAAACATCCCAAGGAAAAGCTTACTGTTTTTCATTATCTATGGAAAGAAGGTGTCGTTCGTACCATAAGTTCGCCATTGTGCATAGCCTAATAGTGATGATGATATGTAGTAAGTAAGTGACATGTCAACAATGTTAGTTAGAGATACATTATCATACTTCTTTGTTTTCAATACTATGCAATTGAGATGTGATTTCAATGCATGAAAGCTTTTTTGCTGTTTTTTTATGAAGCAATTTGTATACTTATTGGTATAAAAAACTATAGTAATATACTAATTTTGGAACGAAATGTGATGAGTTGCCATAACTTTTTTCGACGTGTCAACGTGAAGATTTTACAACCCCTCCTGTAAGTTTATTATTTTTCTCTTATTTATACACAAGTGCTACAAGGTCAAATATAAATAATAGTTTTACAACTGTTACGCTCATTTGTAGTGGAAGGAACCAGAAATTGTTTTTGTAAATTTTATGTTAGGGTTGTTGTTAAAGCTGAAAATGTATATGTACATTTTAGTGTTAAAAAAAATGTACATTCTTATTTAACATGGAAAAGACACCTTCAAAATAATCGAATATAATCTGAAGATGTTCATTTTTATGCAAGATCAAAAGTTGTATGTGTTCACTATCTTTAAGATATGTTTAACACTTATAAAAGATTTCATTTCAACTATTGCAAGAAATACAAATTATGTATCATAAAAAATTATTTAACATAGAAAACACAATAAGACAACTCGAATCAAAATTAAGCAACTGTGTACCAAACGTTCCACCTCATATACTAAAAAAAGTCTAAAACCATAAGACATCTTTTATTATATAATAAAACAAAACCGTGGGGATTTTTCATTTCAAAAAAATCAATTCATACGTAATAAATAAATTAAAGTTAATCTTTTGAAACAAACTAGACGAGTATCCGTGCATAGCAACGGGATTTTATAGCGACAAATGGTTTATTGATAACAAAAAAAATTATAGGTTATAAACGAAAAATAATAAAAGTTTAAAGATTTGAGGATTAAACATAATGTTTTGAAACCCGGTTCGACCCGGGTTATTCAACTGGTTGAACCGTTCTGGTCGAAAAATGGGTCGATTTAAACTGTGTCAACTTGCCGGGTTGGGTCAAAAACGATTCAAATTAAACCGGTTCAACCCGCCGGGTTTGAAGCGTCCCGGGTCAACCCGATTTTCGATTTGTATTAATAGTTTCCTTTTGAAATATATGTTTTCAACATTTCCTTTTTTAGTTTCAACTTTTCACTTTTCAGTTTTTTCTTCGGGTACCTTGTGATGATTAACCAGAGAAATAGATCTCGATGAGGTCTGATTCACCGGTTTGTATTGGTTTCAACTGGTCCCCTCTAGTTCATTTTCGAATGGCTTTTATTGGTTAGCCGAACCGGTGGCGACACCGGTTCCCGGTTCAACCCGTTGGTCCCGTCCGGTTTTCAAAACTATATGTACCATCAACTTGTTAGGTTGTATGAAGCTTCGTGTGTTTTATTAATTTGTATAATGTGTATAATAACGGGTCCTCTCTTGTTCGTTTTCGGATGGCTTTTACTGGTTAGCCGAACCGGTGACGACACCGGTTCCCGGTGAACCCGTTGGTCCCGTCCAGTTTTCAAAATTATATGTACCATCAACTTGTTAGGTTGTATGAAGCTTTATGTGTTTTATCAATTTATATAATGTGTATAATAAAATTTACTTTTAATTTTAGGGTGTTTTAAAAATAACATTAATTATTGTGTTTAATTATTTTATATAGATTATGTTGTAGCTTGTCTAAATCGTACATTATGAAAAAGATTTTGAACTTTTTAATAAGTGGTTTTTTAATTGGTTGTATTTAATTTGGGATATATGCTTTTAATTAGTTGTACAATGTGAATAAATCATTGTACTTTTAAGTAATGAGATGTTTTAATAAGAGTATTAATTACATTATACATTTTCTCTCATCTATGACCATTTTCAACTTTCAATATTCCACTTTGACCATACACCCTTTATATGTAGTATAGATATAGATATTTAAAGAAAAAAAAGAGGCTAAATATTTCCTTAATTGGCCTTTTTTTTTGGAGAAATTATATAAAAAATTGGTATTAAAATATAAGTGTCAAAAATATAAACAAGAATAACTTAAAGAAAGCGGAGTGATCTACAAAAGAATATGGGTGAAAACTAAAACTTTAACAAACAAACCTGAGTTCTTCTCCCCTTCAATTTTCATTTGATAGACACACCCACACAAACCCAAACGACGACCAAAAACTGACGACACCAAAAAAAACAAAACTACCAAAAACTGACATTCAATCTTATTAATCAAAGGTATGTTTTTTGGTTATTAATTTATCTACTAATCTAGGGCTTTTGTTTTTTGGGTAACTAAGTTATGGGTTTGTGTTATTTTGCTAGATCATTGATAGTAGTGGTGGTCAGTTTGGCGGCGAATGAGGGAAGGTATGATTTTTAATGTGTATTTTCTTTATTATTTTTGCAATTGATGTTCCTTTTTTTAATTAAATGTGAAAAAAATTCGTAAATTTATGCTTAGTTACATGGAAAAGTATTGTAATTTATGGTAATTGATAGTGTGCTTAATTTTGATTAAATTGATTTGGGTAGGTGTTTATCTTATGTGAACAATCAAATTTTGTTAAGAGTTTTCTTGCAACTTTTATTTCTACACTTCTTAACATAGTGGTTTGGAGCTTGCGTCGGCAAGGCTGTGATATAGGCTGGAACGTGGAGTTTGGACCGGTGTCCACTTTGGGAATATAACGTGTGCGCTCTCTGGTATGAAGTTTGTCGTACTTTTTTTCTACATTGGAATATATTGAATGAAAATATATGTGATTCTTATTTTGCATTCAAATTACTAGAGGGAGCATGATGAGTGAGTTGGTCTGGTTTTGCAATATATCAAAATGGGTCACGATCGGGTGGTTATTCAATGGGCGGTGTTGGATTGGGTCGTAAAGATCAAAAATTTAGTTTGTACCAATTTAGCGTCTTATTAATCGGTTAGTACTTATGGGTTTCATTTAGTCCAAAAAGTATGATGATGATGTTATGCGGGTGAAGAATATAAATGTGAGTTTAACATTTTGTATTGTTACAGTAGGCGGTGGGAAGGATGGGTGATTAGGCAGTGGGCAGGATGGGTGGTTAGGGATGAATTAAGTATGGGTCAAAACGGGTCCAAATCAAAACAGGTCATGTTTTAGCACACGTTGAAATATGAAACTATTATTGGTAGCAAAAGGTTACAAACCATGAAAATGTATAAGATTTACCTGAAAAATGATTTTCTTTAGAGTCCGAACCAACAAAGGAAGTTGCTCCTACGAGGAACTTCCTTTGTTGGTTAAGTCGAAAAGAGATATGCTGATAAACTGTTTGCAAAATTATGGTTAAGCTGTTAAAAGGGTTAATTAATGTATAATGTAAAGTATAGTCTGTTAAAAGGGTTGATCACTGTATAATGTAAAGTATAAAAACTTTATCAAGAGTTTAGAAGTTTTTATGTGGCCTTGCTGCTTGACCTTGCACCAAGACAGTTTGACACACCCTTGATGTCGTGACGTAAGGTTTTGAAATTGTATGTATCATGTATGTAGTGTTATTAAGTTCTCACTTAAATTTTAATTGTCGCTATTAGTTAACGTTGATTCATTAACGATATTAATGGTTAATTTTCAGTAGGATGAAAGCATGAAAAGGCATTATGTAAGCTCACTTCATTGGCAACAAGATATCATATAAGATGGTAATGTATGAAGGAAAACTTTTGTTGTATAATCTGTTGATTATTTCTTTGGAAATAAATTATGTTATGCTGATAGGATTAATCTTATTAATGTATTTGATTTGTAGACTCGAGATTCTTATTTGCTTTTTACTTGACTTCAAAGGTAAACGTGACCCAGGTAATAACTTGAAGAGCTTATATGCAAGAAATGTATGTTCGAAAAACAAGACATGATTTGGATGTGTTCGTCCGAGTGATATTCATTGTGCTAATGCATCATATACATTCTGCAGTTTTATCCATTTGTGATGATCTAAAGTACGAGTAAATGTTTGTCACATTTACTAGGTTTGGTACGGAAAGGATTGTACTAATGTAAGTATCAAGCTAAACCAAGCAAGTGGTCAAAACTTGCAAATGAGGAAAAACTTTGACCGCTGTTTTCAATCTTCAAACAAAAATCAAGAATAATCTTTCTTTTTTAAATTGTTTTTTGTATTGGTCTTTCAAGGTGCGTTTGAACTCGGAGCCACTGTTTGCCCAATTGCAATTAAGCACAACAAGATATTTGTTGATGCCTTATGAAATAGCAGAAAGTAAGAATTTTCCTTCAATATTTTTTTTTCTTTCTTAAGTTATTGTCTTAAAATGTGATTTAATTTGGCAGACAATCCTTCACAATTCACCTATTGCAGCTATAATGTGTTAATGGGCTGTGGTGTGTGGTGTGTGATGTTGGGATTGTACAATCTTTGTGTTATTATGCTCTCTACGGTTATGAAAAATTACTTAAATAAAGTCCTCTTGATTTGTAGTTGATGTGAGTTAAGAATTGGGACATCTGGCCTCTAAATTAAAAACCAAAATTAAGAACCGTAATCAGCTGTATGCCTGTATTTGACCCATTGAGTCCTATACCTTTTAGTCTATCTTTGATTAAGCGTGTTTGACCCATTAGAGTTGAACATATATGTGAGTCAACTTATTTATACATAACAGGTCAACATATCTAATTTTGTTTTTATGATATAATTAACTTAAAGTCTTATGGTGTTTAATTAGGCGCCGAATTTATGAACGACGTTATAATTTAAGTTGATGTTGCATCCCATTTGTTATGGTTGGTTTTTGTACCATAGATGTGCCATTTTTTAGCTTTATATTTATGGAGTATTTTTTCAAGAATTGGCGATCTCAAGGTATGTATGATTTTAGATATTTACATGTACACAAACCAACAAACCAATTAAATTCTTCTTGATTAATCATGTAATGTAATCCTCTTCATGAATCAATGAAAAGCTTTCATGTATGGATTGTAGGTTTTGGAACAACGGAACAATTTTCATCATAAAATTACAGGTACTCTTGGGTTTTGGCCAAACATTCTTTCACTCAACGAATGACAAAAAGATCATCTGGTATGTTTCTTTTGATTTTCATGGCAGAGGTGTATGACTAGGGGTGTTATCGGGACAGGTTATCGGGTCGGGTTGAATCGGGTTTTGAATTTTTACAAAGTGATCCGTAACCTGACCTGATTAAGAATCGGGTTGTCGGGTTCGGTGAGATTCAGGTCACGTGATTCGAGTTATTGGGTGCAAACATCAACATATTAGATTAATTAATATAATTTTTTTAAAATGTGGATAATCATAATAAAAAAATGTAAGTTGACTGCACCAGATGTTTTATTAACCAAATGATCACTTTAAACTAGGGTGAGCATTGTGTCAAAACCGGACCGGACCGAACCGAAAAAACCGGACTGGACCGAGACCGTTTTAGCCCAAAACCACGGACCGAGGACCGTTTTAGCCCAAAACCACGGGCCGAGGACCGGACCGAATGTGTTCGGTCTGGTCTCGGTCGATTCAGTCCGGTCTTTCGGTCGGTCCGGTCCGAGAAGGAAATATTGGTCGGTTGTACGTAAGACCGGACCGAGGACCGAACATGAGGTAAAGTGTGGACCAAGGACCACACCAAAATAAGTTCGATCTGGTCCACACGGTTTGATCCGGTACGGTTTCTCAGTTCAATCCGGTCCACGGTCCGATATGCTCACCCCTACTTTAAACACACTCACAAAAGATATTGAATAATCATTTAACTTCTTAAAATAATTGTACCAAGTTTACTGCACAAAAACTGTTAAACATATTGTAGTGTCAAAACTAGGCTATACAGTGATTTAAAATTGATTTCTTGGATGATTATTGAGGTAACGCACATGTTGATACTCATTTGAACTTTTTTGCCATGCAACTCGATAGTTATCTATTCAGTTTATTGGTAGCTCAGTGATTATGGTCTTTATATACAACTTTTTTGACATATGGGCTTATAAGTTTACTATGTAATAATAAGCTTATATAAACCCACAAGTTTTAAAATAATCTGAAAAAATTACGCTTCTGAAATATAAGCCGGAAAAAGCTCATAAGTCCAAAAATAATCTTAGACAAACACCCCTTACAAAGGTTGATGGGGACACTTTCTCTGAATTACCTGATTGTATTAATTTTTTGAGTGTTTTAGAACCTGATTCTAGTTGTTCTCATTACCTTTTCTATAAAAAACAGTCCTCCAAGAACAAATGCATTGCCATGTTCTGTTAATGTATGCTCTAATTGTGCAAAAAAAAAAAATCATTTTTTCAAGATCATATGTAGTGGAAATTTGATCAAGATCTCATAATGTATTGATCTTCTTTTCTGATTTATACTCGGATAACCAAAGGATTTGATTTTAAATTTTCCATAGCTTTGAGAAAGGTAGATGAGAACACATTCTTGATGAGGACACATTCAATAAAAGTTTTAACTACCTGCTTTTTTGAATTTTGATTGATTGCATTAAAGTTTGATTTCATATTTTCCTAATATTTTACATAAAACACTCAACCAAGTACAAATGCTTTGCTTTATTCTGATAATGTATCTTCTAATTGTGTACATGAATAAGTTTCAGATTTTCCATTGATATATGAAAAAGCTGATAACATTCATTCTGATTTATGTGTTTATATATTTTTTGTGTGATTACGCTAGAATTCAATTCGAATTCTTTGATCTATAGCATGATTGCATGTGGATCTAATGGCAACTGTTAAAGAGATTTTAGGGAAATGATTATAAGAACATGCACCTGCTAGGCCCAATATTTTCATGGTCAATGCTGGTTTAGATAAAGCAAGACCCCAATTAATGATAGATTCCATCAACTTTAATTTATTTAATTTTGCTAATTAGGTATTAGATAGGGTTAGAAGAGCTGATCCTCTAGCTTTGATGCTTGAAGATGACCCGCAGATGGAGGAACTGAGGAAGCTACAAGCAAAAATGGAAGAAATTGACGTGGTGGCACACAAGCAAGTCTGGAACATCCTCTGGTATGGGCTCAGGCGAGTATGTTAACATTTGTTGTAATTTCAAACGCTTATCAAATACTTGAGTAGTCTTCATGGTCAACACTTCACAAATGATACAGTTTTATAGGTTTTAGCAATGGGTATGTTAGGATACTACTTAGTCTTATTTTTGCACACATTTTCAGGCTTAATAACTTTGGTATCCGAAAACAAACATGGGAAAAATGCCAAAATGGTAATCCAACCATGCATAGTGTGGACCTCGAAAATGAAACACTCAAATGTATTGTTTTTGAATGTGCAACCAAAGTATCTGGAGTAATTTTAGTGGCAAGCAATGCCCATGATCAAATGCCTATCTCATGCCCTTTTCTCCTAGCTCTAGCTAACCAAGTCCCTTATTCAGTAAAATCAGATCGCTTTTGTTGCAAACATGAGTGTGACCCTGTCGTAACTGTGGGGTCAGTTAATATGGTATCAACAAGATAGAAACTTCGGTATAAACCAATGTTGTCTTAATTGTGTATAAAGACCATGAGATCACTTTCTCTTTGTTTTAGCTTTTTCTCTATTAGTACTCATGTGAGTATCATATTAGCTTGAACAATAGTAATAGTCTAATATTGTTGAATCTAAATGATTTAGGTCTTATACGTTGAATGAACAATAGTAATAGTTTAATATTGCTGAATCCAAATGATTAGGTCTTATTCTGAACCTTAAGGTCTACCGAAGTGACAGCAAAACGTCCCTTGCGCTGCACCTCAACTTCCTCCGATGCATACTCAATAATACTAGATGTGTGAGAAACTCCAAACAATAAAGAGAATAAAAAAATTATAACATTTTGTTCACCAAAGAAATATATTCACCTTATCTTTTAGAACAAACATTGTTACAAAAATAGCCACAGAAATGGAAAAACTTCTAGACGTTAGGTCAATCTTCATACCCATTTAAGAATATACTTTAATAAATAGAATTTTGTAAGTTTCATCTGCTGGGGACTACACGTGTAAGCCGATGCACTTTTAACGTGACTTTATTATTGATTCAGGTTCGTCTCATTTGACTTCCATCAATGCTGCGGCGGCTCATGTTTTGAAAGCTTTAAACTTCTATATGATGAAATAGCCGACGACTTTGATAAACAAGGGTATTAGCAAAAGATATGACCACTTCGCGGAAAGCCAAGATGCCTTCATGTTCTACACCTAAAGGGGATTTTGCCTTTGAAGTTTGCCATTGAGGCTGTTAAGTATGCCCCAAAAGTAGAATTCTCACCATTTATCCAATTGGTCAAACATAGTCCCGCACCAAGGTACTCCCACATTGCTTCTTAACTGTGCTAAGTGATATGAAATAGTTTTGTTGGAATACAAGGAAATTTGACTATTTAGTTAATCTAAAGGAGTGTTTGGATGAACTTATTTAAAGTGATTATATAATGGTATTTGGAGAAGCTTTTGTTGTGTGAAGTTGTAAAAGATAAATGGTTGTTTTCTAGTTGTTGTTTATGTTTTATACATATACATTATCATAACAAAAATATAATTCATATAATAAGAGTAAACTATTCGTATAACTAAATTACCGATGCAAGAAACATGATTTAACCAAAAGCCACTCACAAACCATGAAAACACGTGTATTACGGCCTTTTTTAAACCTTTTTATCAACATGGATCTTAATCGACATATACAACGATCTGGCCACGGCTATTACCCATGCCTCGCGATGACTAACATTCATTTGATGAATATGAAACAAAGAGGGGATGTTCCACCAACAATACACAATACTTAAAAATTACAAACAATAATAAACAAAAAAACCAAGCAAAAAAAATTAGATTTATAATAATAAAAAAAAAACATTATTCAAAAAATTATAAAAACCATCAGTGTGCGCGGGTATTATAACTGGTATAAAACAATGTAGAACCAAAATTAAGCAACTTTGACTATATATGCACCAACATGGTTCAAAAAAGAATTTTGGGCAACTCTGGTACAATTTATTACTAAGGCAACCAAGATGGGTAATGTATTCGATCGACTCACACTTGAAAAAATTATGTAGATCTAGGAAATTTTTCCTTTACTTACAGCTAGGAAAAAGGTTTATCGGTTAACAAAATGTGTTTAATGTCATTATAACCCCATTCACAATTATTTTTGAACTTTTTTAAAGTTACTAAGTGATCTTATGTACTATTGTCAATTTTTTCTAGATAGAAACTTGAATTTGTTTTTTTGCTAGTAGTAAGATCATTAAACACAATCTAGACAAGTAATGTTTTTTAAATGATCTTATGTACTATTGTCATGTCGGCAAAAAGGTATAGTCATGTCGGCAACCTATTTAAATAGGTCACAATCCAATCAACGCCTAAGAATGTTGGAACCTAGCCAAGTAAAATACAAACCAACGTCCAAAAGTAACATTACTAGATAGTGATCGACATCCTCACTTGTTCAAATGGAATAACTTGTATAATATATCACCTTTTTGGGCATCCTCTTTACCTCGTTTATCCCAATTACTTTGCTCTCAAAATTCAAACCAACACTTTAACACTTAGGGTGTGTTTGGTAGCGAGCATAAATGGAGCAATCATTATTTAGCATTTAGCGTTTTTGAAAAAAACTTGTTTGAAATGATTAGCAGTTAGCATTTATAAGCAAAAAAAGGCTAAACGCTAAATGCTCTTTGAATAAGCATTTAGCATTATGCCATTTACACAATAAAATTACGGCTACGTTTATTCTACCAAACACTTTTATAATCGCTATCGCTAATCGCTATCGCTAATCGCTATCGCTAATCGCTAACGCTATCGCTAACTACTAACGCTATCGCTAATCGCTAATCGCTAATCGCTAATCGCTAGCTCGCTAATTTCACCAAACACACCCTTAACATCAATGTGTTATTTTGTGTTTGGTCTTGTAAACTCTATCTACTTGCATCTAACGTGCTTGACATCTATTGAAACTTCCAATTTAATCCACAACATTGTTTTTTTTATTCATGAACTCAACTTGTTATTGAGTAATAATGTACAATCACAGAGGTAAGCTTCACTATAATTTAAGCAGTTTACTAGACAACAAAGTTGGCGCTCAAAAGTTCTCTTTGAATAATGTACCCATTTTGTGGCAAAAAAAGCTGTGTGAATACGAAATTATGCTTTTGATTCGTAGATTATTTTCTAATGTTTCTTTGGTTTTCGTGGCATAGTTGCTTTTTTAGTGATGTTTGCTTTATCATTTTATAGGAAATGCCTTTTTTCTTTACTACTAGAAAAAAGATGGTTTAAGTTTGGTCTCATGTATTTTGCTATCAATATAATTTCTTGTCTTAAAAAAAAGTAATATTACTACTAGAATTGGGATTTTAGTTAAGAAACACATTTAACAACGACCAAAGTCATGGTTAAAAGTCCACTAAACGACAAAATAAATGATTTTTAACGTTTGACTTTGAGAACCACTTATAAAACGATAATACCGTCATTAAAACTTTTTCAAACTTTGACTATGACTTTCAACGCACATATTTGGTCAAAAAAATGAAGAGGAACTTTCTCGGCCCTACGCATCGAGGACGAAGCGTAGAAGTCACTTTAGCTTGTACCGGAGTGGTTTATCGTCAAAAGAACAACAATGGCTTGTAGCATTTCCTATTCATTTGTCTAGGGGATGGAATGTAAAAGAGGGCTTTATCGTCTAAATGCAAGGGTGAACTTTCTCACTATACCTCTCTCTTCTTTTATCCCGCTTGGTTTCTAATTCCTCCATCGGTCAATATATTCTTACTTGCCGAAAAGAAAGACTAGTTAGGTACCGTAGGTAGAGCATATTCCAACACTTCGGATAACCCCTTGACATTAGCATCTTGGCCAGGTAGATCTATCCCACTCTCGAGACCTCAGATATGATTTTTTATGGATGGGCATTAAAACAGAACTTATCAGTTAGGCCTTTAGGGGCCACCATGTATAGCTTTAGTTTATGCGGTAGCATTAGATATTACTCTGGTTATGAATGACCCTGACTATTTATGGAAACCACCCCTACTTTTAGTAGATGAAGATGCGCACCTAGGAAATCGCTGAATATACCTACGTGTCGGT
Organism: Chrysanthemum lavandulifolium; assembly: GCA_022545495.1. Taxonomy (NCBI): domain Eukaryota; kingdom Viridiplantae; phylum Streptophyta; class Magnoliopsida; order Asterales; family Asteraceae; genus Chrysanthemum; species Chrysanthemum lavandulifolium. The sequence continues at coordinate 275,954,943 of CM040240.1, read as the reverse complement.
CAGTGTCGGATGAGATAGGGACCATGAAAGCATGTGATTTAGTGAAACCTTTTCGGGCAGAAGAGGATGCTAATAATCTAACATCTACAGCACGGCTTCAATAACGAAATAAGTTCTTTTGATTTGAATCAAGAAAGACTATGAATTTACGAGATCTTTATCCGTTGAGTGCCTTCACTTGTGAACAACATGGACCCATTCTATTGATTGCTTCTTTGCCCCAACTCTAACAAACTGGTTTTTCGTTCTCACATAATTAGGAAATCTTTATATTCTTCTTCCTTCTTTCGACAAAATATACCGAGATAGGCTTGGAAATCCCCCTTCGATAGATAGGTGGCAAATTGACCTGTAAGTATGGACAAGAATGTCCGTGCCCAATCAAACACTATAATCATGAAAATACGGTCTTCGTTATAAAGTATGAAATCATTATTTTATTATGATGACTGGAGAGGAAATAAATAAATAAAAAAAGTTAAAATCTTTAGCCACAACACAATTTGTGGCTAAAAGTAAAAAATATTATTTTATTGTTAATTAGTTAATGGCCAAAAATATTAAAATATTTAAATTACTGACGAAAAAATCATAGCTAAATGTAAAAAATATAATACTTTTGGCAAAACTAAAATTGCCTAAAAAAATTGGCTCGAAAATGTATATTCGCTCAACCTTTAGTGACGACACGTCATGGCTAAAGGTTTAATATAAAACAATATATTCCAATTAATACTTAAAATGAAATGTAATTATTTACTATATATATTTTTAAATAAAAAAAGCATTTTGGTATATGCAAAACTAAAATTTATTAATTTATTAAATTTTATTAATATTTTTCTCGGATTATATTGTTGAAAACTTAATAACAAGTTTTACTTGTATTCTTCATGTTTGTTATAAAATAATGCGAGTCATGTAAGTCGTGTTATTGATAACCGAGATTATATATACGGTATAGGGAACGATATACGTACTACGAGATTATACATGTGATCTTTCATAATATCTAACGGTAATTAAGTGGTAGTTAATAACCGGGATTATACATTTTGATCACGTAAGTCGGGTTAATGAAAATTGAGATATAACATACATTTGATTAACGTGTTTAACTTAAATAGTATCGGATGTGATAACACTTGTTTACAAATATGACATTTTCGAATTATACTTAGCTTTTCATGTGTATCATCAATATAGTTTGAACGCTTTCTTAATGCATGCAATAATTAAAATGTAATTATTCCTTTACAATATACTTTAAGCGATAATGAATGTGCGATCTTCAACAATACATGACAGTGATTAATTAGCTAGTAACGAGAACCGTGATCACACAAGATGTTCATGAAGTGGTGATAATAATTGAATGGTAATCATGCTTGATTATATAAAATAGTTAATCACACTATATATGGTAATAACGAGAATCGTGATCACAAATGATGTTCACACAAATTATGTTAATGATGGTTGATTCTATATAATAATACACTACATTCCATATTCTGATATTATGAATGGGTTCAGTTGTTACAATATTTGTTCTCTATAGGTTTTATGTAAAGAGTCTCGGACGTGATAAGACTTCCTTCAAATGACTTAAAATAGAATATTTTACTCGGATGTCACCTTTTATATGGGTTGTCAATACAATCGATTGAATGGAAAGGCACCGTGATAAGTCGTTCTTAGTGGTATGGTCTCGAATGATCAACACTTGCAAAAGTGTCATACGATTCAATATAGAAGAATCATTGCATTTCATATGAAATGTTCACACAAGTCAAGTTATTAATGATTGATGTCAATCTTACTTGATTCTATACTAGACACTATACACTATATTGTGATAAACATGAATAGCCACGACTTTGAGTTGTGTCTAAAAGGCCTGGTTACTGCAATACGTTTTAGGAATTGGTCTAAAGCCACCTCCCTATCTTGGTTTTGGAAAACAAATATATTGGGATTTTATACCTCTATTTGATTCACATCTCAGTGTACTTTTGCTTCTATTGCAATTACTTTTTAGATTTGAGGAATGTTGTATCCACAAAAATTTAATAAACATATTTTCACTAAATGATGTGTCATTGTAACTGTTACATCTATTGGCCAATTAAAAGAAGAGAGGTAATATCTTAAGTTAAATTTATCATGCCACATCATTTTGTAAAAACGGTTTTGCAAATTTTACGTGACTGTGACATTTATTTAAAAAAAAACATATTCATATTTTCAATACCAATTTTCTCCAAGTGTTTTTTCTTATCTTATGAGACTTTGGATTATTTACCTACATTTATATGTAAAATGCTTCAAATTTTCAATACTAATTTTCTCGCAATTATATATCTACATTTATCTGTCAAATGCCACTTTTTTCATGTTGCAGCCCCAAAAACTTAGACATAAGCAACAAGCAAATAGACAATGTTGATAGTCTATGTGATTGTTTCTATGTTGAACCCTTATGTAGCTTAGAAAAGCAGATTCACCAAATTTTGTCTTCTTCACCCTGCTTCTAGTTTGGACAGTGGAAGTTGGATCACCAATTATAAGAGATTGTGGATGAACTGTGTTAATCCTTTTTGTTATATTTGGACTAACATCCACGGATGTTGCTAGATTTGTATGAGTTGCTCCAAAGTCATCATCATAAGATGAAGAATCAAAAATGCATCTTGATTGATGATGAATGCCATCCAATGGAGAGCTTGAATGTTGTGAATTTGCTAAGTCGGAAGGACTTGGAAATCTGGTAGGAGTAGCTTCAAAACCCAAATCACTAGAAGAAGGAACAGACTTTGAAACAACAGGGACAGTTTCACTTTCAGAGGAAACTGGTACATTATCAGCAGCATCAGCATCCGCAGCTATTGAACCCTTATCAGTGGAATGAGCAACATTATCAGCAGAAAAAGATCCACGTTCAGCAGCATCAAAGTCTTTGCAGGCTTCAATTGTAGCTTGCCTCAAGATATCTTGAGTTTCTTTTGAGAATTCATAACCAAACTTCTCAGCATCTTCTATAGCTGCATATTCTTGACATTGGAGCTTCACAAGTGCTTCTGAATAACCCATATCATTGGAAGCCTTATCAAGAGCAGCTGAGTTCTTTGTACCTGAAAATTGGTTAGAAGGAAAAGAGGGGACAAGTATAACTTGTTCATCACATTCTGAATCTGACTCAACATCTGAAGAACCTCCATTGTTAGTGAAAGTTTCTTTTGGTTCTGCATGAATGTTAGATTTATATCGAGTATAACCCAAATGATCAATTAGATAGTCTAAATCAAAATACCATTCTTGACCTGCACTTTGAACATTTGGCTTATCTTCCATAAATTTGAGATTCAGAGTCTCTTCAACCCTCTTTGTGGAGAGGTTATACACTCTGTATGCTTTACTCTGAGCTGAATAGCCTACCACATATCCTTCATTTGCCTTTCCATCAAACTTGCCCAAAGGATCACTTGTATTGAGGATGGTGACATGACAACCAAAGGGCTTAAGATGACTGATGGTATGAATTTTGCCAGAAAGAAGTTCATAAGGTGTTTTTGTGTGAGGATTAGTTATTGATACCCTGTTTAAGACATAACAAGCAGTGCTAACTGCTTCAGTCCAAAACATGGTAGGCAACATTGAATCAGCAAGCATGGATCTTCTTGCTCAATTAGGGTTCTTTTCCTTCAAAGAACTCCATTTTGTTGTGGAGTCCCGGCATTGCTATAGAACCTTTTAATCCTTTTGTAGCAGAGATCTATTAATTTTGCATTCTTGAACTCTGTCCCATTATCACACCTTATTGCTTTGACCTTCTTGTTCAACTGATTCTCCACCAGGGCAATGAAATCTTGAAGAAGCTGAAATGTTTCATCTTTAGACCTCAAGAAGAATGCCCAGCTATAGCGACTATAATCATCAGTCACCACCAAGCAGTAGTATTTGTGATCAATGCTTCTTATAGATGTAGGACCAAAAAGATCCATGTGAAGAAGCTGCAAAGGCTCAGAGATAGTGCTGACAGCAGTAATGGCCTTATATGAAGCTTTGTGTTGCTTCCCCTTGTTGCAAGCCACACAGTTGTGCTCATTGGTAAATATTTTGGAAGGTAGATCATTAACTAAACGAAGTTTAGCTAGCTTGTTTATGGTTTTGAAGTTCACATGAGCCATCCTTCTATGCCATTTAATAGATTCATCTAAGGATGATTTGGCCACCAAACAAGCTATATCTCCAGTAGGCTGGACATCATTGAGATTGAATGTGTAAAGATTGTGTTTCCTTGGTACCTTCAGAACAACTTGACTGTCATCAGGTAATTCGAAATCTTTTGAAAGAACAAGACATTCTGTATCTTTGAAGAGCACAAAGTTTTTCTTGTCACAAATTTGTGACACAGAAAATAGATTAAAATTTCTCAGTGCCTCCACATAATACACATTCTCAAAGTCCAGTTGAGCAGTTCTTATAGTTCCCTTCCCTGTGATTTTACCATCTCCTCCTCCAAAGGTAACTGTGCCACCTTGTATACCCATAAAATCATGAAGCTTGTCTTTGTTTCCAGTCATACTTCTAGAACAACCACTATCTACAATTCCTATATCTTTATTGGAAAGGGGATCATCCTACAAAAAATATGTACAAACATTAGAATACATGGTGACCCAAGTCATCACCGACTTGGGCCCCGCCATGGATCACATTAGAAAAACTTGCGAGGATGAGATCCACTATTGTTCTTTGACATTTGCATATAACTTGATTTAGTTGGTCTCCAAGAACAACCTGCTGAGGGCTTAACAGCAGTGTCCCACCAAGCCCCCCTTTGATGGTAATAGACAGAGTTAACAGTCCTATCATCATTTTGAAAATAAGAGCTTGTAGGTCTGTTAAGTGGTCTATTTTCTTTTCTTCTCCAATGTATGGGGAATGGCCTTTCATTAACAACTGGTTTACCAGCAGAATTTGGTCTTTCAGCATAATTGTTTCTGTTGGTTCTCACATATGTTCCGATGGGAATATATGGAGGTATGTTAGCCACATCATTCCAAACATTGTTATACCTCTGTTGATTAGTGCACACATTCATCTTTTTCTCATAATAATCACAATCTTTGATTAGATGAAAAACACTTCCACAAACAAAACATGATTTCTTCTTAACTTTCTTGTTTAAAACAGGAACAGTTTCATTACACACAAAATTATTCAAATCACAACCAAAACCAGAATTGTTTTCAACAAAATCAACAGAGCAAGAAGTGTTTCTAGAAAAAAATTTCTCTGAGGAAGGTTCTTTAATAGTAACACTTTGGGTTTGAGGAACTTGTAAAGGCTTAGGAGAGGTAGACTCTAAAGACTCTTTATTCGAATCACAGCTGGCATATTCTTTAGATTGAGTCTATGTAGTCCTAGAAGAACAAGAGACAAATGTGTTAGACTGACTGCCAGTGTCTGATAAGTCATTGGACTTTTGACCAAAGGACATGAGTGATTCATCTGAGTCATAGTCTGGATTGGGAGGCTTAACAATACCATTAATAGAAGAAGGAACTCTATGCATTTCACCTTGTTTAATGAATTTAACAGGTTTTCTATATTTATCCTCTTCTACATCTGTGACAAGATTAAAAACACTGTATTCATTGGGGTCATACACCTCATCTGGATTAATACAATCCTTAAATCCTAACCCATTTTTGTTTTAACAGACATTGAACTATTCCACAATTTTTCTAAATTTTTAGTCTGCTCTTGCCATTGTTTATGCCTAGCCACCTCTAAGTCTAAATTAGATTTAAGACTTTCCTTTTCAGTAACAACCTTCACATATTCTTTCCTTTTAAATTTTAACTTATTTGTTGTGCTTTCTAAATCTCTTTCTAAAACATTTATTTTCTCCTCAAGAGCCATTTGATTTTGATCATACCAGGCTTTTTGTTTTTCTAAAGTTTTAACTGCTTTCTTATAGGCCTTGGCTTGTATAAAGTATTATTTATATTTTCATTGACATCATCAAACTCACATTTAAGAGCATTATATTGAGTAATCGCAACCAAAATACAACTGTACCGAGAAGTAATGCCCATCATTGCAACCTCTTCAGAGAATCAAGAATCACCCAACCCGAGGTTCTTCATCCTCATCATCATTCACATGATCATCCATCAACTCGTTCTCTAGAGATAGCATGGTCTTGTCTTCACTTCTTCAAAGATCCTTAAGTTTGTATGCATTATACTTTCTTTCATACCTCCTTCCTTTTAGGACATTCTCTAGCAAAGTGACCAAGTTGATTGCATTCAAAACATCTGACTTTCTTCCTGTCAAACCTGGCTGGTTCTCTTCCTTTGTAACCAAAATTCCTCCCAGAGCCTTCTTCATACCTCTTAACTTTTACAGCAAGCATAGCCATCTGCCATTTAAGATCCATCTCCTCCATATCCCATTTATCTACTTGTTCAAAGTCTTCATAGGTCAACTACTGTTGATCATCAGATTCAGCAACAAATGAATAGAACACATCTTCTAAGACAGAATTAGACTTTGATCTTCTTGAAGAAGATTTGTGAGTCGATGTTGTTGCTGATGAAGACTTGGGACTATCAGCATATGTTTCCACTGGTAGCACCAACAAATGCAAAGTGTGATGGAACTGGAGAAAAATTAGAATAACCCTTGATGTCAATCTCAAGAGATTTCAGTTTGTTGTAGAGATCATCAAAGCTTATGTAGTCAAGGCCACCTTTTGCCTTGAGAGTTATAGACACTTGGCTCCAAGAAGCAGGTAAAGCACGAAGAAATTTGAGATTGCATTCCTCAGTATCAGGTTTAGATTGTAACTGATTAAGCTAGCTGAGGATCTTCTGAAACCTGTCATATCCCTTATGGATACCTTCTTCTTCAGAGATAGAAAACTCCTGAAAGCTTTGTTTGAGTATGGACTTCCTCATTTTCTTGGACTCATCATTTCCACCAAACCTTGCTTTTATTCCTTTCCAAATCTGTTTTGCATAATCCAGATGATAGAAATCACTCATGTGCTCATCTGGAAGAGCTTGCAATAAAGTAGTCCTTGCCTTGATTTCTCTTTGGACAGCAATTTGTTCAGCAGCTGTTGAAGGTGGAAGAATTATGACATTCCCCTCAGCATCTCTTGTAGTAGCCTTCCTACTGTTTCCTTTAAGGACGATTTGCCAAAGATTGATATCCATGTTGGAAATGTAGTTTTCCATTTTCATGGCCCATATCTCATATTCGTCCTTCTTAAGGTAAGGAAATTTTGCACTTGAATTTGACATGATGACCATTTGTTGAATTGAAGACTGGGTATTATTTTGGTTAGACTGGTTGTTTGATACTTCGGGCTGATCATCACTCTCAGCATCAGAATGTTTTGGTGATGACATGTTGTGGTTTTGAGAATAAAAAGAATGTCTTCTTATAAAGATTCTCACAAGGATCTGATACCAATTGTTGAGACTTAATCCCAGATAGATCTTTCAAGCCTAGAATGAGTATAGCTATTCTGTGTAATCACAAAACAACTAAGGAGAACCTTTGCATGAATGGTATTTACGCGGAAAATAAATACAAGACACAAGAAGACATTAAACACTATAACCTGATCCTCTACGGATCAATGTAATTAACTATTAATGTTATCAAAGGCTTACTTACACGATCTATCGTAGTTTCTTTTATAGACCAAGAAAACTACTTTAATCATACTAAGCACTAAACATAAATGTATAAACTATTACACATACCCAACACACTCAGAAGATATACATATCTCTTATCTTTACAAATTGCTAAGCACTTATGTATATCTTACCTAACAAACTGAATAAACTAATACAGTAAAACAATCAGAGGAAACGGCATACGATCAGCAGAATCCTTCAGAGCATAATAACTTCAGCAGAAACCAGTGTTTCAGCAGAAACAGAATAACTTTCAGCAGAAACTCTATCAGCGGAAACCAACTATTTACATAATTCCTAACAAGCCTACCATTATCTTTTATGGTCAACTATATACTCACTTTGCCAATCTCTTTTGTCTAAAACACACGCTATCTCTTTTCATAGTTCATACCACATATCTCATTTATGCATATTTTTGTTGTGTTTAAGATTGTTCATATGCAATATTTAAAGGAATTTTGTAGTTTTTCTTTTTTCTCATTTATCTTTCAATCTATTTGTGTAAACAAAGAATACTAAAAGCATCTTTCGTAAATTTTTGTCAAGATGTGGAATGCTCTATCCACATAAATTTAATAAAAAACATTTTCACTAAATGATGTGTCATTATAACTATTACATCTATTGGGCAATTAATACAAGAGAGGTAATGTTCAAAGTTAAATTTATCATGTCATATCATTTTGTGAAAACGTTTTTGCAAAATTTACCTGAATGTAACAATTCTTCATAAAATCATATTCATATTTTCAATACCAATTTTCTCCAAGTGTTTTTGGATTATTTACCTACATTTATATGTAAAATGCTTCGTATTTTCAATGCTATTTTTCTCGCAAGTTTTATCTTCTTGAACTTTGAAGTATATATCTACATTTATTTGTAAAATGTCATTTTTTTATGTTGTAGCCCCAAAAAATTAGATATAAGCAACCAATAATCATGGACTATTACTCTGTTTACTTGAAAGTTGAAAAGACGACGTATCATTATCTTTTATGGTGAACTATACTCGCTTAGCTATCTCTTTTGTCTAAAGCACACGCTATCCCCCTTCATAGTTGATAGTTCATACCACATATCTCATTTATGCATATTTTTTGTTGCATTCGAGATTGTTCATATACAATATTTAAAGGAATATTGTAGTTTTTTTTCTTTCTAATTTGTTCATATGCAATAAGCATCTTTCGTAAATTTTTGTCAAAGATGTTGACATTTGCTATTAGTGATGTTTTATTTTCAAAAGTACGAGTAATACATATGCAAGTTAACTAGTAGAACAAATAAATGAAAGGATTGTTTATTTTTTTCTTTAGCTAAAGGTTCATTAGGTCCTACATATGCTAATGACTTTTATTAGAGAATGTCTCGATTTTTATCCATTATGAATATAAAAGGAATAAAGGAATTCTATGAGCCTCATTTAAAAAAAAATAATACTACGTATTAAATAACAACAGGATCTAAAAAGAATGGAGGATGTTTACACATTTTTATAAATAACTGGGACCCTCAAATTTTAAGTGATTGAACATTTATACTCTCAAATTATTTTTAGTTATATTATCATGTAAAGATATAAATATCCAAACATTTAAAATTTGAATGTCCGAATCATTTATAAAAATGTACGAATCACCTCTACCGTAAGTTTCGTATAGATATGCAAGTTGAGAACCATTTGTTTTTACTCTTTCCACATACTAGTGGTAAATAGTAATAGAATAGAATTATGCAGACATATAGCTAGTCATCCACAACCTTTTTGACTATTGACTACCAGTTACCTCACTCTTTTTGACTATATACTAAACGCATGCTAAACACATTCATATCACCACCAGCAACCTCATTCCTTTTTGACTGTTGACTACCAGTCCACCACTAGCTACTCTTTCAGATCTCCTTCATTTCGTATCACTTTGTAACCCAAATTTCGCCCTCTTTTTGATAAAGATAGAAACATGATGTTTTCATCTGACGAATTTGATCACCTAAAAATACCCCTTGAATATATCCTGGTAGCCACCAACAACTTTGCTGAAGAAAATGTCGTCGGCACAGGTGGATTTGGAAATTCTTACAAGGGACAGCTCTTGTGGTCCGGTGAGTCGATTAATATTGATGCTGAGAGGTTTAATAAAGATGTATGGGATGATGAAAAAGAACAACAGTTTTGGACGGAAATTTCAATGCTTTCAAGTCTCAAGCATAAAAATGTGGTTTCTCTTGTTGGGTTTTGTGATGAGAATGATGAGAAGATCATCATTATCAAGCGTGCGACCAGGGGAAGTCTCAGCTACTATCTAAGTGACCCGATGTTGTTGACATGGGTGCGACGATTGGAGATATCTGTCGGTGTTGCGCACGCATTGAGCTACATTCATTATGACGAGCCACGCGAATTCAGCGTAATACACCGGTTCATATGTAGTGGCACAGTTCTATTAAATGATGATTGGGAACCCAAGTTATCTGATTTTGGATGTTCCATGAAGATTGAAGCATCTAAAAGGCACCATTCATTTCATACTAATGAACTTGAGTATGTGGAAGGGTATGGCGACCCAACATATATTGAGACTAAAAGTGTGAATCACAAGTCAGATATGTATTCCTTTGGGATTGTATTGTTCGAACTACTCTGTGGTAGGAAAGCATTTATTGACAGCGATAATAACAAGTATTTGCCTTCTCTGGCCATTACCCATTATAGAGAGAAAAGACTCGATGAAATAATTGATTGGGATCTGTGGAATCAAATGGACTCGCAGTCATTCGACATTTTCGCGGAAACAGCGTATGAGTGCTTGAATGAAGAACGATCGCAGCGCCCAAATATTGATGAGATTGTCATAAGACTTGAGAAAGCGTTGGAACTTCAACTCGAACATCAAAATGTGGTAAATAAAACTCCTAGTACCTGATTAGCCTCATACTCTGTTTTACACACTTATAGTCTCAACAACATGTAATTGCTCTGAAAAACAGCGTACAAACATGTAATTGCTGTACAACATATAAAAGCTGTTAAAACAGCATGTCCAAACAGCCCATTTTTCTGCTGTCCAAATAGCATATATAGAAAGTGTTTAAAACACGATAAAAACTTGTCTAAACAACTTTTAAAGCATTTAAAAACTTTTAAAAATCAATGTAGGACACATATATAAGATATAATGACAAACCCAGCCAGAATTATAGAAATGGGTAAAACCCGGCGGGTCACACTGGGTTTTGAATTCTTAAAAACCGGTTTCTTTTGACCCGTATCTACTTTGGAACCACTTCGACATGTTAAACCGGGTTTCAAAAATGAAAAAAATCAAACTGGTATAGTAAAATTATTTGTTGATTTTTGCAAACAATTGTGAACTATGACCTTTATATGAAATTGGGGGAGTGTTCCCTGGTAGACGATTAAAATTAGAAACTAGGGGATTGCTGAGTTACAAAGTAAAATCAAAATTTTAATAGTATAGTTATAAAATCTACCTGTAACTTGTCCAAATTTTCTTCAAAATTACATGTAAGCTACATATGAGTTGTCCACCGCCTTTTTGTTTGTGGCTATAAAATATATTTGACTATCAGTTTTTCTTTGACAATTTTTTTTTCATGTCAACCCAGCCTGACACACACTGAAGTTAATGTAAGATATTAAACACAACATTAATATCCCATAAGCACCATGAAACACCAAAAACCGACGTGTTGAAAAGGCGAAAAAGGAAGCTAAATGATGGCCAATAAACAAAACATCACGAAAACGAAACAACTACCTTCTCAATATAGCCCATAATAATCCTTTTGACCTTGGTTATCTTAATATGATCCCTTGGCCTCTTTATTCCGCCTAACAGAGGCATAAACGGAAAAGATAAGACGCGTATTAGTTTCAGAAAAGAATACTCAACGAAATAAGATTTGATATCTACACTCAACACGCCCCCGAACTCCTTATCAATATTGTATGCAAGCAATGGGTAACAACCTTTTGGGATAGCTAATCTGCTTTGAAAGTTGAAACAATGCTATGGGTCAAATGGGTAACAACCTTCTAATTTCAGCGTTTATTCTTTTACTGTATCATATAAGCACTTATCAGTTGACTTTTTGGGATTACTGATCTGCTTTGAAACATTACCATGCCACTTTTCAAGGCTTTCCATATAGTCCTTCAATTGGTCCTTGGTATTATGGGTCCCCTTCTCATACGCTTTGGAAAATTATTTTTTGCCTGAAACAAGAATGAGTAGTATATAAGAACTAGAATGAATGCAGTAATAGCATAATCATTGGATTTCATAAAGTCTAAAGAAACATTACTCAAACTCAACAGATTTCCATATTTCGCTAATGGTAAAGGAAAAAATCTAAATGAGTTCCATAGAGATCAAACTTATACAAGCTCTTGATCTTCCTCAACAGTTTTATATTCAAGTTCCTATGACTTTATGAGATGCACATAACTTAAGTATTTACAGTTAAATGGGATGAACAAATCTCAAAGTATGAGTGAACATCATCAACCTGGAATATTATTATACTTTCCTTCATATTCATGTGTCTCATTGCTCTCCAATTTCATATACACTCAATTTCAGATTACCAAAAACCAGCATCTTACTGCTAGTTTTTCTTTCCACAACAGGAGAGTTCTTCCCTTTCGAAATATCCTAAAAAATCATCCAATTCCACTATTGTCAAATAAAGTATCCTGCAACAGCTACGAAAACATGTCACTGAAAACAACTTCAAACATCAAATGACTAAACGTCAACACTAAACAAAAGTATATTGCAATGTTACAAAATTTACTGTTACACAAAGCACATGCCATGGTTTTTTTCCTTCTGAATACCACTTAATGAACTTATCCACAAGACAAAAACATGTCTTTGAATGCAATGAGGGAACAAACAAGACAATTCCAATCCATATTATCCCTCAAAACTGCATCAGGTAGACAAAGTATCGCCCATGTAGTCCATACTTACATCATCTGATCAGGACCAACTGCTTTAAAAAACACCTTAGGAGCAAATATTGACTACATTAACAACATGAAGTCACTAACCAAAACAATGAAACTTAATAAGACCATTCACTTGATAACTTCCTAAACTTCTAACTAACATAATAACTATAAACTACAAGATATATGCAGAATTATACCTAACATGTCTTAGACATGGTTCAGGAATTTTATCAAACACTTTGTAGGCATTATTAAACTCCCTTTTTCTAACTCACAATTTAACTTGACTATTTTACAGATAATGAAAGAATTTGCTCACCTCAGAGTCCCCCTTGAAAATATCATATTTGCCACCAACAACTTTGCTCAACAAAATGCCATCAGAGAATCTGTGTTTATACTCTCAAGCATAAAAATCTGGAATACAAGGGGCAGCTCTTGTGGTCCGGTGGAGTAGAACAGATGTTTTGGATGGAGATTTTAATGCTTTCTACTCTCAAGCATAAAAATGTGGTTTCTCTTGTTGGGTTTTGTGATGAGAATGATGAGAAGATCATCATTACCAGGCATAATACCAGGGGATGTCTCAGCAACTATCTAAGTGACCCGATTTCATTGACATGGGTGCGAAGATTGGAGATATCTGTTGGTGTTGCGCATGCCTTGAGCTACATTCATTATGACGAGCCACACGATTTCAGCGTAATACACCGGCTCATTAGCAGTAGCACAGTTCTATTAAATGATGAATGGGAACCCAAGGTATGTAATTTTGAATGTTCCATGAAGATTGAAGCATATAAAAGGCACCATTCATTTCATACTAATGAAGTTGAGTATGTGAAAGGGTATGGAGACCCAACATATATTGAGACTAAAAGTGTGAGCCACAAGTCAGATATCTACTCCTTTGGGATTGTATTGTTCGAACTACTGTGTGGTAGGGAATCAGTTATTGACGGCCAAGATAATAAGTATTTGGCTCCACCGGCCATTTTCCATTATAAAAAGAAAATACTAGACGGCCAAGATAATAAGTATTTGGCATCGTAGCAATCCTTGTTCTAATAAAATATCCTACCAAAAGCAGGGCTATTAAGTCATGTTTGAGTTAATTTATTTGGGTGAGTAGCTTGGCGGATCAACATTACGTCAACCCAAACACAATGGCTATTTATTAATTGTGTAAAGCATCTCAATCCTAATCCACACATGGACACATATGACCCGTTTATAACCGGTGTAACATGTTAATTTAACTATATATGTTAAATAGATTGATAGTTAAATACGTTAATGTTATAATTAATTTATGTCCTATAATTATATGTTGCTCAAATTGATTAAAACATATATAAAACACGTATAAACTTTAAAAAACGAATCACAAATCCAATAATTAGGGTACAACCAAACTATATTTTTATAACTTCGGCTACTCATATTTAGTTTTCAATATTTTTATACTTTTATTGGTTTATGTGGTTAAACGTCTTGATGGGTTGACATGTCTAACACTTAGCTAACCCGAACCTCATAGGGGATAACATGCCTATAACCCATGCCCGTTTATTTCAATGTAACTTTCAGGTCATGTTTCATGTAGTATCAGAAATTGCTCCCTAATAACCAAAAGAATTAAAAGTCAATTTGCAATAACATGTACTTAGTAGCTTGAAAAGAGATCAAGAAAACTGAAAATGCACATTAGCCTACAAGTAATATCGACATACCTTTTACATTAAAAAGTAGTTCAAGCCATAAAATTGCAACAAATTTTATTCAAAATCTCATTTTGGTACGTAAAATCAAAATATATCATTAAATGTCATAAACTTTATAAATCAAAAAAATGCACATTTTAATATGTTGTCATACTAGAAAAGTAGTGAAAACACATACACGTTTCACTAATTTTTAACCCGACAACACATCAAAATGTGCATATTAAAATACTTGATGAAAGTTTCTTACATTTAATTATATTTTGGGGAGTTTGCGTATCAAAACAGTACTTTGAAGAATGTTTCGTTATTTTATAGCCTAAACACCAAAAAACTAAAAAAATTGTTCGTGAGCATCATCATGCAGTGGTGTAGCCAGAAAATGAATCGAATGGAGCAACGAGCGAAAGAATGATTCGGTAATATTTTATTTTATTTTATTTATTTATTTTTTATTTTTTTTTGGGTTAAAGTTGGGATGGATTTATTTTAAGATAAAAAAACACTTCTTGTAAGTGATTAACACTAATTAAAGGATTAATTTGTTCAAGTTTTATGTTTAAGTTTCATTTTTCCGGAAGAGTTCATGTAAATATCAAGAAAAACCAAGGTTGCAGAAATCGCGAATCGGTAGTGAGGCGATTAACTTTTCTGTTGCTTGTAATCGGTCTAGGTGGGATTAATCGGTGATTAATCGGATTGACATTTTTGGCAAGTTTTGGATATTTTCGGGTAGTTTTGGGTATTTCCGGAAAGATTTTCCTTAACAATATCTTGTAATAGATATAAAAAGCGACTATAAGTGATTACATTTATTCAGGGTTGTAAAAATAGTGAATAGGTGATTAATCGTATTAGCATTTTTGGCAAGTTTTGGGTATTTACGGCAAATGTTGGTATTTTCGACAAGATTTTCATTGAAAAACATCTTGTAATAGATATAAACAGTGACTATCAGTGATTAAAACTAATTTACGACGAGTTTAGGGTATTTCCAGTAAGATTTTAATGTTTTCGGCAAGTTTGACCATCGTTAACCGCCGTTGACCATGATTGACCGAGTTTTTTGAAAGATTTACATAAATCGGAAAGATCGGTCATGCGCTAGCACCCAATCGGTGATTAATCGTCCTTGTAGATTTTTTTTGCAACACTGAAAAACACATCTATATCATAATATATAAGTGTTTACACAAGGGATTTAGAAAGGTCTAAGTATTTTGTCATAAGTTTAGCCTCTTTTAGCTTGTCCTATTTGTATTTTTAAAGCTACATGTTTAAATTTTATAAGTGAGATTAACATACGACCGTCGAGTTTATCTTATTTAAGATGAAAGTACATTATCAACTTAATCTCATTTTATAACAACTCCGTTAGTTTAAAAACTAGTAGTGCTATGGGACAATGAGGCAAAAACAAAGATATAATTATTAAAAACAAAGATATAAATATTAAACGGTTCACATATTCGTAAAGGCTACAAGAGAAATTACAATTCCAAACCTAAAGCATTCATAATGAGGGCCGGATTCGAGCATGTGCAGGGTGCTCAACCGTTCAGGGCCTCCGATTTTTGGAGGGCCCCAAATTTTTTTAGGTTCAAGGCTGTTTTAATATAGTGTTAGCTTCAAATTGGTAGATATAACAATATAATATACATTTCTGCTTGATTCTTATCGAATATAAAGTAGTTTTAATCGATCTAAGAAAATAGGTAAAAAAAAAACAGAGGAAATGATATGATCCGAGGAGGAAGATGATAGACTTTAGGTTATGTACATGTTTCACCTTTGTTGTTTATAGTATTATACACTTTTGGCCAAACTAGTTATTATTAGTTCTAGAAGTTGCAAACAAGTTCATAACATTGACATTTTCAACCCTTTTCTTTAAAATATTATTAAAAATATAATATCACACATTTGAAAGGCACTCTAATGACATAATAAATCTTGACAAGTTTGAAATTGTCCTTTTAATACTTTCTGTTACTTTTAACACATTTGAAATCTCTATAATTAAGCTTTTTTATATATGTATTACATAGTTCATGTTTACAAGTTTTACTTAGTAGGTATATCATAGTGACATCGAACTGTAAGAGACGTTTTATTAACCGTTTACTTTGTTATTCTAGTACAGGGCCCTCAAAATCCACGGGACGGCCCTGTTCATAATTTCTTATAGTTAAATGACAACTATAGTAACAAACTTAAATAAAGTATGAATCAAGTAGAATATTAAATGATATTTAATAATATATAAATATTACCCACTTTCGAATATTTTAGTCTCAACTCTCCACAGTCTTTATTCCGGTATCCCACGTTCTTTTCCGGTCTTTACGGCTCTACCAAACGATGAGTTAAAAAAAAAAAAAAAAACACTCAATTGAGAGATATTTTCTTTTGGAAGAGGGCACTTTGTTCTCTATGTTGAGGGCACTAACTATTTTTGCAACTACTTTAACCATTTTTTTTCTACTAAAACATTTCGGTGAAGTTTTATTGGGGGCTTTTCCCCCACTAGTTGCAACGTGGCTCCACTGCTGTCATCATGTCCACCCCGATTAATGTATCAAACTAAACATGTATTAATATGTTTTGTATTCACGTTAAGTAGGTGGATTGGTTACCTCAATCGCGAAATATTGGTAACCACAACATGGATGCATTCTATTTAACTCGTTAGATACCCGCGCACAGCGGCGGCGATAAATATAGTTATATAATAAATATGGTAAATGAATTGCTAAACTAAATCTCCTCGCAATTCCCTACCCGCTTAGTGAATTCATTTCACAACACTCCAAATGTATATGTGTTTTGTTTGGGTTTTTCGTATCTTTCTCGTGACATCATTATTCCCGCATATAAAAAGACCTTCACAATCTCTTACCCGTCAAACACTTTCCCAAAAGTAAATGATTTTGATAAATAAAGTTTGTATTGATTGAAATAAAAGTTAAAGTTATAAAAATTTGAATCAAAATAAAAAAAACATACTAAAAATGTAAAAATTAAAAACTCATAAAAATATATCAAAATGGATGTTGAATTAAAGAACACAAAATTTTAAAAAATATAGTGAAATTAGATTATAAAAAAATTAAACGAATTAAAAGATATTTAAATTTAAAATAAAGGTTATTAATTAGTTAAGAAGTATACGTGTCATTCCCATTATTGGAGCTTCTTATTTTAGTTTGTTATAGCCTCTTCTTGTTATTTTTAGTTAGAAAAGTGACATACGTCATTCAATGATCAAGCTCCTTATCTTAATTTTTGTAATCCCACAACTTAAACGCTTTATATAATAGATGTATGAAGGTTTACATGAGATTTCCTCTGAAAGAAAATGGCAATAAGGATTAATGCATCCTAAATATGTAAATACATTTCATTTTAGAATTAATATATTGTAGCAGGATATCTTATTATAATTTTGTATTAACTACTACAATCCTCCACAAAAATACACAAGAAATTAATCAGGCCCGCAGAATAAGTCGTGACTCACAAAAAGAATCGCGACCCATGCTTTAAAGACAATATCAGAATTAATTACTATAAAAAATTGTAGCTAATATATTCTCGAAATATAAAGCTAACATGCAATTTTTGTCGTTGGATGCCTTGGATCGTTATATTTATTAGTGTTAATCGTGTTTTATAATCTTTATATATTTATTACTGTAGAACTTTTGAAGGCTAGCCTTTTTATTATAAATCATGGTCGGCTGTGTAGTAGTTAGTGTATCACCATCAGTCTCCGGCTCATTTTGCAAGTAGACACCATGTAATTAACTAAACCTACAAATTGAATCTTCTTAAGTATAGGAAAGTATTTGTTTGACCTTTTCTTAATCAATGATTATAACTACTTTTGAGCCACCATTTCATTAATATCACTTGCATCTGGTTCATTATGTATCTCCATATTCTTGTTGATAATTAAGTTCATTTATTTATTTATTTATTGTATCTTTGGATAGAGGATTATGCAGTTACTAAAATGAAGAAACAAATGTAAGGAAGAACATAAGTGAGCATTCCATCTACGTCCACTCGTGACTCGTCAATGGTTTTTTAACGGTGTTTCTTTATTTGTTTTTGTAGCCTAATTGTTGTGATTAGATTTTTAAGGGTTCTTTAGTATTATTAGTGTAATTTTACTGTCAAGACATAATGTTAAATAGTGTAACAACCCATATTCTTTTATGTCATCAGATTGATGATTTCAGTTCTTAAATACTTCAATAGCACTTCGATAAAAAGTATGAAATCAATTAACGCTCAAATGGCTCAAATTTTTAAGTTTTAAAAAGAGTATCAACATGACCTATATACATCATAACTTTACAAAAACAATCAATCATGTCATATCCAAAAACCTCCTATTATTTGTTTATTACTACACAAGAATATTAGTTTACTACAGTAATATTTACAAATAATAAAATGAAAGTAGCCTGCCCATTTAGCGGATCATGCAAACTAATCTCATATATACAACTATATTTTAAAAACTGAATGAAAATCTCTTATAGTACTAATTACGTTTAAATGAAGATATATTGTCCATACACATAGAAAAACGGAATATAAAAGTGGTAGGCATTATTCATAGACATGTTTATTCATTGGAATATGTAGATTGTCACGTGATGGCCGGTGTGGTACAATTTGTTTATTCATTTGGTATGGGAAGCACAACATTTTTGTATTTATGCATCTTCCATCAACTTTGCCGGCCAAAAGTCTGATATTGGAATTTAATAAACACGAATATTCGTTTAGAGATGCACGTTTAATTACTTTTATAATAAAGGTTTCATTCGAGGGCCATATAATACTGTAGTATTGCCACAAACACTCAATACAGTCGATACAAATCAACACCATTTCACCACCGAATCCTCTTTTAATCTTCTTGTATTTGTTCTTCCAAATATCTCTGCATCCTTTTTGTAATTAACCAAAACATCTCTTAATAATTCATAAAAATATATAATGTCTTCACTCGATGACTTTGCTCACCTAAGAATTCCCCTTGAAGATATATTATCTGCCACCAACAACTTTAGTGCATACAATTTCTCGAGAGAAGATGATTTTGGAATGTATTACGTGGGACAGCTCTTGTGGTCAGGTGAGTTGATTAATATCCAAGCTCGGAGGTGGTTAAATGAAGAGAGAGATGATGAAAAAGAACAACAGTTCTGGATGGAGATTTACATGCTTTATACTCTCAAGCATAAGAATATTGTTTCTCTTGTTGGGTTTTGTGATGAGAATGATGAGTTGATAACCGTTATCAAGCCTGAGACCAGGGGCAGTCTCAACAAGTATCTAAGTTACTCGATGTTGTTGACATGGGTGCGAAGATTGGAAATATGTGTCGGTGTTGCTCAAGCATTGAGCTACATTCATTACGACGAGGCACGCGATCTTAGCGTTATAAATCGAAACATTGACAGTGAGATAGTTGTGTTAAATGATAAGTGGGAACCCAAGTTATGTAAATTTAGACTTTCCATGATGATTGAAGCATCTCAGAGGCATCATTCATTCCATGTTGATAAAGTTTGGGATAGGGTGGGGTATACAGACCCAACATATATAGAGACAAAGACTGTGAGCCACAAGTCGATATTTACCCTTTGGGATAGTAATGTTTGAACTACTGTGTGGTAGGAAATCAGAATCAACGACAACCGAGATAACCAGTATTTAGCTCCGCTGGCCGCTTCCCATTACAAAGAGAAAACACTGATGAAATAATTGATTGGGGTCTATGGAATCAAATGGCCTCGCATCATTCGACGTTGCATGAAACAGCAGATGACCGCTTGAACGAAGAACGATCGCAGCGCCCAAATATTGATGAGATTGTCACGAGACTTGAGAAAGCGTTGGAACTTCAACTCGAACATCAAAATGAGGTAAGACGGTTTTTACTCTTCCATCTTTCTATAATGATAAGTACTACTATATATCTATTTGTTTGAGTGTATACACCTTCACTCTATCAATTTACACTTTAGCTAGACCCTATATAACTCCTAGTACCTTATTAGCCTTTGATCAGAGTTTCCAAACAGCATGTAATTGCTCTGAAAAACAGCATACAAACCTTTAAAAGTATCTAATTGCAAATCGCTGTAAAAAACAGCATACAAACATGTAATTGCTGCTTAAAAAACATGGTTGCTGTATAAAACTGTGTCGGAACAGCATATAAAAGCTGTAATTGCTGCTAAAAACAACATAAAAATATGTAATTGCTTGTAAAAAAAATAGCATATAATTGCTGCAATAACTTGTTTCCAAATAGCCATGTAAAGGCTATGTCCAAACAACATATAAAACTGTTAAAACAGCATATAATCCAGTCCAAACAGCCCATCTTTCTGCTGTCCAAATAACATATAGGAAGTGTTTAAAACACCATAAAAACCTGTCTAAACAGCTTTTAAAGCCTTTAAAAACTTATAAAAAGCAATGTCAGACACATACAAAAGATTTAATGACAAAACCAGCCGGAATTTTAGAAACGGGTAAAACATGGCGGGTCACACTGGGTTTTGAACTCTTTAAAACCGGCTTCTTTTGACCCGTTATCTAAACCGGAACCGGTTTGACCGGTCGAACCAGCGGGGTCGAACCGGGTTTCAAAACATTGAAAAAAAGAAAAGTGGTATACTAGAAGTGCTTGTTCATGTCTGCAGACATTAGTGAACTATGACCACCCAACTCAGATTTTGATAGGACGTCCTGCAAACCTTTATATGAAACTGGGGGAGTGTCCCTGGTAGACGATTAACGTTAGAAACCACGGGATTGCGGAGTTAAAAAGTAAAATCAAACTTTTAAAAGTAGTATAGTTATAAAATCTAGGTCAAATGATTGAAAAAAGTATCATACTTGTCACTATTTGCTTTTGTGGGTAGCGAACAAATTTTTTGCTTTTGTGGGTACTTTTCTTTCAAATTAATCATTTTTAGGGTATTTTGTGAAATTTTTGGACATTTTTGCCCCTCTTAGCTAATAGAATTTTTTTTTCCGAAGGGCAAAAATGTCAAAATTACATGTAAGCTACATATGAGTTGTCCATCCCCTTTTTGTTTGTGTCTTTAACCTCAAAACTTAAACTTTCAGGGACTCTAATCTCCAAGAATTTTCCCATTTCAAAATTATTTACGAAAGAAAACCACAAATATTAACTAACTTAGCAACTTCCCTTATACGGGTTCAACTCATTTACTTGTAAATTTTGTTAGACTGTCATTAGTATTAGTAAGTAGGCCCAAGCCCGTTATTGGGCCTAAAGCCCATTGTGTCCTAGGGTTTATCGTGTATATGTATGTCCCAGTTATGAGATTATCGATCATCAATCAATAAACAATATAACATCTTACATGGTATCAGCAGCCTACTAAACGATCCTATCCCAAAACCCTAAAACTAAACACTGCTTCCGCCGCCTCCGGCCGCCGGCTACACGCCGGAGGTTCGGAGGGCTCTCTTTAAATATTAACCTTTGTCATATTTCATCTTCAAATATCCAAGAATAAAGAAAATTCACCGCACTAGCCTTCCTTTTCGACTCCCCGCTTTTTTATAGCATAAGATTCTTGTGTTTCGTGTACCTTACAGTGTCGCTCCAAACCTTTCGGCACGCATGTTTCTTCAGTTTTGGGGTTCGTTTCATCTTAACCGTCTTTTTCAGTTGTGGTGGTGGTGGATCTAGGGCGTGTAGGTGGCTTTTCACCGCGCGTGCCCTAGCTCATCTTGCTCACCTTGATCCGATCTACAATTTGATGTAAGGGTCGGCGGTTTCCGGTGACCGGATAATTTTCCGATGGCCGGATATTCTAGAGAGTGGTGATAGTGAAATTATTCTGATTCATCTCCACATTCACATGCTTCCAATCCCATCATTTCATCAAATGAGTTAATGGTTTTTAAGTGAACAAGTGAACCTTCATTAGTATTGTTGGATTCATCATGTTGCACCATCTTTTCACCTGGTTTGGTGTGCAAGAAACGAGCAGATGTTTTTGAAATGACAATAAGGGATAGAAGTAATAAGATCAAAGGAACACCACAACGAAAGATGTGCTTCATTGTCTCACTTTGTGCTAGTGGTTTGTGTGTATCAACGAAAGAATATTCTTTGGTGCGGTGAACGTGGAAAACACAAAAGCTTTAATCAAAATCAAGGAAAAGAGCTTTTACAATAATTTTTTTGTTACAGAGTGAAGTGAAAAGGACAGATATGAAAGGTCTCCACTAATGATGTTTATTAGATGTAAAAAAAAATTAAAATAAAAATAAATAAAAATAATAATTATTTATATGTCGAATCTAGGGTATCAATTCCCGAGACGACTTTTGTTGGTGTCGAATCTAGGGTATCAATTCCCGAGACGACTTTTGTTGGTGTCGAATTCAGGGTATCAATTCCCAAGACGACTTTTGTTGCTGTCGAATCCAGGGTATCAATTCCCAAGACGACTTTTGTTGGTGTCGAATCCAGGGTATCAATTCCCGAGACGACTTTTGTTGGTGTCAAATCAGGTATCAATTCCGAGACATAAAAAAAAAAAAAAAAAAAAAAAAATCCTCACCTGCTGTCTTCTCATATGCTAAGCTGCTTTCTCATCTACTCATCTTCATCAGACACTTTCCTCACCTCCATTCTCCCTCTTCGAATCAATCTATCCCACTTCAATTCTCAAAAAAAAAAAAAAAATGGATCTTTTTGTTTTTCTATGGAAAAACACGCCCCGTTTGTTCGGAAGGTGGCGATAAAAAACGAATAACTGATAAGAAAAAATGTCAATTAGGTCACTGGTTAAGACATGATAGTCACCCACAGTGTATTTTTAGTGAATAAAACTTTCTAAGAGTTTAACACAACATACCTAGTAACCTCAGCCAATATAAGCAACATTAATATCTCATAAGCACCATGAAACACCAAAAACCGACATGTTAAAAAGACGAAAAAGGTAGCTAAATGATGGCCAAGAAACAAAAATCACGTAAACGAAACAGCTACCTTCTCAATACAACCCATAATAATCCTTTGGACCTTGGTTATCTTAGCCTTCAGTTTTGACAGTATACTCATTTAATATTTTCCCTTGGCCTCTTTATTCCGCCTAACAAGGCATAAACGGAAAGTATAAGACACGTATTAGTTTCAGAAAAGAATACTCAGTGAAATAACATATGACATCTACACTCAACACGCACCGAACTCCTTATCAATATTGTATGCAAGCAATGGGTAACAACCTTTTGGGATAGCTAATCTGCTTTGAAAGTTGAAACAATGCTACGGGTCAAATGGGTAACAACCTTCCAATTTCAGCGTTTATTCTTTTACTGTATTATATAAGCAGTTATCAGTTGACTTTTTGGGATTATTGATCTGCTTTGAAACATTACCTTGCCACTTTTCAAGGCTTTCCATATATAGTCCTTCAATTGGTCCTTGTATTATGGGTCCCCTTATACGCTTTGGAAAAATCATTTTGTTCCTGAAACAAATATGAGTAGTATATAAGAACTAGAATGAATGCAGTAATAGCATAATCATTGGATTTCATAAACTCTAAAGAAAGACTACTCAAACTCAACAGATTTCCATATTTTGCTAATGGTAAAGGAAAAAATATAAATGAGTTCCATAGAGATCAAACTTATACAAGCTCTTGATCTTCCTCAACAGTTTTATATTCAAGTTCCTATGACTTTATGAGATGAACATAACTTAAGTATATACAGTTAAATGGGATGAACAAATCTCAAAGTATGAGTTGAACATCATCAACCTGGAATATAATTATACTTTCCTTCATATTCATGTGTCTCATTGCTCTCCAATTTCATATACACTCAATTTCATATCTTACTGCTAGTTTTTCTTTCCACAACAGGAGAGTTCTTCCCTTTCAAAATCAGCAACTTGGCTTTTAAAGTTTCCATTACAACATTTAATAATGTCTCTCCATTCTTTTCAATATCGTAAAAAATCCTCCAATTCCACTATTGTCAAATAAAGTATCCTGCAACAGCTACGAAAACATGTCACTGGAAACAACTTCAAACATCAAATGACTAAACAAAAGTATATTGCAACGTTAAAAAATTTACTGTTACACAAAGCACATGCCATTGTTTTTTTCCTTCTGAATACCACTTTATGAACTTATCCACAAGACAAAAACATGTCTCTGAATGCAATGAGGGAACAAACAAGACAATTCCAATCCATATTATCCCATCAAAACTGCATCAGGTAGACAAAATATCGCCCATGTCTGGTTCTGGAGCTTAGGAGCAAATATTGTCTACATTAAACGTGACTAAATATCAACATGAAATCACCAACCAAAACAGTGAAACTAACATGTCTGGTTCAGGAATTTTATCAAACACTTTGTAGGCATTATTAGACTCCCTTTTTATAACTCACATTTTAACTTGACTATTTTACAGATAATAAAAGAATTTGCTCACCTCAGAGTCCCCCTTGAAAATATCCTATCTGCCACCAACAACTTCCATGAAGAAAATTTCTGGGGAGAAAGTGATTTTGGAAATAATTACAAGGGGCAGCTCTGGTGGTCCGGCGAGCTTATTGATATCCATGCTCAGAGGTGGAATAAAGAATGGGATGGAAAAGAACAACAGTTTTGGACGGAGATTTCGATGCTGTCAAGTCTCAAGCATAAAAATGTGGTTTCTTTTGTTGGGTTTTGTGATGAGAATGATGAGAAGATCATCATTATCAAATTTGAGACCAGGGGAAGTCTCGGCCTATTTTTAAGTGACCCGATTTCGTTGACTTGGGTGCGAAGATTGGAGATATCTGTCGGTGTTGCGCATGCATTGAGCTACATTCATTATGGCGAGCCACGCGATTTCAGCGTGATACACCGGAGAATCAACAATGGCACAGTTTTATTAAATGATGATTGGGAACCCAGGTTATCTGGTTTTGAATGTTCCATTAAGATCAAAGCATCTCAAAGGCACAATTCATTTCATACTAATGAACTTGAGTATGTGGAAGGGTATGGAGACCCAACATATATAGAGACTAAAAGTGTGAGCCACAAGTCAGATATCTACTCCTTTGGGATTGTATTGTTTGAACTAATGTGTGGTAGGATATCAATAATTGATGATCAAGATAATAAACATTTGGCTTCAGTGGCTGTTTTCCATTATAAAAAGAAAATACTAGATGACATAATTGATCCGGTTCTACTGAAACAAATGGATCTGCAATCATTCAACGTTTTCGCAAAGATAGCATATGATTGCTTGAATGAAGAAAGATCTCGACGCCCGGATATAACTGAGGTTGTCACAAGACTTGAGAACACGTTGAAACTTCAAATTGAACGTCAAAATGCTGTAAGATGGTTTTCTCTTTCTTTTTTTTTTTTCTTTATTTATTTATTTATTTATTTATAATAACTAATCTCTATTTACTTATTATTGTATCTCTGATATCAAAGGAACACTCAACAGTTGTGGCCAAAGTTGAAGATACATCATCCAATCATGACAAGGTAATTATTACTATTGTTGCAAGTAGGGGTCTTATTCGGGTCGGGTTTCGGGTCAATTCGTGTCGGATCAAGGCAAAAAATAATACTCGAACCCGACCCTATTTGAATTCGACTTAGTCGGCGGGTTAAGGTTAATCTGGGTCGGGTCTATTTGGGTTTCGGTCGACCCAAATATGTGTAAAACGGTAACAAAATTGCCTATTTGTACTAACTTAAATAGATTATTTATAAAAATAATATTAATAAAAATGACAAATCATTGTTCAGTCAATCGGGTCGATCCGAACCCAAGTTAGGCAAACATTTTCAACCCGATACCCGACCCTATTTAGTATTCATGTTGACCCGAATAACCCGAATAAACTTTTTGACCCGAATAGGGTTAATCAGGTTCGGAATCGGATTCGGGTCGTGTCGGCTTTTTGACACCCTTGTTGCAAGCCACTGGAATTTTAGAAAACTGAACTCCATATCTACACGTGTCATATTTGGAATACTTGGTAATGTTATCTTGTTTGGTACATATAGGGATCGTTGACCTCCATATCTACATGTGTTGAGTCCCATGTCAGCAAAGAGACAAAGTCTTTCCTCAAAGATCTTTCTCACTTAAAAGTCAGTTGGGAAGATATAAAATCAGCAACCAACAATTTTGCCGTTCAGAATATTATTAAAAAGTTTAAGCTTGGAATAATTTACGAAGGCCACCTCTTACGTTCTCAACAATTCATCGATATTACTGTAAAGAGGTTTTATATAGAGTATGTGATAGATGAGAGCAAAAGGTTTTGGACAGAAGTTTCGATGCTTTCTAGTCTCAAACATAAGAATCTAGTGTCTCTTATTGGGTTTTATGAGTCCGAGGAGAGTAAGATTATCATATATAAGAAGGAGGCCAACCTTACTCTCGAAACATATCTAAGTGACCCGACGTTCACATGGATGCAAAGATTGAAGATATGTGTCGGTGTTGCGAATGCGTTGAGTTACATCCATTATGATGCTGGACGAGATTTTAGTGTCATATATTGCAACATCATGAGCTCGAATATTATACTAGATGACAAATGGGAACCCAAGTTATCTGGTTTTGAACTTTCGTTGAAAAATACAGTAGCTCGGAGGCACCGTCTTCTTCTTACTCATGATATTGTTAAGAATGTATACCTGGACCCAAAATACGAAAAGACTGGTGGAGTTACCCACAAGTCAGATGTTTATTCATTCGGTGTTGTGTTATTAAAAGTCGTGTGTGGAAGGAGTGCAGTTCTTCCGGATGAAGCATTGGGAGAGGGGTTATTATATCAACTGGCCAACTCTCATTTGGACGAAATGATCATGCCGCATTTACGAAATCAGATGGACCAAGAAGCATTAAAAATCTTCTCAGAAACAGCATATTGCTGCATAAAAGAGGAAAGAGCAGATCGTCCACATATAGATCAGGTTGTCAAAGGACTTGAGAAAGCGTTGAAAATTCAATCAATGTATGAAAATCTGGTAAGAAAATCAACTTAGTTATCAACTTTATGTGATAATAGCTGTTATATTTATCTACTAATCTCCTATTCTTTTGCAAATATCATTTTAGAAACTTCCAAGGAATGCAGTTGACAGTACATCATCCAATCACCTGAGGGTAATTTACTTCTTTATAGTTTTAGTTCGAAGCTGGTCATTCTAATTAATAAACAAAAAAGTAAATCACACGAATGGTATATGTGGTTTGGGGCTTTTACATATTACATTTGATCCCTATTACATAATCCTGGCACTCTAAAATGGTAAACGACCGATAACAAATTTATTGACATCAAAACACCACAGGATCAACATCCAAAAACCAGAAATCAAAACACCGTCTGCATCAACTACCATGGACCTGCACACTAGTCACAAATCACAAATCACAAATCATTTTTAAGCATAAAACAGTAACTGATATAGAAGCAAATGGAATCCATTGGCTGATTATAAAGTGTTGTTGTATCACTTTTTTCTATTAACATCACAATTAGTACAGATTGTGAATCTTTGTCATTCAATAATTTATTTAAGTATGTTGTTGTATTTTAATGTCACAATGTTGCAGTTAAAGAACTTGGAACACTTGAAGATTGGACTTAATGATATCATGAAGGCAACAGAGAAGTTTGCCGACAAATATTGCATTGGGTCAAAGCGGATATGGCATGGTATACAAGGCACAACTCAAACATTTTGATAGCATAATTCATCTTCCATAGAAGGGAAGAATATATACGATCTTCCCAAGAAACGTAGTACGGCTTATAAATTGTTACCTTTACCCAAAAAGAAAAGAAACGCAGACAAGAGCCATAAAACGCATTCACAATCGAGAAGGAGAACAAGGGTTCATTGCGTAAATTGAGGTTCGATTAGTTGTAAACATGAGAATATAATCTCTGTTGGTCTAATGTTCTACTCGAGCTAATGAGTAGTTCAAAAGTCACGAGCTTAATGTGCAGTCCAAAGAACCGAGCATATGGAAAGACAAAACAGTTTCCAAGCTTATGGAAGTTTACAATTCTAGTCTAATTAGGACTCCTTATTGGTTAAGGACTATCTAGCTTTATTAGAATTGTAGTAGGATTAGAAAGCAAATTCTAACACCTATATAAACAAACCGAGCTGTGGTTTGTATGTACGTATTCAATATCAGTTTTTGTAAGCAAATACTTTTCTGATTAATTGGAGAGCTTATTCCAAGAAGTTTTGTGTGTTCCAGTTTTTATTGTTTCTGTTGTGAACATCAATCAGACGTGGGACTTGAATTGGTATCTAGAGCAAGGTTTCAAGAGCAGGTAGATCACCAGGTTGTTCAAACAGAAGTCGATCACCAGGTTAAAGTTGAAGTCGAATCACAGCAGGTGTACCAGAAGTCGAATCACAGCAGGTGATTCAAGGGTATACCTGAAGTCGATCACAGCAGGTGATTCAAGGGTTTAATCCAGGTTGCAAGAAGGATCGACAAGGGTTTAATCCAGGTTGCAAGAAGGATCGACAAGGGTTTAATCCAGGTTGCAAGAAGGATCGACAAGGGTTTAATCCAGGTTGCAAGACTGATCGACCAAGGGTTTTTGTTTTTACAACAGCAACTGTTTGATCACAAAGGTTTTTACTAGGTTTCGACTTAAGCAAGAAGTCGATCAAACCTAGGGCTGGAAGGCGACCAAACAACACCGGTAACTTACAAAAGGCGTTCAAGAAGGATGGTGCAAGGCGAGTCGAGTCAACCACCTATTGAACATTCTAAAACGGCTCTTCAATGTCCAATGTTAACAAGCACGAACTATAACATATGGGCAATAAGAGTTAAAGCGGTATTCCGAGTCCATGGAATACTAGATGCATTGGAACCAGGGGAAGGAACACAAGTTGTTGCTAAGCAAGATCACATGGCAGTGGCGTTACTCTTCCAGGCGATTCCAGAAGAACTTGTCTTTCAAGTTTCACAATTCAACACGACCAAAGAAACTGGGAGCTTTGAAGACCGGTATGTGGGTGTTGATCGGTTCGAGATGCAAGGTTGCAAACCTTGAGACGAATTCGAATCTTTAAAGATGAAAGTCAACGAATCAATCGATGACTTTATGGCTAGGTTGGGCAAAATTGTAATCAAGTCAATAGCTTGGGAACAATTTATGAAGACAAGAAACTTGTTAAGAAGCTACTTGCATCCGCTCCGGATAGGTATGTTGCAATTGTTGCCTCAATAGAACAATTTGTTGACTTGAATACTATGTCTTTTCAAGAAGCAATTGGAAGGTTGAAAGCTTTTGAAGGAAGAATGAAGGGTGTTGACACCACTCAAGATCAAGGCAAGTTGATGTTCGGAAGGGCTGAAAGATATGATAAGAAAGGTCGAGGAAGGAATTCCTCTAGTGGCAACGGTAAAGGTCAAAACTTTTCTTCTCAAAACAAGTCTCGTGGTAGTGGTCAAGCTAATAACCACAATCGTGGAAACCAAAACAACTCCGGGAGCAATACGGATAAAAAGAAGAACAAAAGTCGAGACCTTTCAAAGATTCAATGCTTCAGATGTGATGAATATGGTCACTTTGCTTCTAACTGCCCTGAACGACGTGAACAAAAGCAAAAGCATGAATCAAACCTTTTGCAAATGGAGGATGATGATGACCCGACACTTTTTATGATGAAAAGCGTTCAAGAAGTAGTTTTCTTGAATGAAGAAAAGATTATCCCAAACCAATTGAATACTAAGCCAAACGAGGAAGACACTTGGTATTTGGATAATGGAGCAAGTAATCACATGACGGGATCCGAGAATACTTTTCGAGTTGAATGAGAATATCTCCGCAGAGTGAAGTTTGGTGATAACTCCTACATCGAGATAAAAGGAAGGGTTCGATAATCATTGAAGGGAAACGGGTGAGCAACGGTTAATCATCGGAGTCTATTACCTACCCGAGCTAAAAAGCAACATAATTAGTCTTGGGCAAGCTACCAAGGCGGATGTGACATTCGTATGAAAGGTAACCTTCTTACTATGCGTGACTCGGATGGCAAGCTTCTAATGAAGGTTCCTAGAACAAGTAATAGACTTTACAAGATTAAGCTCCAAGTTGGAAGTCCGTGTGTCTCAAAGCAAAGATGGAAGATGATGCTTGGTTATGGCATGCTAGGATGGGTCACATTAATTTCGAGACGATGGAATTAATGGCAAGGAAGGGCATGGTTGAAGAGTTGCCAATAATTCATCAAGAGAACAAGTTGTGTGAATCTTGTTTGGTAGGAAGACAAATGCAAGAAAGGTTCGATATGAGTGACTTGGGAAAGTTAAGCTATTATCTTGGCATTGAAGTAAAGCAAGAGGATTCGAGTATCTCAATAAGTCAAGAAAGCTATGCAAAGAAGATCTTGAAAGATGTTGGGATGCATGAAGCGAATTCTACTCAATGTCCATTAGAACACGGAATGAAGTTAAGCATGGACAAGGAAGGAAAGCCGGTTGATGCAACATTATATAGACGACGAGTTGGTTGTTTAAGGTATTTACTACACACTCGACCTGATTTATCTTATTTGGTTGGTTTGGTTAGTCGTTATATGCAAGAACCAAAAGAATCACATATGGCAGCTGTGAAACAAATACTAAGGTATATCCAAGGTAGTTTGAATTTTGGAATACGATACAACCAAGAGAAGACCAAGGAGTTAGTGGGGTTTAGTGATAGTAGTTTTGCTATGGACCAAAATGATGGTCGAAGCACAACTGGGCATGTATTTTATCTAGGTAAATCACCTATTACTTGGTGCTCACAAAAGCAAAACACGGTGGCTTTATCGTCTTGTGAAGCCGAGTTCATGGTTGCAACTTCAGCCGCATGTCAAGGGATATGGTTACGTGGGTTGTTGAGTGAAATAACCGGAATGGAAGAAAGAGTGGTGGTCTTATTTGTTGACAACAAATCGGCTATTGCACTTATGAAAAATCCAGTCTTTCACGGGAGAAGCAAGCATATAAACACACGTTATCATTTTATCCGAGAGTGTGTTGAAAGAGACCAAGTACAAGTTGAGTTTGTAAGAGGTGAGTTACAACGTCTTGATATTCTCACGAAAGCTCGCAAGGATTAAGTTCAAGGAGATGCAAGAGTTACTTGGAGTTGAAGACCTACCTATCTCGAGTTAGAAATTAGGGGGGTGAATGTTGGTCTAATGTTCTACTCGAGCTAATGAGTAGTTCAAAAGTCACGAGCTTAATGTGCAGTCCAAAGAACCGAGCATATGGAAAGACAAAACAGTTTCCAAGCTTATGGAAGTTTACAATTCTAGTCTAATTAGGACTCCTTATTGGTTAAGGACTATCTAGCTTTATTAGAATTGTAGTAGGATTAGAAAGCAAATTCTAACACCTATATAAACAAACCGAGCTGTGGTTTGTATGTACGTATTCAATATCAGTTTTTGTAAGCAAATACTTTTCTGATTAATTGGAGAGCTTATTCCAAGAAGTTTTGTGTGTTCCAGTTTTTATTGTTTCTGTTGTGAACATCAATCAGACGTGGGACTTGAATCTCTCTTCTTGGTTTTTGTGATGAAGATCGTGATCACATGATCCTTGTCTATGAGCTTGCTTCTAAAGGGTGCCTTGAGGATTATCTGGGAAACAGTGAAAAAATGACTAATCTTACTTGGATGCAACGCTTGAAAATATGTCTTGGTATTGCACATGGTTTGAATTATATTCACACCAACACAGATCGAGACAAAAAAAAGATAATACACCGTGACATCAAGAGTGCAAATATTCTATTGGGCGAAAATTTGGAAGCAAAGATTGCTGATTTTGGACTCTCCAAATTCCACCCAGCAGATCAAGATGCCAGTACTCTCGATGCGAGTACGATTGCAGGTACAGATATGTATTTGGATCCAGAATATGAGAAGTCTGGAAGATTAAATAAAAAGTCAGACATTTACTCTTTTGGAGTTGTGTTACTTGAGATCTTGACCGGGAGGTTGGCCCATGATCGTATTTTCACTGGCGTCAATGAGAAGGGGATTGCACCCATTGCAAGAGGTCATTTTGAGAAGGGAACACTAATGGAAATTGTTGATCACAAAATCAAGGAAGAAACCGATGAACATGTCTTTTCTCTAAGTAAAGGACCCAATAAAGAGTCTTTGGACATATTTTCAAAAATCGCTTTTCGATGTCTAGCAGAAACTCAAGCTGAACGTCCATTAATAGATGTTGTCATCAACGAACTCAAAAAAGCGTTAAACTCTCAGGTAAGTAATGGGTTTAAAATATAAATTTATAATTTCCTCATTTATTCTTCATCATAGTATATATATGACATTTCATACATTATACTTTAAAGGAGTTTCAGATGCTAAATTGTTCAGTTATATTTTACTTATCAAATCGATTGATTGTCCGATGATTTGCAGGAGAACCACAAGGACAGCCTCAAACTGTCACTTCAAGACATAAAGTTGGCCACAAAAACTTTCAATCAAGACAAT
Organism: Chrysanthemum lavandulifolium; assembly: GCA_022545495.1. Lineage (NCBI taxonomy): Eukaryota > Viridiplantae > Streptophyta > Magnoliopsida > Asterales > Asteraceae > Chrysanthemum > Chrysanthemum lavandulifolium. The sequence goes on along the minus strand of CM040240.1, from coordinate 275,921,897 downwards.
ATTATTGGATGTGGAGATTTTGGGAATGTATACAAGGGTCACACTCATGGGCATAACTTCATTGCTGCAAAGCGGTTGGGTAGGAAATCTGCTAAAGGAGAAGCTGAATTTAAGACAGAGCTTGAAATCCTTATGCAGTATAAACATGAAAATGTAATTGGTCTTGTAGGCTACTGTGATGAAGAGGATGAGAAAATTATTGTCTATGAGTATGCATCCAGAAGAAGTCTTGATCAGTATGTGAGCAATGATAGTCTTACGTGGGTGATGCGGCTTAAAATATGCATCGATATTGCAGTCGGGTTGAAGTTTCTTCATGGAACTGATTCAAGTCCAGAAATGGTTATACACAGGGACATCAGCAGCAACAACATTCTACTACTTGATGATTGGAAGGCAAAAATTAGTGATTTCGGGCTTTCCTTAGTATGTCCAACAAATCAGGATGTAGACTATGTCATAGACAATGTTACAGGCACAACTGGCTATAGTGACCCACTATACTCGAAAACAGGCTTCTTAACCAAAGAGTCTGATATATTCTCGCTGGGTGCGGTCTTATTTGACATATTGTGTGGGAAACTATCATCTGTAAAACTAGATGATGAGTATCTTTATTTACCCTTTTTTGCTAAACATCACTATCATTTAGAAAAACTTGATGAGTTAGTGTTCGAGGGTATAAAGGAACAAATTGAGCCACAGTCATTAATTACATTTGCAAGGATTGCCTATCAATGCATACATCACAGGAGAGAAAGACGGCCAACAGCAAATGAAGTGGTCATACAACTTAAGAAAGCATTGGAATTTCAAGTAAGTTTCTATATATCTAAACTATGACCTTTAATTGTGTTATAAGATGTAAGAAAGTAACTGTATAAAACATGAGTTTATTAATTGATTAATGTATATACAGGAGGATTATGAGAAATGGGAACCCAAATTGCCTAAAGACTATAAAGAAATAATCCATATGTCAAAGTGCCCAGAAATCTATTCTACCAAAAAGAAAGAGGAACTTTACAACATTTTTTCTAAGGGAATCCTCCTTCAACACGACAAAGTGGTATTCAGTTCATTCTTGTAGCTTGTTTATTTGGCGTTTCCCATTTTCTATGTATCTTCTCCGTATTGAGAGATAATTCAAAATCACACATGCATTTATACATCATACACACTGAGTCTGATTGCAATTCGTTTGTATAATAGTTGTTGTCATTCGTTGGTAATGGAGAAAGAAATGAAATGGTTTCAGCCACAATGTTTTCCTACATAAACAGTTGTCCATATGAGTGGAAATCTCTTCCAGAATCAAGGTTATTCTCTCTAACTCTCCACCTTAATTTGCCTGTTTTAAGTGATAAGCGAATATATGCATTATTGGTAGATGTATGTTATGCTTTTTAAGGTTTAAAGTATAAGGTTATTCTCTTTACCGTTTAATGGATGGCAAGTTGTTTATAGTAGCATAATATTATTATTAATTATATAATTATAATTATGATCAAATAGGATAAGACTTAAGAACCCCTTTGACTAAGTTCACATATTGCCCCTGTAATAGTGCTTATAAAAAACATATTTGAATCGTTTGGACTCTATTCTACTAGAACTGCTAATCTCAGGCACTAATCAACAAAGGAATAGTGCTTCATCTTTAGCTCTTTTACGTTTCAGACCTCTTCTCATCCGGTTAATAACAAGATTAGTCCAGCATACATGCATATCAACAATGAGAACTCATGTTGTACATGACAAAATAGATTTTTTGTTGGGATAAAGTCTGACCGAGCCTATGGACAGTCAAAACAGTTTCCAATCATATGGAAGTTTACAATTCTAGTCTAATTAGGACTCCTTATTTGTTAAGGACTATCTAGCTTTATTAGAATTGTAGTAGGATTAGAAAGCAAATTCTAACACCTATATATACAAACCGAGCTGTGGTTTGTTATTAGTGCATTCAATATCAGTTTTTGTAAGCAAGTAATTTTCTGATTAATTGGAGAGCTTATTCCAAGTTACTGTGTTATTGTTTTTCTGTTTGTGAACTGCGATCAGTTGTGGGTCTTGAATTGGTATCAGAGCCAGGTTCCAAGTTAGTCGATCACTAAAGGGTTCCAAGTAGTCGATCACTGAAGGTGTTCCAAGTTAGTCGATCACTAAAGGGTTCCAAGTAGTCGATCACTGAAGGTGTTCCAAGTTCAGTCGATCACTAAAGGGTTCCAAGTAGTCGATCACTGAAGGTGTTCCAAGCTTAGTCGATCACTAAAGGGTTCCAAGAAGTTGATCACAGAAGGGTTTCCAAACAGAAGGGTTTCGAACACAAGTCGACTAAAGGGTTTCCAAGAAGTCGATAAAGTTTCAAACTTTAACTTGGTTTACTTAGGAAAGAAGTAAAACAAGCGTGTTCTAGGGTGGAAGACAATCCAACTACACGGTAACTTACAAAAGGCGTTCAAGAAGGATGGTGCAAGGCGAGTCGAGTCAACCACCAATTGAACATTCTAAAACGGCTCTTCAATGTCCAATGTTAACAAGCACGAACTATAACATATGGGCAATAAGAGTTAAAGCGGTATTCGAGTCCATGGAATACTCGATGCATTGGAACCAGGGAAGGAACACAAGTTGTTGCTAAGCAAGATCACATGGCGTTGGCGTTACTCTTCCAGCGATTCCGGAAGAACTTGTTTTCAAGTTTCACAATTCAACACGACCAAAGAAACTGGGAGCTTTGAAGACCGGTATGTGGGTGTTGATAGGGTTCGAGACGCAAGGTTGCAAACCTTGGAGACGGAATCGAATCTTTAAAGATGAAAGTCAACGAATCAATCGATGACTTTGCGGCTAGGTTGGGCAAAATTGTAATCAAGTAAATAGCTTGGGAACAATTTATGAAGACAAGAAACTTGTTAAGAAGCTACTTGCATCCGCTCCGGATAGGTATGTTGCAATCGTTGCCTCAATAGAACAATTTGTCGACTTGAATACTATGTCTTTTCAAGAAGCAATTGGAAGGTTGAAAGCTTTTGAAGGAAGAATGAAGGCGTTGACACCACTTCAAGATCAAGGCAAGTTGATGTTCGGAAGGGCTGAAAGATATGATAAGAAAGGTCGAGGAAGGAATTCTTCCGTGGCAACGGTAAAGGTCAAAACTTTTCTTCTCAAAACAAATCTCGTGGTAGTGGTCAAGCTAATAACCACAACCGTGGAAACCAAAACAACTCCGGGAGCAAGACGGATCAAAAGAAGAACAAAAGTCGAGACCTTTCAAAGATTCAATGCTTCAGATGTGATGAATATGGTCACTTTGCTTCTAATTGTCCTGAACGACGTGAACAAAAGCAAAAGCATGAATCAAACCTTTTGAAAACGGAGGATGATGATGACCCAACATTTTTATGATGAAAAGCGTTCAAGAAGTAGTTTTCTTGAATGAAGAAAAGATTATCCCAAACCAATTGAATAATAAGCCAAACGAGGAAGACACTTGGTATTTGGATAATGGAGCAAATAATCACATGACGGGATCCGAGAATACTTTTCGAGTTGAATGAGAATATCTCCCAGAGTGAAGTTTGGTGATAACTCCTACATCGAGATAAAAGGAAAGGGTTCGATAATCATTGAAGGAAAACGGAGAGCAACGGTTAATCACGGAGTCTATTACCTACCCGAGCTAAAAGCAACATAATTAGTCTTGGGCAAGCTACAAGGCGGATGTGACATTCGTATGAAAGGTAACCTTCTTACTATGCGTGACTCGGATGGCAAGATTCGATGAAGGTTCCTAGAACAAGTAATAGACTTTACAAGATTAAGCTCCAAGTTGGAAGTCCGTGTGTCTCAAAGCAAAGATGGAAGATGATGCTTGGTTATGGCATGCTAGGATGGGTCACATTAATTTCGAGACGATGGAATTAATGGCAAGGAAGGGCATGGTTGAAAAGTTGCCAATAATTCATCAAGAGAACAAGTTGTGTGAATCTTGTTTGGTAGGAAAACAAACCAAGAAGGCGTTTCCTAAAGCTGCAAAATTTAAGGCAACACATCCTCTTCAACTTATACATGCCGACCTATGTGGACCAATTTCTCCACCATCCATAGCACGAAACAGGTACATATTTGTTCTTATTGATGACTTCTCACGGTTTATGTGGACTTTTACCTTGAAGGAAAAAGGTGAGGCATTTGAATACTTCAAAAAGTTCAAAGCTTTAGTTGAGAAGAAGTCGGGAAAGAAGATTATAACCCTAAGGACCGATAGAGGAGGTGAGTTCACTTCAAAAGAATTTACCAACTTTGTGAAAACGAGGGTATAACAAGACATCTAACCGCTCCCTACACACCACAACAAAATGGAGTCGTGGAAAGGCGAAACCGCACTCTTATGGGAATGACTAGAAGCATCTTGAAAGCACGAGACGCACCAAACTACATGTGGGTGAAGGAGTTAGACACGCCACATTCTTGATTAATAGAGTTTCAACTCGAGCTCTAGTTAATCAAACTCCATACGAGGCTTTCAAAGGAAAAAAGCCTAACTTGGAGGGTTTGCGGGTATTTGGATGTGTGGCTTATGCAACGGGAACCAAGCCATATTTACATAAGTTAGACGACAGGTCAACACGACTCATTTACATCGGAAACGAGCCAGGTACAAAAGGTTTTCGACTGTTCAATCCAAAACTAAAGAAGATAGTGGTATGTCGTGATGCGGAGTTTAATGAGGAACTTGGCTGGAAGTATGTTGCTGGAAGCGAAACACACGAGCTAAACCCATGTATGTTTATTATAGAATGGCACGGTTCTATTGATACGGGTTGTGGATTTGTTAACCCAGGTGTGACCGATGAAGTTGAGGCAGAAGATCAAGAGGCTGAAAATCATCATGATGTTGATGAAAATCAACCGGTCAATACCGAACAAGAAGTTCAATTCGAGGCGGGTAATGACCCTAATCCTGTGACAGAAACTCAACCAATTATGAGGCGTTCTTCAAGGGTTTCAACTAAGCCAACTAGATTTAATGACTTTATTATGGGGTCTAGTTCAAGAACCTCAGTTGCTAATGAAGATCAAAATCTACTTTTGATTGAAGATGATGAACCAAGAACGTTCCAAGAAGCAAAAGTCTCAAGCAAGTGGATGGTTGCTATGAAACAAGAGATTGAGTCTATCGAGAAGAATGATTCATGGAATTAGTTGAAGCTCGGTTAATGTTAATCCCATTGGATTAAAGTGGGTGTTCAAAATTAAGAGAAACCGGATGGTTCAATTAATAAGTTCAAAGCTCGTTTAGTAGCAAAGGGTTATGCTCAAAAGGAAGGAATTGACTATGACGAAGTTTTTGCGCCGTAGTACGGATTGAAACGGTGCGCTTATTGATCTCATTGGCGCAAAAGAAGCATGGGAGCTACATCATCTAGATGTAAAGTCGGCTTTTTACATGGGGAACTAAAAGAGCAAGTGTTTGTTACACAACCGGAGGGGTTCGTGAAGAAAGGAGAAGAAAGAAAGATCTACAAGTTGAAAAAGGCGCTTTATGGACTTAAACAAGCACCAAGGCGTGGAATACAAAACTTGATGGAGAACTCAAGCAAATGTCTTTCAAAAGATGCCAACACGAACAAGCGGTGTATGTGAAGAAGACAAACAAGTCAATCTTGATTATTGCGGTCTATGTAGATGATCTCTTAGTAACCGGTTCAAGCTTGGCGAAATTGGTGAATTTAAGAGACAAATGCAAGAAAGGTTCGATATGAGTGACTTGGGAAAGTTAAGCTATTATCTTGGCATTGAAGTAAAGCAAGAGGATTCGAGTATCTCAATAAGTCAAGAAAGCTATGCAAAGAAGATCTTGAAAGATCTTTGGGATGCATGAAGCGAATTCTACTCAATGTCCATTAGAACCTGGAATGAAGTTAAGCATGGATAAGGAAGGAAAACCAGTTGATGCAACTTTGTATAGACGACGAGTTGGCTGTCTAAGGTATTTACTACACACTCGACCTGATTTATCTTATTCGGTTGGTTTGGTTAGTCGTTACATGCAAGAACCAAAAGAATCACATATGGCAGCTGTGAAACAAATACTAAGGTATATCCAAGGTAGTTTGAATTTTGGAATACGATACAACCAAGAGAAGACCAAGGAGTTAGTGGGGTTTAGTGATAGTAGTTATGCTATGGACCAAGATGATGGTCGAAGCACAACTGGGCATGTATTTTATCTAGGTAAATCACCTATCACTTAGTGCTCACAAAAGCAAAACACGGTGGCTCTATCGTCTTGTGAAGCCGAGTTCATGGCTGCAACTTCAGCCGCGTGTCAAGGGATATGGTTACGTGGATTGTTGAGTGAAATAACCGGAATGGAAGAAAGAGTGGTGGTCTTATTTGTTGACAACAAATCGGCTATTGCACTTATGAAAAATCCAGTCTTTCACGGGAGAAGCAAGCATATAAACACACGTTATCATTTTATCCGAGAATGTGTTGAAAGAGGCCAAGTACAAGTTGAGTTTGTAAGAGGTGATTTGCAACGTGCACGAAAGCTCTCGCAAGGATTAAGTTCAAGGAAATGCAAGAGTTACTCGGAGTTGAAGACCTCCCTATCTCGAGTCAGAAATTAGGGGGGTGAATGTTGGGATAAAGTCTGACCGAGCCTATGGACAGTCAAAACAGTTTCCAAGCATATGGAAGTTTACAATTCTAGTCTAATTAGGACTCCTTATTTGTTAAGGACTATCTAGCTTTATTAGAATTGTAGTAGGATTAGAAAGCAAATTCTAACACCTATATATACAAACCGAGCTGTGGTTTGTTATTAGTGCATTCAATATCAGTTTTTGTAAGCAAGTAATTTTCTGATTAATTGGAAAGCTTATTCCAAGTTACTGTGTTATTGTTTTTCTGTTTGTGAACTGCGATCAGTTGTGGGTCTTGATTTTTATACTCACTATATGATTGAGAACTATACTTTTATAAACCTTCTAATAAGGTAGTTAAGGTTCGCCCCTGTTTTGGGTCCTCAGTTCTCATGACCGTGAATTATAAATTTTGCTAGCATCTTGATAGTGTTTTTTATAATATTCATTCCTTTATTTAAATAGGGATTTGTCTGGTACAATAAATTCAAATATAGAAATTAAACTCTTGTTCCAAAAATTACGAAATTCAAAAGTAGAAGTGTATGGGAATAAAGGATATGACTAACTTAGACTTGAATATTTATAACTTGTGCAGGTTTGGGACAGTGGTGGAGATGTCAGATATTTCCAATTTGAACATCGAAATTAAGATAGACGCTTGATTTTTATCTCCAGATGTTGTTTATGGGGCCTTCTTAGTCTTCAGACTTTGTGATTCAAGAATATTTTCTAGTAAACCGATGTGTGTTAACCTAAAGTATAGAAAGGGACTCGAAAGTCTACATGCATATTTCGCAACATGGAGAGACAAGGACTGGATGATGATTGAGTTGTACCAGTTCTTGAATCAGAATGAAGATCTCGTTTTTGAGTTTCTACTTGAGAGCTTTTCATCATACTATTGCGGAGAAAGTGCACTTTATGTTGAAGGCATTGAATTTCGAGCAATTGACAAAGTAAGTTTGAAATTATATCTCGTGGTTCCATTCTACACTCTTTTGTTTACATTATATAAAGAGGTCAGGTGCATACCAAAAAATTAAACTAATAACCATGTTCTGTATTGCATATTTAACATGGTTTGTATACAGGTGAAACATGAAGAAATTGGAAAATTGAAGGAAGTCCAACAAGTCTTGAAATCAAACTTCAATGTGGATCAGGTACAACATTTGCCAACTAACTTTGAAGAAATATTTAAGGCATGCAGACACTACGACGAGTTTTTCTGGTTGGGCGAGGTCAACGGAAAGAAACTTCTTGTGCTTTCGGCAAAGGCAGTTTTATACAAATTCTCTAATGTGGATCTTTTTACTTCAAAACCATTAGCCGAGTCCAGGTTTGTGTAAACTGATTTCGGGTTGTGTTTAGGTTGGGTTGGGTTAAATAGGTCGATCCGAAAACCCGTTTAAGTTTTTTTCAAAAGAAAATACTAATTTTATACCGCTATATAGGTTAAATGCGTTAAAAGGGGCAACTTGCCAACCCAATTAACATATTTAACCCGTGTAACTCGCTAAACCGCCAACCGAGTTAGATAAGCAGGTTAAATGGGTTGTGTTTAAGTTATGTTAAACAAGTTGGGGTTAAATGGGTTGGGGTTGACAAGTTTGAATCCCGCACGAATTGCCAGCACTACCTTTAACTACTAAACTATCTTGATGGTACATCCAAATATGTAGATGTCACACGAAAAAGTAGATTTTCTAACCCAATGTTTTTTTATTTGTAGTTGACAATTAATTTTTTTGATTAAATGGTTGACAAAAGTTTCACTTCTTGGATGTAGTTTTCTGTCTTTGTAAATAACTCCGTTCTTAATTGCAGATTTCAAGAGGTGATTGAGCTTTTACCACAAAACATATTTCATCTTAATTGCACGATCAAAAGTCAAATGTTGTCACAAGATACAGAATATGTGTGTTACCTTGTGTTCAAGCTTTCAGAAAACTGCCAGGGGCTGCATTGTCCAGTAAAAGTACGAGACCTACTCCACAAAGAAAACAATGAGGCTGAATTTGTTTATTTTACAGCCCCAAGTGCATTGAACATAAATGGTAACACTCGAGTTCCAAAACAAAGAGAAGATGGATGGATGGAGATTCAAGTGTGGAAGTTTAACTCAGCTCATGAATTCAAGGATGACTCTCTTTCTATGAATATGAAATTTACAAGCCATGAAGGAACTATGTCTGGCCTCATTGTATGTGGCCTCGAGTTTCGACCCGTGTAAAAGAATTTTTCGTGTTCTCATTAACATTAGTGTTTTCATATGAGTATCGAAAAATGATGAGTGAAACCTGGATAGTTATAAAATCATGTACGTGTGAAGATTCATGTTCTTTGTGCGTGTTTACATTGGGTGATTTATATAAATAAATTATTTCTTTTATCAATTTATGTTTTGTGACAAATATAATGGGATCAGCAAAATGACTAGATTCATGATATGAGTAACCAATTTGGAGACTTCTGTGAGATGCCAAATTATATTAGATCGGCGCTGGAACGAATGAGATCAGAAGAATGCTTTTTGAAGGTGAACTCCTTAAGAGAAAATTGGAAAAAAAAAAAAAAAATCCTCTTTATTTTCTTTTTGAGAAACCTGCAACTTTCATTTTATGCAATATTGTTGTGGATAAATAGTTTCATTACAATTTATGGCACATTCAACATTATCCAAGATGTGTACCCTTTGTTACCAACCACCACTAAAGTGGACTTGTGGATGATATCCCCACAATGAAGAATATCCAGCCTCAAAACTCACACTCAAAACTCAAGAATGTGAATTGAAAGATAAACTTGCAGAAAAGTTTACTGATATTCATTCCTTTATTGAATAAAGCAAGCATGAAAGTAGCAACAAAGTACTACTTCTCCTCATATCTCCTTTATCCAGGAGATTCAGTCGTACACTTTTACAAGGCATAAATATACTATTAACTAAAATCATAATGGTAATTAGCAAAGCATAATTGGTCATTCCTTATATTTGCAAATAGCAGCCCAACAGATCTGCAGCAAAAAGAAAATAATTTGACAACTTACATTTGGTACCCTTCAACATTTACTACTTTGCATAATTGGTCATTCCTTACAGCTTTGCAGCATGTAACATCCCTGTAGCCAACATGATCATTTCCCAAAATGGACATAATATATAAAACCATAACATAGTAAACTATTAAAGCTTCTAGCCATGCATGCACATGAACCAAATGAACGCTTAACCTAACATTCACCCCCTTATCTTTTATTCACACCCTTTAGTCACATCAGCTTTAATCACCTTCTCTTCGAACCATCTCGATTCTCGACCTTTCCCGGACACCCGACCTCCACCTCGGTCACATCCAAAGTCTTCTCTAGCTCAACCCCCTTTGATTGTTCACAACACTTGTAACATGTAACATGGCATCCCGTTAGACACGTTCATTACCATCTCGACTTCTACCAGATCCACGACCTCTTCCTCGACCACATCCAAAGCCACCCCCTATTTGAACTTCCACTGCTATAATGTTCACACCATGTTGTTTCACTGTAACACCCCAATTTTTATGGTTTTAGTTAGAAATATATTATATTGCTTCTAGAATAGAAGTCGGTTAAAAAGAAATGAGGAAGTCGCACAAAAACTTGTTATGCATAGTCTTTTTATATTAAACACAATAGTTAACTAAACAAGATCACCCAGCTTGACTTGGACGTGCATTTTTCTTCTTACACTTACCAGCACCAACAACTACATTTTTCTTCTTTCCCATACCAGCAACACCTCTTGCAGTCTTCTTTCCCCTACCAGCTTTACTTGGACCTTTTTGACTTGGAGCAGCTTGACTAGGACATTTTTTAGATGGAGCAACTTAACTTGGACCTTTTTTAGTTGGAGCAAATTGACTTGGACAACTTGCAGCTTTTTTTTTCTTGTTTTTTTAGTTTTTTACATGTCCCTTGCATGTTCTCTTGTTATATCCTGGAATTTTGCATAAATCACAAGTTACAGTTTTCAACATTCTTGTAAGCTTTCCATTTTTCACCATATCAAGCATTTCAGTTGCAGGCTTCTTCATCTTCTTGTTTGGTAGTCCTAGTTGAGGATGATGAATGGGTGGAAGGATTTTTGTTGGAATGTCACACTTAGGCCACATAGTTCTCCTATTAATAGGGCCAATCTTGTAGGAGTAAACTTTTCGCCATGTGTTCAATCTATAACAGGGATGCACCCACTCTTCTGGTAAACCTAGGTTCAAGTTGTTTTGTGCCATATTCCAATTAACTCCCTGTAGCATGCTTGGAGGGTATACGAGTTATTTCGCAATACCTACAAGTGCAAGTCATTGTACCACATTCACCACACACTGGTCAAACCAAGGACCACTAACTTGGTCCCTATCATCTCATTCCAAGATACAATATAGCACGAAGCTTCATCTGAGATAAGTTTTAGCAACCTAGTGGGAGTATGAGTTAAGGGGCCTTCTCATTTGGCTATTATCTTATTAACAATCCCTATTCTCATCAAATACTCCGTAACATACTCTTATGCACTAATAAATGTCATATCCCTACCATCAACTAGTTTGCCATTGAAAACCTCACACATATTGTTCAATAAAAAAATAAAACATTTGGCTTTGCCCTACTTGTAAGAAAGTGAAAAACATATTTTTTCACATTCAAACACTACTACAAAAAGAACTATCAAGACCCCCATATGGAGACCGGATACCAAAGAAACGGGTCTGAAAACGTGAAATCCACCCCTCTGAAAGTAAATGGACCGGTTCTTACCAAGAAAACCGGTCTTGATTCAGGAAACAAACATAGACCGGTTATTTTTATAAAAACCGGTCTATAAAAAGTAAAATGGGACCGGTTTTAGAATTTAAAACACGTCTGGATGGTCTACTTAATGGAGACCGGTTATTTTCTAAAAAACCGGTCTCGATATACATTCAAATTCTTACCGTTGGAACACCAACAGTTGACAATTTATACACAAAAACACATTCAAATCATTCTAACACACATTCAATGCCATTTAAAGAAACAACTACCTACTCAACTTCTTTTAATTTTCAAACACAAATTTCATATCTATTAAATGCATCTTATTCTTCATCAAAGGTATTAAATGCATTTTATTTATCAAGTTTTAATTTACTAATATAGATTACTATTTTATTTTCTTAGAGTTTTATGCTAATTCAATTCTTTGAATCTTCATTTATATGTAGGGTTATTTGCGGAGATCATGTATGCGAATATGTTTAGGATAACTTGACTTACGATTCGTTAGAGTAAGGTATTGTTTTCAATTACTTTTAAGCAAACACATATTTTTTTAAACATCCATGTAGTAAAACTAAGTAAGAGAAACATAGATCAATATATAGTTTAACACCGTCCGATATTAACCTACTAGAGGTTAATCTTGGATTGTCCCATTGGGACTACTTTTATAACATATTGTTTCATTTAGACGTGAATGCTTATTATTAGATTGAGTGTTGTTTTAGAAAAATCGATATCATTTTCCCTTACTCCTACGGGTATGCACTTATACGTATACTTGGGAGTTAAGGGAAATGTTGTCGATTTTTTTAAATAATACTCAATCTAATAATAAGCATTCACATATGAGACAATGTGTTATAAAGGTGAGTTAGATGACCAAACGAAAACAAAATCATACGTAATCATGAGATGCATACGTCTTATTGTATATCTTATATTTGTTTTGGATGGATCGTCATACATGGATGTACAATATAAAGCGAGCTACCCCGAATACATGGAAAAGTTGTCGATTTCATGAAAGTCTTTGAGGATGACCGGGTGATGAGCGGAAAAGATGAAATTTTTGTCCTTGTAAGAAATGTAGAAATGGTGTATTATATGAGAGCGCTAAAGATGTTAAAACCATTTAATAAGAGATGGGTTTACTGAGAGGGTACACTTGTTGGGATTTTCATGGTGAAGAAAGAGTTGCTAATGTAGCGTCGGTTCGAATGTAATAACAATGATTTGCCAATTAATAATGATCGTAGTAATTTGAATGACATGTTACATGATTTGGATGGTGATTTTTCACAAAAGGAGCACGCTAAATTTGAAAAATTATTTGTCGCCGCTGAAAAAGCGTTGTTTGTCGGTTGTAGAAAACTTACTGTGCTTTCTGCGGTGATAAAGTTGTACAAATTAAAAGCTTCATCTGGTTGGAGTGATATAAGTTTCACAAATCTGTTAGAGTTTTTGCATCAAGAAATGCTCCCCGAAGACAATGAATTGCCCATTTCGACTTACCAAGCTAAAAAACTAATGTGCCCCATGGATTTGGAAATTGAAAGAATAGATGCATGTCCAAATGATTGTATGTTGTATAGAGGCAATGATAAGGATCTACATGTGTGTAAGGTATGTAAAACATCAAGGTATGTGCAAATAAAACAAAAAGGACCTAACGGTGATGTGACCAAGAATGGCCCTCTGCTAAATTATTGTGGTATTTTCCCATTATACCAAGACTCGGCGATTATATCACGAGATGCCAAGGAGGCAAAATTGTTACGTTGGCATGCCGAGGAGCGTAAAAAGATGGAAAAATGAGACATGTAGCTGATTCTCTTCAATGGAGAAATATCGATAACTCATTTGAAAATTTTGGAGGAGATATTAGAAATATACGGTTAGGACTTAGTTCGAACGGAATAAATCCGTTTGGAAACATGAGTAGTCGTCACAAGACTTGGCCGTTCTTTTATGCAACTACAATCTTCCACCTTGGTTATGTATGAAACGAAAATACATCATGATGTCATTGTTAATTCAAGGCCCAAAACAACCCGGGAACGACATTGATGTGTACTTGAAACCTTTAATAGATGACTTGATAACGCTTTGGGATGATGGAGTAAAAGTGTATGATGCATATTCGAAAGAGTATTTCCAACTACGAGCCATGATTTTTTGCACAATTAGTGATTTTCCAGCGTACGGCAATTTATCAGGATATAGTACAAAAGGGAAAATGGCATGTCTGTTTGTGAAGATTCTACCCACTGTTTGGTTACGACATTGTAAGAAAACGATATATGGGACATCAAGATCGCTTTCAAGGAATCACCCGTATCGTAGAAAGAAAGAGTTGTTTGATGGTAAAATAGGCGTCGGTGATGCGACCGCCATTGGATGGAGAAGCTACATTTTCTCGAGTTAGAGATTTGAACATTGTTTTAGGAAAAGGAAAAGAAAACTTGGTCCTCCTAAAGGTATTTGGAAAAAGAAATCTATTTTTGGGAGTTAAGTCCGGGAGCATTTGCAAGTTCGACATTGTCTTGATGTTATGCATATCGAGAAAATGTTTGTGAAAGTTTAGTAGGCCTCTTGTTGAACATTCCGGAAAACAAAAGATGGTGTTAATGTTCGAAATGACATGGAAGAAATGGGAATTCGACCGAGCTTGCTTCTAAAGTGATTCTGGAAAGCGTGGTACGTATCTTCCATCGGCGTGTTATACCATGTCTAAGATCGAGAAAACTAAGTTTTGTCAATGCTTGCATGGTATTAAGGTTCCATCTGGCTATTACGCTAACATAAAGAAGTTGGTTTCGATGAAAGACTTGAAGTTATCGGTATGAAATCACATGATTGTCATGTGTTGATTACACAAATGATTCCTATTGCAATTCGTGGAATACTCCCAAACCACATTCGACATACCATTACAAAGCTTTGTTTGTTTTTTAACATGATTCACTCGAAGGTGATTGATCCTGAGGTGTTAGATAAATGGCAACATGATGTTATATTAACGCTTTGTCACCTCGAGATGTACTTTCCACCTTCATTCTTTGATGTCATGGTTCACTTGGTATCTCATATTGTAGGAGAAATAAAGGCTTGTGGTCCCGTCTTCCCACGATACATGTATCCATTTGAGAGATATATGGGTTTCTTAAAAGGGTATGTTAGGAATCAAGTCGACGGAGGGTAGTATTGTTAAAGGATATCCGCCGAGGAGGTGATTGAATGTGGTACAAACTATTTAAAAGATGTTGGAAATATTGGCATTCCACAAAGTCGGCACAAGGGTAGACTTGGAGGGCGAGCACACTTGGGCGCAAAGAAGAGTCGATGCATCCAAATGATTTACACGAGGCACATTTACTGGTCTTGCAACATATGACATCTATTGCTCCCTACATATATGAGCACCAAACATTTTTAAAAAATGAAAACAGTGAGAGGGACAAGATTTGGTTGGCTAAGAAACACAATGAAACTTTTTCACATTGGCTAAAAGAAAAAGTGAGGAATACACTACCAAATGTCGATAAACCGGTGGAGGAATTGGGATTCGGCCCGATACGTGTTGTCAAATATGAAGGTTACGAAATTAACGGGTATACATTTTACACTAGACAACAAGATCAAAAGAGTACAATGCAAAACAGTGGAGTAACAGTAATAGCCTCAACGACAGAGCGCGCTACTAAAGATTCTTATTATGGAGTCATTGAAGAAATATGGGAATTAGATTACAATTCATTTGTTATACCATTGTTCAAGTGTAAGTGGGTTGATAACACCAGAGGTCTTCTTATTGACAGAGATGGTTTCACAACCGTCAATCTTTCCACAAATGGCTATGTATCTGAACCATTCATTCTAGCGAAACTTGCCACCCAAGTATTTTATGTCGAGGACCCGAAGATTCTAGATGGCATGTTGTCCGGTTTGGTAAACGCCGCATACTTGGTATTGATGATGTTGTGGACGAGGATGAATACGATCAATATGACGAGTTACCTCCATTTTCACCGGTATTGCACCTTTAGAGTCCGTTGTTCTTGATAATACTACCTACATAAGATCCGACCACGATGAAGGAATGCTCGTGGATGAATCCTTGAATCATGAAGGTAAGAAAAACACTTATTGATTCGACATTCATAAAACTCTTTTCTCGATTAACTTCTTATATAGTTAACTAACGGATCATTTTTTTATTGCGATTCAAGTATGCAATATTCTTGTACATATTATAAAAAAAGGTAAAAAAAAAAAAAAAAAAAAAAAAAAAAGCCTTATTTTCTTTAGTGGGAAACGAAAAAAGCTTAACACTTGGCGGAAACAAAATTTTAGAGGCTTCAAGCGGAAACAAAAAGATTGTGCACTAATCCCAAACTCAACACAACAATACCCATTATCCTTTCCATTTTGTGAATCCCAACACACAAATCCCTAATTAAAACTCTCAAAACCCTAACCACTACCATACCCACCATCTCACCATATACCGAATAAACAATTTCTCCAACTAAACTCTCACACACAAATGGTAAGTTTCGGATTATTTGATTTTTTTTGTTCGGGTTTATGTCACGTTGTGCTAATTATCTATGTGTAGGCTATAATAGTTTGATGACATATGTTTATATATGTATCCATGTAGATGTATGTGTAGGATGAGTTAAATTAGGTGATGTTTGGGATTTTATATTGAAGCTGTCATTTGCTACTTGAATTAGGGGCTGCTGAGTTTATTTTTTAGGGCTAATAATAATTAGGGGCTGTTTGGTCGTTTATGTTTAAGGCTTGCTTATTGTAGCTTATGATTAAGGATTTCTTAATGAAACTGGTTAGTGTCTTTGATTGCTTATTGAAAAGGCCAATGTTATAGTTTATATGTGGCTTATGAGCTTATATGTGTTTCGGCTTATATAACATAAGCCACACTTTTGTGGCTTATGTTATATAAGCCGAAATCACATATAAACTCATAAGCCACATATAAGCTTAAACGGGTTAAGTATATCAAAAGATTACAGTGGAAGGATTGGTTAGTTAACCCGATGTACATATTGTAATTATTTGGTGGTGGCCCTTTATTGAGGGTCGGCCTTGTGTTTTAATGAAATTAATCGCTCAAAAAAAAACGGGTTAAGTATAGTTTCAATTTGTCTCATTTCCACTCTCGCATAAACATAAAAAGTTTGTAGGTTAGGCTGTAAAGTGCTTTAATTTTCTTTAATACTAATTTTCTAAGTGAATGTAATGCAATCAACTATTAGCGGGATGTTCGAAAGCTAGCTTTATACATGTTTGTAATTTCATGGTACTTGTCTTCTTAGGAACAAGATCAACCGACGGAACAAGATGAACCCGTGGAACATGATGGACCCGTGGAACAGGATGAACACATGGAACAAGATGAACCCCTTGTACCACAACGGAAAAAGAGAGGACCTAACAAAATGAAGACTAAACCTGTGGAACCATTTGATGTAGTATTCAACATCCATGGCGAAGCCATAAATGACCACCAATGCTGGTTTGCAAATCATATTGGAAATATTACGAGGCTTAGGATTTCTATAGTCCACGAGACTTGGCGTCATGTACCGAAGGAACAAAAAGAAGCGTTATGGTTGAATGTGAAGGTATAGCTTTTCTTAAGTCTTTTGCTTATCAACATCAGTAATTTATATTTATATATAGATACATTAACATATAATTAATATGTTGAGTTCTTACTTCAAACAGGGCTTTTTTGATCTTAAAAACAATGATGCTAGAAAAACAACAATCAAACAATGCAACTTAGCGTGGAAGAGATTTAAAACCCGACTGAAAAGTGATTTTATGGATGAAGAGATATATCCTCCTGATTATGGTTACACTATGATAAATAAGACGATATGGGAAACATTCTGTAAGCAGGAAGATACACCAGAAAAAAAGGTTTGTTTTAGTTTATTATGTATTATAAGGAGCATGAGATAATATTTTAATAATGTGTCTAATTTGTTTGTTACTTGTATGTGAAGGAAATGCGTATACTAGGGAGGTTATTCGCCAACCTTCAGAAGAATCATCCACATTTAGGCCGATTAGGGTATCGTGGGCGAAAGAAGGTTAACTGGGATAAAATCGAAATGAATGAAGCACTCAAGAATGAAATTCAAAATATGGAGGATCTTCGTACTCGAGAATGGATAATGGCTCGATTGTCAAAGCCCAACTCCCAAGGGAATATGACATTTTCACCTGATATGGATGACATTATCAAACGACTGGTAATATTTACATCTATACCTTATTTGTTGTCATTATTTGTAGAACAATTTGGTATTGAACCTGATGTGAAATGTGTATTACTTGTATTTGTAGCTAATAAAGAATTAAATTTTGAAATCTAAACCAAATATGTAGAACAATTTGGTATTGAACCTGATGTGAAATGTTTATTTATAACTAAACAGTATACTCCATAATATTAGTGATTGTGTTTGTATATTTTGTTACATGTAAAACAACTTTACTTAGTGTTTGTAAAATGGTTATACGTAAAAACAAGTTCATCTCTCAGAAACTAGTTTACTTGGTGTTTGTATATTTGGTTATACGTAAAACAAGTTAATTAGTGAATGTGTGTGTATATTTAGTGAAAAATGTTTATTTGTCAGCAACAATTAAGAATAACATAATAATACTCCATATTGTTTTGCTGCAACTTTGCAAGTCGATAATTATGAAGAGAATATCATTCATGTGCATAGAACTAGAGGTGTCAAAGTGTCGAATTTGGTGCAACCTTCTGAATACTACAAATTTCTGTCAATTTAGTCTTGTTGAAAATGGTCAAAATCAGAATAGATTTCTCATACGCTTTATAGTTTGGTTATCTTTTATGTTTATATAATTTTGGTGGTCCAGTTATAGCAACTAGCACATGATATTTAAGTACATGATATAAAGATCTTTGTGACTGTTATAACACCAGTAAACCACCAAGCCTAACTTCAGGACTTAACCAATTGCCCTAAATATTTCATTAATGAACAGGTAGAGTCAGATAAACGAAAGTCTCAAGGACTTTGTGAAGCTGGAATGGACCCGCTAACAGAAGAGTTTGGACCTGAGCATGGGGGTCGTACAAGGGGAGTTGGGAATGTTGGTTTTAGAAAAGGAATAGAGGGGTACGTTCAAAAGAAGAAAAGGAAGCTTGAAATAGATGAATCATTACAGGCGCAAAAGGAAGAAGTAATTGAAATAGTAAAGAAGTTTGAAGTTGAAATTAAAGCCACATATGACAAGAAGATTGCTGATAATGAGAAGCAAATTGCTGATAATGAGAAGCAAATTGCTGAGCTCAAGTCCAAGCTTGAGTCCAGGCAAAGCAGCTGTGGGTCGACAACAGTAGCTAATCATGAGTCATCGACAAGCTTTAGCAACCGGCTGGATGAGATAACGGTAATGTGATTTTCAGTATATAATTAATGCCTTTAAAACTTAAGAGCAAGCATTTTTTTTTTGGTTTTTATGAAAATTTGGTTACTGAATACATAGACGCTTATTGTATAAAAGTTTTTTATTTCCATAAAGATCTTAATTCTTGAAAAGCTTTAATTTAAACCTTTTTTTTCATTGTTTCATGTTTATCAGGAGTCCGCAAAGTGCTATTTGTTTTCACCATACAATAAAGATAAGACGCCGATAGCATGGGGGGTTGTATATCCGACCGGAGACGGTATCATCCATGGAGTTCCCATAATTCCTACATACATGAAGGTCACAGTAGACAAGGTTCAGCCGGCTTATAAGTCTGTAAAGCTTCCGGTGATCGGTGGAGATAAAAGTGTTACTTTATTAGGTCAAGCGATTGGGAGCTTTTTTCAATGGCCTCAATGTAGAATTAGTCGCATGAAGGTACATTAATAAAATTAGCTCGTCTTTTTGTAGTATTGGACTTAGTAACTTTTCTCACGTACGTTAAATGGAAATTGATAATAGGAGATAACACCAACATCGAAAAATAGAGATCAACGGATGAAAACAACAATGCCAGCAGCAAGTGTGCCTACTCTTCAAATTGATCTGGTAAACGCTTAAATAATTTAGTTTATTATTGAAAATTTAGCGCGATTATACAATATTCAAAAAATTATAATGGTGTATTTGTAGGTGGCTGAGAACACATCTATGCCGATACCCCAACAAAAAGAGGCGGTGTCGAATGCCCAAAAAGCAGTTCAGAAAGCCGTGGCTCAAGTCGCTACAAAGCAAACACCAAAACAAACACAACCACTGTCGGCTGCTCAAAAAGCTGCAAAAATTGTAGCTCAAAAAGTTGCTGCTGAAGAAGCTAAAGACTTGTTGGAAAATAGATTGACTGATGTAGGAGATACCATTGGCGCGAGAGGACCGTTATTGAATGCTGCATATCTCCGTTGGATGAGCCGTGATGATTGTACTTCGGGCTATGTTGTTGATGTTCCCGCTGGTATGTTTGTTGGGCAAGAGGAATCCTTTTCTATTACGGTTGATGCTGATGACATTTTGAAACTGTGGACGAATGGATTGCTTGATGCAAGCATTATAACTTACTTTAACTGGTATGAGTACTTCTGAAACTTACTTTAACTCAAAAAATCCGATTTAGCCATTCCTTTGTTCTGTTATTGCAGCCACAATTGTCCCAACACCCTTTTGATTTTGATTTTTAATTTCTTTAATACTTGGCTTTAGATCGTGTAATTTGGTATGCAACTAGTTTAGTAGGTAAGCTAGATGATAGTATTTTTTATATTTTTTAGTGTTAGCTTATTAGTAGCTTAAATTGATCTTGAAGTAGCCCCTTTAGGCTTGTTTGGGACTGTTTGCTGCAACAACAGCCTAGGTACCAGCTTATTTTGTGCTTATTAGTGGATCCCATTAGCTTACTTAGGATACCTTAAGGCTTCTTAGGTAACATAGATTAGGTGTACTAGTTAGTGGCTTAATCATTGCTCATTTAGTGCTTAATCTTTGCTTATTTAGCCCATTGTAGCCTTTGTCACATTTAGAGTAGCTTATATTCCAAACTGCTTCTTTCTGTCCCTTGCAATCTGTTTTGAATCAGCTTATTATCTGTTTTCATGTACAAAGTTTTTACAAAAAGTTGTTTTTGTTAGCTTACTATTAGTTTCCAAAAGAAAAAAAAAAAAAAACATAAGTGCAAAAAAAGTAGACAGAAGCAGGATTCGATTGTTTGCGATTGTCTATCTAGACTAGTTATCGATTGTGTAAATTTTAGATTTATTTTATATACTATTGTTTTCTTTTTAGGGGGCTATACAAGTTGATGCAATCAAGTTCTAGCCGTTGTGGTCTATTAAACCCATATTTGATTCAAGGAAGTGAGTGCCTTAGCAACACTACGGGTGTAAAAGATTACTTGACGAGAGCATTCAGCTCTACCTACGACATTTTCCTTGCGCCATTTATAGAAAAGTATGCACGCTATTATCTCTAAACTGTTTATGTGGTTATGTGCGTATATGGCCAATAATTTTGTTTCAACTTTATCAGGGGGAACCATTGGGTGTTGTTTGTTGTATGCCCTAAACAACGTATGTGCTACATCTTGGATTCATATCAGAACAAGAACAAGAAAAGGACCGAGCGAAGCTATTGGCTTACAAGCTGCTTGAATAAGTTCATTGCAAATTACAAAGTTGTCGAGGTAAATTATATCACTATGATTAGATACATACAAACAAGTTGTTGTTTTATACAACTTTTAACATGTACACATTTTTGGTTTATCGAACTGTAGTGCAATCAACAAGCTGGAAAATGGGAATGTGGGTACTATGTACTCAAATGGATGCATGAATTTGTAACAGTTCACCAGAATCATTTTCCAAACATTGTAAGTACTATCCTAAATATTGATTTTAGAATATGTAAAAGAAAACTGATGCAACAAGTATGCTTTGTTTTGTTTTCTTTTATAGCTCTTAACATATCTTGTATACCTTTTTTACATGTAGATCCCTTGGCATGACAATCGTCCATTTTCCATGAATCGATTGAAGACATTTGTAGAAGTGGCATCAATTATGTCCAATTTGATTATCATTATTGATAGGTAGTTGTTGGTTATGCCATTGTCTTTTGTTTAGGCATTTAGTATTTAACTTAAGATAATATGTGCAAACTCCTTTTTGTAGAAGGCATTTGGAACGTATATACGTTTAGTGCTAGAACTCGTTATTATCTAAGTTAAATTCGGAATATGTAATGACGTTTATGATTTAGTAGTTAAATTTATGGAATGTCGGATGTATTTGGTAATTCATGGATCAAAAGTTGTTTGTGCATTGCTTGAAATTGGAACATGAAACTGAAACTAGGAACATGAAATCAAACTGAAGGCGGGATTTGTACAGAAAGTGGTATGATTAAGAAAATGCTTTTTGAGGAAAAGGCAATAGAGGCGACTTTTATTGATAGAAACAGGTCTATGTATATAAAACAAGACCCGTCAAACATTCAAAACAGGTCTCGATATTGATAATAAGACCGGGTATATATCATGAAACCGGTCTCATTTATGATAAGCAAGACCGGTTTTAAAACCGGTCTCGATATGGTTTTCACATGGAGAGCCCCCCACTTAGAGACCCCGTCAAAAACAGGTCTTGATGGCTTCTACAACAGGTCTCGAAAGCACTTATTGTAGTAGTGAAAATTACTAGATAGATAAGTAACTCTTGTTGAATAGAATGTTACCTGAATAGTAGGATCTAAACTAATGGTGAGGAGATATCTTATATAATTAGTCATATGCATCGTTATTGACCTCCTTCAACTCATCCATTACAACAACAACAAACCCAATCCCGCCTAGGCAGGGTATGGGGCATTCCTCTTCGACATAGCACCACGTCCGTACGAGCTAAAACGTGGCACGCTTTCAAATCATATCTTTGAACATTTTACCACTCCATCTTTGCTTCATATTTTCATGTATATGTTTAAGAAAGAATCTATGCTCTTCCGCTGGAAAAACCATGGCAATGGCCGGTATTATCCTCTATGACAATGCAAGTGTATAAGTAAAAATATCAGACAAAGACATATGATTGTGAAATTGAAACTTGAATTGCATATTAGCGAGAGGCACTTTGAAACCATTGTTGGGATCCAATGCAACATCCGTCAATAATTGATGTGGGAATGACACTTTGTGAAGGCACCATCCAATCTAAATCCTTCATCCTTGCCCTAAACCCATGCTTTGGTGCACCAAGACACATGTAAATTCTTTGAAAACCCATTGTATTAACTTCTGGATTTGGTTCGCTTTTTATTTTGACAGTTGTGTGGGGGTTATTTTCCTTCGGTTCTAGTACATAATATCTCAAAGTAGCATATTGTCGAGTGTGGTCACCTCTTGAAAGCTTTTGGCTTAGCCCTAAATTGTAACCACCCGCATTTTTAGGTTACTTTTCATTTTCGAGAATTTACTATTCACTTTTACTATTCACTTTTAGTATTCACTTTCACTATTCATCCCGTAAAATTTTTATTTCACAGTCTCGTAAGATAAATTATTTTAGTAATGACCTGAGAGTTTGACAATCGTTAGATCATTTTCGCAAAAGTTATTAAGAAAATATCGTTTTAAAGTTTCATTTTGGTCGGTACACCGTTTAAACATTGCGCGCATAACGAAAATCAACTCGAAAATTTTCCTCTCATCGATGAATTTTAGATCACTCATGATTAATTTGAGAATTTTAAGTTTTATTTTATGTTACCAAATAAACCCTCTACGAACGAAACTAAACTTACGTTTAAACAATTCTACTTACATCCGTGCTTAACGATTCATGCACTGTGTTTCTAATTTGTTTTGACACTTTTACATTTTTGGAAAAGTCAAACATATTTCCTCCTCCTTTGACCATAAAGGAATTAACCTTGTACGTTCTACATTTCGCTTAAATCGCGTAACTTTTAAACTTCACGAATAATGTAAAGTTATCTCGCGATGACTAAAACCACATTTTAACATCTCATATCACTTTAGACTAATTTTAGTCTACTCTAAATAAATGCACGGTCGTTTCACGAAATTTCGTTCTTTTCGGATAAACTGCGAATTACGCTGCTTTTTGACCAGATTTCCACTTTAAGCGTTTTGCACCCAATGAGACTTATCACCCATTTTATATTTTTAGATGGAGTATAATGATGAGTCTCATCATTCCTGCAAGTTTCGTATTTTTACGATACCCGGTTTTACATTTTATGGCTTAACGACTTACGGTTGGCATTTAACGGAACCAAATCTTACTCTAAACTCAAGATAAGATCAAAACTTATCATATAAGCCTTGTCACCAATTGTGATAGCCTCTAGGTGGGGGAGTCATCATTTTGGTGGCATCATCCTAACCATGGTTCATCTAGATCATTACAAGTGTCCTAACTTAACCATGGTTAATATTTAACCCAATATATGGTTAACCAAACTTACCCTCCTATAAATAGCAAGTGAAATTCATCCTAAAGACCTTCATAGGATGTTTTGGGTCGTTCATAGCTTAAATCCACCATATCTTCCATCATTTGATCTTTAAACTCCAAGTTTATGCAAAGAAGTTCCAAAGATCAAGCTATTTCATCAAATCTCTAGCAAGTTTAAGTGATCTTCTTGGGTTTAAATCCACTCAAGTCACTTAGTACTTCATCACCAACTCTTCAAGTTTGCAAGGGTGCCAAGGTGTATAAATCTAGCTCAATCCAAAGTCTTAAGAGATCAATCAAAGTCCTATCCTTACTAAGTTACTCATTTCTTAAGTGAAAGCTAAAAGTTGTAAGCAACTTATCACCACCATCATCTCATCTTTATTATTCATAATCTTAACTATTTCATGCTATATATATAGTTACTATGTTGATTCATGATGTACATATACTCAATCACATGTTTTAATTTACATTTTGTCATAAAAGTAACAAACTAGTAAACTAGTCCTATTCTACACATTTGAGACCATTAAAATCGGTAACCTATGGACTTTCTAACTTACATACTATGGTAGATAAGATAAAAAGGTAAAAATAGCAACTTGAATCACCCAAAACGGACAAACGAGTCAAAAGTTATAGGCAAAAGAAGTTAGAGAAACCAAAACGCCGAAACTGCCAAATAGTTTGCTGTTAAGGGTCTGGTCGTGCTAGAAGTGGTACTTCTGGTCCGAATCATCAAAAAGTTAAAACACGAAAGTTGTCCGGAACTACGTTTTCCTTCAATAACATAGAAGCTCGGACCTTGAAAACACATAAATAGGCCTCTATACCATTTATGTAACTCTTTCTTGGTGGGTTAGTAAACATCCCTCCATGATGAATCTTGATAGAAAACATGGGGATCTTAAAAAAAATCCCAAAAAGCATATTGTTAAGTAAGGGTTGTTTTCACATTTAATTATCATAATAAAATAACATCAAAACTGAGATAAAACACAAATACCGACGTTTAAGACAAAATCGGTATCTTACCATAAACAGAATTCTAATCCACCTTTGTTTTATTTTGAACCAATTCACGTAAATTCCAGACTGATAACACCATTTCAATCGGATTATAAATATGGGAGTTTGATGATTAAAGATGAAGATGAAGAGTTTATTGTGTGTGAGAAGAGAGTGAGTGGGAAAAATTAGAAATGCACCGGGTTGATATGTGAAAAAGATGAGTCTTAATGCTCTCAGTCAAATGGTGAAAGAAAAAATTACCCACACGTGTGAGGAACGTGGGGCTTCTTAATAGCCAAACTAACGGGCGTTTGAAAAAAAGGACCTGGGGTGTTATTCTCTGCAACGTTTAGCACTATCCAAGCAACTTTAAACTTTCAGGGACGGTAGATGAAACTTTTGAAAAACCACAGGGAACATCCATGTAATTAACTCGTTTTTTTTATTAAATAAAAAAGTCACATTTCTTGAATATTTAAAAAGAAAGTCGATTATTTTATACTATAGTTTTGTGTAACGTACAAACCTCAATTTAAGTTCGACAAGTGTAAAAGAAACTTTTACGAGAGCCGTTTTACAAGGTCCCACGACTGAATGACTGAAAAGACACATACACGGTGGTTACGTGATCGTGTGATTTTTTTGTGTTGTTTTATATATGAAACGTCTATTTTATTTGGTTTACATAGTTTTACGACTGGTCACATGAAAAATTGGGTCTCGTAGGTTGCATAAAAGTATGGTATAAAATTATTGATATTTTTAAAGAATGTGAACCTTATTATTAAGAAAAACATACACTTTTGATAAATTATTTCTATAAATTAAACTATTCGGTTGAGTCAAGCCGGGAAGCCAATGAGATGCTTTATGGGCTTCTTACGTGTGACTAATTTGATGTGTAATGGTGGTAGCGCGTGACTTTACATCTCACGCTTGACTAACAATGGCCCCTACGACCAGCCTTAGTACTAATTGTCAATGCTTTATGCTTTATATAAAGCCCGATTTAAATATAATAATCGTAATACTTACTAGTACTATAAATTTAATTAATGTTTGAACTTTGAGAAAGATTGCATACAAAAACATATGTATTTACTATTGAAAGATTAAACTACAGTGCATCTATATCAGAAATTGTTGACAACATCAGTTTACATGTCACAAGAATTTACTATTAGCATAAAAACTTACAAGTCAAAAATCATCCAAATAAATATGACAACATTTGTTTTCTAAGATTCATGAGTACTTCATGCGTAGCATTTATAAAATAAATTTAATTTTAGTATCACAAAATGAGAATACAATGGTCATCAAATATAAAATTTTCTTATTATGTCCGAACAAAAATACTAATGATACAATAACAAATGATGGAGAAACAAGAACTCGTAATCACCTCCTTTGTGCTTCCTTTGTGTACCATTTTGCACAACACATGTTACTCTTGAGCCTCCGCTCAGATACAAAGTAACTAAAATTTCGATTTTACGTAATCTTATAGAAATTATGATCCAAAGTCAAAGTCTCATAGAGAGAAATTTTGACCCATTTACTTAGACGTTGTCTTGATTTGGGCAATATCCTATCTACAATGGGTCAAATGGGTAAAGTTTGATAATTTGATTGGATGCAAGTCACCTAAAGCTTAACATGTGACAGTCAAATCTTTTCGTTTTTTCATAACTTCATATGATTGGAAAAGGTTTTAATGGCAATAACATTTCCAGCTATTTTGCCTAGTTTCACAGTACCCACAAAACTTAAAATGATGGGATAGAAAAAGATACTATAAATACCTGCGGCAGTTCCCGAGACAATTAAGATTTTTCCATAATCTCCCTAAATAATTCCTCCGGTGCTGCAAATGAAAAGTAGGCAAAACTCATAAGAAAAAAAGATACGGTAAGATTTTAGGCATGATGGAGAGGAATGAAAACCTTGCCATGTAACCCTGTAAATCTCTCATATTGTTCATAAGCCTGTCCTATAAACATCTCCACCCCTGTAACAATTATGGCTCCACATGCTCTAGCTTCCCGAAGTAATCTCGTAATTTTTGGTGTGTACACAGCATCAAATACCAATGCATACGACTTTAAAGCTTCGTGCCATAAAAAAAATTACAAAAAATAATAAAAATAAAATAAATAAACTGATCTAACTGCATACCATTATTACTCAAACATGTGACCGAAGAAAGGTAGACAGCCGTACCTTAGAAATAGGAGTGTCTTCAATATTTGGCTACATACCAATTGATGTAGTGTTTGCAAGTATCATGCCACCTTCTGGATTGTAAGTGCTCAAATCGGCAAGAAATATAGCCTCTCTACCAATTATGTCAGCAAGTTCTCTAGCACGATCTGTGCAGTATCAGTAAGAGAAAACTTTAGTTGCAATCAAGTACGAGTACTAGGAATGGTAATATGAACGCTAGTAGAATCTATCTGTAGGTACGATTGGCTATCACAATCCTTGCACCCTTCGCTTTTGCTCCATAAGCAAGAGCTTTTCCAGCACCAATAACCACAGATAGTCTACCAGCCAAGGGTGATCCTGTTACACCATTTTGAACACCTGAACATGTAAACAGTTGCAACAATTTGTGCTTTAAGTAAATCTCAAATAGGTCAAATGGGTCGAATGGATTGAAGTCACACGTGAAATATGATATGAAACTTTTATAACTTCACAAAAGGCACTGTTTTGACCCAACGGCTCATATTATCACTTCTAATAGAGAGTATAGAAAGAAACCTCTTAGAATATCCTCGATAGCAGAAATAGCGCCTACATAGTCTGTATTGCAACCATATGACGCCCCATCATTTGGTCACCGATGGCGCATTGATCGCTCCTATTGATCGTAACATACAATAAATAATGTAATACATAAAAAGCCGTACTTTAATCATTATCCGCATCGACTTTAGTAGTAAAACTTTCCATAACAAGGAATTTACCTTTGCAACCTGGATCAACCTCATCACAACATTGAAGCAAAGATTCTTTGTGAGGAATGGTACAACTGCATCCAAAAATGATGCATTTTGCTAATCAAAATATGTAGAATAAGGGTAATTTTTTTTTTCCAAAATATATCAACGTACTTTCAATTTGTACCCTTTTAGTCATTCTACTAATTTATAACATTTGAGTCATAAAAGATGGCTCAGTATACCATTATACGGTTACAGTAAAACCGATTGTAAAAACATGATCAATTTTACAAATAAAAATGTGAGTGATATAATGTTAAATCAATAAAAAAAAAAAAAAAAAAAAAAAGTAACACAAGACAAACGTGAAAGCATGAAAACCCTAGAAATCAAGCACTTGCTCTAATAAAATAGATCAAAACTCAACTGAACCCCATGAAATCATCGATGAGTAAGTATCCGTAAAATTCTTTACATTATCCACCAACAAATGTACATAAACTCCATTAAATCCAACTGTCCGAAAGCTTTATTGTCTAACAAAGGTGATTTGCTATGTCCAACAGGCTTCCTGATAATACCGAATACTTTTGTGTCAGGTCTTAATTGTCTGAAATTAAACAAGTCCAAAAGATCCCTAATTGTGGGTTGTCTGGGTGCCGATACCTTTCCATGCTCAAGGGTGCCAAATGTCAAATATCCACCAAATTTGGGGCAGAGTACTCGAGACATCAGACCCTTTTCACCCATCACCATTGCTATTATTGGAACCTAAATGATTAATTAAGGTACTTATAGATTTTGTTATATGCAAACGAAAATATATCTCTGGAATCTATGATGCATGACTTACGCCGCTTACTTGAGAATTAGCAGTAATGTCAAAGACTCGTGCTACGTCAGTTATATCTACAGACTACAGCGGTTGTTGCAAACTTGACAATGTCGGCTCCTGTTGACTGTATTTTGGCCACAAGGTTCCCAAGCTCTTCTATCAAAGGAGTATTTTGATAATTGTGGGAAGTGTTGAAACAAACAAAGACCTTGATAGATCTTGAGCTCGTGGATCGTTATGTATGCCTATGTAATCACAAGCACAATAAAGACAATCTCTACTACTAATGTTTATCGTGAATATAAACACAAGTAACAAATAACTAAGAACTTCTTGAACCTCTATGGATCTTTATATTAACTAAAACTGAGTTTTTCCAATCTCTATCCATAACTCTTTCTAATGTGTTCCTTTTATAGATAAGGAACCCTAAACAATATCGCTAAACCGTTTTCCAAGAAACGTATAATCATAAAACTAAATAAGATATACACAATCACTTCCTAATAAAGCTCATGTATATCCACACTAAGTAAACTAAACACGGAATAAACACTTCCGCAGAAACAAACTAATAACTATTATACTTCAAGAGAATAAGTCTTGGCGAATCCACTTCACTTCAAGAGAAACACTTGGCATTAATATCAAGATAATCCGGACTTCAGATAATTCCCAACAATCCTCCCTAAACCGGAATTTGACTTGTTAAGTTCCAGCTTGATAGATCTTACAAAGACACTGAGGATTGTATACAAACAACAAGAATAAAGAAAGAATCCAAAGAAGAACATCTCTATGATGAAGAAACTCGAAACACCATAGCTTGGCAAGAACACATGACAAAAGGTACATCAAAACAGATTAGTTTCATACTATTCTCATCACATCCGGTGTGTTAACTCATGTGAGAGGTGAATCATTGAAAATAAATGGATTTGATGTCTCTTTACCAATAGCCATCACTCTTGGAGTAGCCATATGTTTAAGTTCGTAAACTATGGTACACCGATAACCATCGATTTATTGGCAAACCAAAGAACCATATAAACGGATTTGAAATGTCTTTACACCTGTAGCCGTTTGCTCGTGACTAGTCAATTCTTAGAATTGGTGAATTGAGAACCAAATATGGAATGCCACCGCCTTTACCACACACCATATACATGTGGGCTAGCCAATTCTTGGATTCCAAATAGGAATAAACCATGGTGAATTGAAAACCATACAACACTCAAGAATAAAGCATGGGTGGTTGCATACCCTATGATTTTAGCAAATCATTACGCCTATCAACAGATTTGATGTGTCTTTACCAAAGTGCACTTTGGACTAGCTAACTCTTTGACATACACAAAGTATATCAGTGAGTCAAGAACCAAAAAAATATACAACAAACCGCAAGAAAAGTTAGATAAAACCAAAATCATTTTTTTTTTTTTTTTTTTTTTTTTAACTAATAAAGAAAACAAAACAAATATTACAAACAAGATGAACTTTAAAGTGACATAAGTGATTTTAATCAAACCAACACATTGAGTAGCATGCGTTCATCATTGCCAGCGAATTAGGAGGCACCTTCAACTTGTGTCTTAGCAACCTTTCCATAAAAGTATCGATAAAGGATAAAGCTTATCCGATAGCATACAAAATCATCCCACATGTAGTCCGAACTACATGAACACAAAGCGCAGGATAAAACCTCCAACTCTCAATCTCCCACTTATGAGAATTCTTCCAAATAGAATATCCTGCACCATTTGGAGAATTAGAATCAAACATAACCTCAAGATCTCCCAATAGATATAAACCGAACCGGTTGTTTGATGAAACTTATAATCTTGAATAACATGATCATACAAAGATTTTCAAATCATGTCTATTCACTAAATGAAGAATATCCTTCAAGAAGTTGAACTCAAGAACAGATTATCCATCCGGAAAAGTGTTAAGCTTTCCACTATCCAATCAACCAAGACCACATGAGTTCCTTGGAAAATCATCATCAGCCCAGCTTCAATAAAAGAAGATTCATCACCTTGAGATCTAAAGCAAGATTCACGAAGCATGTTTCTTAGCCAATCTATCGAACTTCTTGTAACCAAACTCGCTTTCCCATATCGCCAATGTTATCGATATCAAGTAGATCGGTCTTATGAATAAGAGAATCACTTAGCTCCACACTTGACAACATTTCGGAAGAAACCAAAGAAGATTCAAGAAACAACCATATCGAAGAAGGAGTAGCATCGACGTTATATCGGAAGGAACAATCGAAGATACCACAAGGCAAACAAGATCAAAATTCTCCACAATTTCAACTGTTTTCGTCTCTTGGTGTAGGAACATCATTCATTGAAGAAGAAGAAGTAGAACCGTAAGAAGAAAACTTCATAACCATATGATACTGTCTAATCAAAGCATCATCAGACAAAGTCATGATTTGCTTCATTGACATACCAGAATTATACATAGCAGCATTCTTCACAATTCTCCTCATATAATTCCTTTTCTGAGCAACTGTCATAGGTTTTTCTCTTTTGGCTTTATTTCTTTGATTAATAAGAGCTCTTCTCTGTGCAGCAGATTCTTGCTTCCTTTGATTACCAAGGGCCATCATTTTATCCACAAAATTATCATCATTGAAAGATTCTCCTAAGATAAGTTTTGCAAGATTACGATCAGAAGCACCTTGAGAAATATAACCATCCCATTGATCATCGAATCGTAGGAAAGAATGCATCAAGCTCCAATTTCCTTTCGGAGACAAATCGAAGCATACCGATCTTGAAGAAATTTAGCCACAACACGACTCTTCCGGATATTCTCATAATCGACAAACAATCCACTGGCGTGATATTGTTCTTTAGTCACTCTACCGAATTCAAAGCAGATCATGAATCACGAGGTCCTATACTTTCTCGGAAGACGTCTCAAGAGAACCAATTTCAGCAGAACTAATGTGAGCTTCGGAAGGAACAATCAATCCCACATCGAGGAAATAGGTTGAGACAATTCCTCAGCAGTGTAGAAAACTTGGATGAAGCATTCAACTTATACATTCTCCCAAAGAAGAAAAACCTCTTCATCATCTGCTCAAGGTGAAACATGTGGTTGTTCTTGTATAGATGAAGTTTGACCATGAGCAGAAACAACCTCCTCAACTATGACATCAGCAGATGCATCAACTATATGTGGCTCCTTTGAAGTGTCAGCAGACACCTTATGCAAATATTGTCTTCGTCTTTTGCTAGTATATAGAATAGGCTCCTTGCTAGACTCCTTTCTTCGTGAAGATTTAACAATAGGAGAAGAAACATCAGATGTAAGTGCCACATTAGCCAATATATCAAGAGATTCATTAAGATTCTCTTCGTCCTCCTCCTCAGAAGAAACCAAACTTCTCTTATTTCCTTTCTGACTTAGTAAATCCTCCAAGTGCTCAACTTTAGTCTCCAATTCCACAATCTTATTACCAAGAACAGACTTGGTTTCTGCAAGTTCTTTCTTAAGATCAGTCACCTCACCTGTAAGCTTGTTCATCAGAGCATATAATGAGATAAGTGTAATAGGATCCTCATCAGCATCAAGTGATTGCTCAGTTGAAATTGAACCCAATGAGACTGCTCAGAGCAACATTAACTGATCAACATTAGAGCATCCTTCACCAAATGGAGTCCTAACAGGACTTGGTGTAGGCAATCTATCGAGATCAACCCGAACTTCATCAATTTGATCCCGAACTTCTTCAATAGGAACTTGGATAACAATTGGACTAGGACATGGTCTCGGTGAAGGTATAGATACCTCAAAGAACAACAGAAGACCTCATCACCATCTCTTGAAAGATTTCCATCAAGAGGATTGGAATAAGGTAAAGCAACATTAAGCTCATTATCGTCTCATTTTCCGAGGTAGCATGGCAGCTAACAAAGGAAAATGTGTCCTTCAAATTTAGTCCTCATAGTAGCAAATAACTTAGGAGACGAACACTTATGGGATGAAAAGCTTGGGTTTGTGTAGAAACATTCAATATCATCTGTAAGAACCTAGGGTACATCAAAACTTACCCTTTTCCTAGTTATATTTTCTACCATATTATCAAAGATATACTTAGAAAAATTATAAGTCAAACCCTTAGATAAGCAAACAATACCACATCCCATTTGTGTTGAAACCAGATCCCATCCTCCGGACTTATTGCTCATACAATCGTAGCAACGTATGAACCAAGAACCTCCACATAGGACACACTTATTTTTCAACCACATATCTGTTCTCGTACTTTGATATCCAATTGCTCTAAGCCCTTCAAGTACCATCGTAGAATCAATGATAAACCCATTCTCATCATCCAACCGAAGTTGTCTTCGATCGGTTCCTCTGTCACCACATACACTTGTCCATCAACACTTGCAATAATCTCAGTATCACCTCTCTTTTCTGCCGACGCCCAAAATTGAGTAATCAAAGTTTCATATATAGCATTTGGAGAATGTGTCAATGCATATACAATCTTTGATCTTAGTAAGAAAGAAATTATCGGCCTATAAAGCTCATCTCCTCGAGCAGATCCAAGAAAAGCAACCTTATTATGATCATGTTTAAATTGAAGTGCCATGAGAGATTTTGAAGATTAGGGTTACGGTTTTGCACAAAAGGAAGTGTTTTTAATGAAAGTAACAATCGAATCACTTATTGTGGAGCGAAAATATGCCGTAGAGAATAAATAGAAATTTCCCAATTTTGGTCAATGTTGACCAAAGATGACGTGGACTTCTACTTTTACTCGGATTCACTTATAACTCCGGTAGAAATGGAAACCATTCTCATCAAGTAGAACAATCAGCGTAAATGTAAGACTTACTCACGAAGCTTGAAGAAATATCTTTAACTGCTTTCACCCACACGCATTAATTCTCTTACCACTTGAACCCGCTATAAAACAATCCCAATGCACATAGACTTCTTCATCAAAAATTCCCAAATAATATTACAAACCCTAATTCCTTCAATCCTTCAAAATTAACCATACTTAACATGAGTACCAAACCTGAGATCATAGATCTCACAACAACATCCTCATCATCATCTAGTGAAGATACCAATCCATGGTTTCACTATTTTCCAAAACCATATCCACTACCAAAGAAGTCACCCTTTCTCTCCTCATGAAGATGAAAGTGTTGAGAAACCAAGTGTATCTCTGAAGATTCGATGAATCCTATAATGAGGAACATCTCACTCCCAACCCTCAGCACCTAGGTCTCAACGAAGGCCACGAACAAAAATCCACCACTTCCTATGGGAAGAAAAGTGGTGCTTGGTCTCTGCATCGGGTTTGGTGCATCATCACATATCGTATCGAGGAACGGAAAAGGAAAATGATGTAAGTTGATGTATGATTGAAAGAGTAGATGATGCACAAAGGAAAATCTTTCAATCTCATCTCTACCACAATCATCTTGACTTCTTCGTTTGCATCAATCCATCCTCTCCATTTTGATCCTTAGCATCCGTTAGGGTTGGTTATGCTTATCACAAAGGCATAGCCGACATTTAGTGCAAAAGATGTGAGCATCATGCTCATCGTGCTATTAGATCATGTAGATGCTTTTGATGTTGCTAGTACTCTGTAATCAGAAGTCGTAAAATGTTTCTTGAATGAATGAATTATTGCTTCAGTACTTCTATTGATTGAATCATATAACTTCAGTATAATAGTATATTATTCAACTTCAGAGGAAACAAATAACCCACTTCAGCACAATGAATTCAGTAGAAACAAGCTTAAGCTTTCTTGAACATATCACAACTGATCAGGGACAACCATTCTGCAAAACAAACACAGAAACATACACAAACCAACAAAGAAACACACTAAAATTACATTAGCAGGTTAGAGTTAGTATAAAAAAAATCAACCAAATATACAAAATTACATAGCAAAAATGCAAAGTTATACACAAATCCTCCCGAGGCATATGCCTCCCGAGGCCTATGCCTCCCTTAAACTTTGCGTTAAGGGTTAAGCATGCCAATATGGACCACAAGGTGTTGAAACCTTGGTCCTTCAAAAGCCTTTGTTAACAACCGCCACATTATCATCAAGTATGAATTTTGACCACATTTATCAAATTTTTATCATATGCATCTCTTATAAAGTGGTGCTGATTTCAATATGTTTTGTTCGATTGTGAAAACTGGATTTTTAACAATGCATATGGTACTTTGATTATCAATAAAAATTGTTGTGTTCATGAAATTATACCCATAATCCAACAACTGATTTTGAATCCAAAGAACACATCGACAATTAGCAGCACCACATACTACTGCTTGAAGATGAGGTAGCCACAATAGTTTGTTTCTTGCATTGCCAAGAAATCAATCTCTTTCAAGGAATTGGCAACCTCCGGTGGTGGACCTCCTATCCAGATTAGCACCGTGATAGTCACTATCACTATAAGCTTCCAACTTAAAAGGAGACTCTTTGGATACCAAAGACCTAGAAAAGGTTGGCCTTTAAGGTACTTAAAGATCTTCTTATGACATTAAGATGGGAAGTCGGTGGAGTAACTTGATGTCGCGAACAAACACTCACAAAGAAAAGTAATATCGGGCTGGAAGTCATAAATACATCAAAGACCCAATCATAGACTGTATAAATGAACATTTCTGGTGGATCACTTCATTGTTGGTCTTTGTCTTTGGAGCTTCATAAGGTGTAGTAGATCCTTACACCCTCCATACCAAACTTCTTCAAGATGTCCTCACATATTTGTCCGACCGATAAAGATACCATCGGTTTCTGCTGAACTTGAAGACCCAAAAGAAAGTCATCTCTCCCATTGCACTCATCCGAAACTCTCCTTCATAAGCTCCTCAAACTCCCCGCACCAAGCTTCCTTTGTGGATCCAAAGATAATGTCATCCACATAGACTTGCACAAGAATAATGTCGGTGGAATTCTTCTTTAGGAAAAGAGTCTTATCAATTGCACTCTTCTCGTAACCATGCTTGAGAAATGTAGAAAGCCTAGCATACCGTGCTCTGGGTTCTGATGTAATCCATAGAGAGCTTTGACCACCTTATAAACATGATTAGGATGGTGCGGATCCTCAAATCCTTTAGGTTGAGTGACATACACCTCTTCTTCAATTTCACCATACAAGAATGCTCCTTTAACATCCATTTGATAGACCATAAAGCCCATATAGGATGCATAAGCTAAGAAAATCCTTATAGCCTCTACTCTTGCCTTTGGTGCAAATACTTCATCATAATCGATCCTCCTCTTGTCTATAACCCTGCAACTAATCGGCTTTGTTCTTAATGACAACACCCCGAGCATCTCTCTTATTCTTCGTAATCCATTTTGTCCCAATAGCATACTTACCATCGTGTAGTGGACCAATATCCAAACATGCCGATTTTGAAATTGTTGCATCTCATCCCGCATTGCTTCAAGCCAACTTGAGTCTTCAAGAGCCCGAGTAACACTGGTTGGTTCCACTTGTGAGAGAAAACAAGCAAGCAGACAATGTTGATAGTCGTGTGATTGTCTCTCTGTGATTTGAGACATAAGAGACAAAAGCTACTCCGTCCATATTTAGAACGAGCCACGCACCTCTTGTTCTAACAGTGCATTAGGATCACCAATTATATTAGACCGTGGATGAACATTGTTGATCCTTGTAGTAGTGTTGGTGTTGACATCAATTGAGGAATCAAGATTAGTCACGATGAGGTTCAAAGTCGTTATCATAGGAAGGTGTGTTGAAGATGCCCGCTTTAGATTGATGATGACCAAGATCGAAGGTTTTGGAAACCTTGTATAGGGTTCTCCAAGGTGCGTGACACTCTAGTAGAAATAGGAGTAGAGTCAACATGTCTTTCACCGAATTGGAGAGGTGAGGAGAAGCAGATTCTCTTCGGCAGAATTGGAGTTTCACGCAGAGTGCTTCATTTGAACTTTCTTCAACATTCCTCTCAAAGATCTAACTTGGCGGCATACTCTTGTTTCTTGACCGCAAGGTCCTCAAAGATAATATAATTCATCTTCACCCACATCAAGATAACTTTTAGAAGTGTCACCTACAAAATTGTTAGAGAGAAGGAAGGTACTACAATGGGTTGTTCATCATCGGACCCACTATCGAATGAGCATCCAAAGTGTCGCATTAGTAGTTGGAGATGCTTGAATCTGCATTTTGATTAGCCTTATGTCTAGCATAACCCAAGTAATCGGTCAAGTAGTCAAGATCAAATGACCAAACATGACCTCGGCCTTGAACATTAGGCTTGTCTTCAAGATACCTCATTCAATGTCTCCTCAATTTTCTTAGCGGATACATTGTAAACCCATATGCCTTACTATGAGCGAATACCCCACAATGTAACCATCATCGCCTTTCTCATCAAATTTGCCCAAAGGATCACCGGTATTCAAAATTGTCACTTTGCACCAAACGGTTTAAGGTAATGAATAACAGGAACTTTTCCAAAGAGAAGTTCATATGGTGTTTTAAGATGTGGTCTAGTAATGGACACTCTATTGAGTACATAACAAAATTGTACCATGACTTGATCCAAAACATGGAGGATGTTCTTGGATCTTTCTTTGTCGATTATGATCCTCAAGAAGATCTAGCTTATGAAGATTTTGATCAAGTGGACCCACTTGAATTTGAGGAGATGAAGTGAGGTGGCGATTGGCTATGCTTTCCATGGACATCAAGAGTTTTGAGCGAAAAAGTGGAAGAAGGTTTCGATTCAAAGGACGTGATCGACAAGGTTTGACAAGAGGAAGGTTAAATGCTTCACATGCCAACAGATGGGTCATTTTCTAGAGAATGCAAAGACAGGAAAGTCGGTGATGAGACAAGATACACTTATCGCAGTCGTAATGAGGCGAGAACGTCAAAGGATCAACCGCTTTGGTCACTCTTGATAGCAATGTGGACCTGGAAGCTACATGAGGAGTCCGATAATGATGGTCCCGATAATGTTGGGTTAATTGCTAGGCGTACTTTGAGGATAGGCATGATCGATTGCCTTGATGGGCATCTCTCGTGTACAAAACTGTTTGTTTGGTTGTAGTGAGCGTTATAATGAACTCAAACAAGCTTATGATATTATGGAACCAAAATATAATGAATGCTATGTGGAAGTAGAAGCTTATAAACAGCTTTAAAAACACTAGAAAGACAAAAGGTTTGGTTACGAAGAATGAAATAGCTTATGGTGAGAAAATAGGTGTTTTAGAAAGAGATCTCGAATGTGCTACAAATGAATTAAAATGGTCCGAGAAGTTAAGAGGATGTAGAGTCGAAAATCTAGAGCTTAAGGAGAAAATTAAGGAGGAAATTGCTAGGAATAATGAGTGGATGATGAATGGTAATAAATTGGCTAGTCTCATTTATAGCGATCAAGCTCCAAATTCTCTGATGGCTTTAGGTTTTAAGAAATATGTAGGCTTAGAAGCTAGGGATGACACACGAGATCTACACCAAAGAGCCTAGCAAACTTTGTGAAAGAAGGTGACCTACATGTCGTTCGTGGACCAATTAGAGGTGAGCACATGCCCATTGACCTTTCCACTATTAATGACTTTGATGGATCACACCATCTGTATGGCAAAAGTCAAAGACTTGCTGACCTAATACTTCTACTAATGACTTTGTCTCTTGTGTTACAGTGACAAGTCCTCCAAGCAAGGGTCTACAGAGTGTGATTCAAATGACAAGTCCGACCTTCCCAAGTCGACCTTCCCAAGTCTTCACCCCCGCTCGCACCCAAGACTACCAATAAGCATGACAGAGTTCTTTGCCAAGGAATGCACTTCCAAGACAGTTGCCTCAAGACTTGCTTTTAATTCTTTGCATAATAACATTGTTAAAACAATTCTTTTCATGGTTGTGGTTTGAATACTTCGCTTGTAAGAATACTTCTTTTGGTTTGAATAAATCTTCTCTTCGAAGAAATGTTTTGTGTGTGGAAGTAAATCTCATTTAATTAAGGATTGTGATTATCATGAGCAAAGAATGAGTAGGTGTGGTGATTCTAGGAAAACTCGACCAATGTGGACCAATGTTAATGATATACCACCTTATGTTCCACAAGTCGCTAATTATAATACTTCTTTTCCTTGAGAAGATCCTTTGAAAACCATATGTTCAACCAACCGGTGAATATTTTAAACATGGTTTTGGCCTAGATATGTTAACCCTATGACCGATGGGAGAGGGTATTGGATGCTCATTTGTCAAGACCTCGTGAGTTGTTCTTGGAATAATCGAGACCTAAGTTTCATTGGAAACCCAAGAACAATAGTGGATCTTATACTTCTACATGGCACAACTCATATGATCCACAAGGCGGTGTTCAAGTCAAGAATGACTTGAGCCTCCATAGTGTACTAATTCTTTGTATATTTTATTGTTGTTGTAGGATCATCCCTTAAGCATAAAGATGTTGGAATTGTTGATGGTGGTTGTTCTAGAAGTATGTCGTGAAGCAGGACATGATGCATAACTTCATTCCTATAGAAGGAGGAGGAAATGTAACCTTTGGAGGAAGTGATGGACTAATTACTAGAAAAGGGACCATCAAAACACCTCATTGGACTTTGAGAATGTTTACTATGTTAAGGAACTTCAACACTTCAATTTGTTTTCGGTCTCACAAATATGTGACACTAAGAACAACGTACTCTTCACATGAGGATGAATGTCTTGTCGTCTAAAGACTTCAAACTCCCGTAAGATACTTCAATCTCTTGAAGGTTCCTCAAGTCACAATCAGTATACATTCAACTAAACTAATGTCAAACCAAGGTGACTTAACATGTTTGGTGGCTAAAGCATCGTGGATGAGTCCACCAAATGGCACGTAGGATGGCCCATGTCAATTTTAAGACCATTAACCGACTTTCAAAACTGGGCCTTGTTCAAGGTCTTCCGCCAAAATATTCACCAATGATCATAACGTGTTGCATGCAACAAAGGAAAGCAAGACTGAGCCTCATATAAAGGTGTTCTTGTTACAAAGAATAACCATTATTTCGAACCTCTTCACCGCTTCATATGGATCTGTTTGGTCCAACTAAAGTGAGAAGCATTGATCATAAATATTTTTGTCGGTGATCACCGATGGTTTTAGCAAATTTTGTTGGGTATTCTTTCTAAGAACCAAAGATGAAACATCCGAAATATTGAAAGATTTTATTACCCTTATTGAGAATCGGTTGAACAAGAAGGTGAAAGGAATTAGGTGTGATAATGGTACGAGTTCAAAATGCCATTCTAATAGAACTCGCAGTTAAAGGGAATCAAAAGGGACTATAGCACTCCAAGAACCCCTCAACAAAATGGGGTGGCGAAAGAAAAATAGAACCTTAATAGAGTCTTGCTAGTTTGATTATACGACTCAAGTCCCGCCAACTACCTGCACCCCAATCGGAGGATATTATTCGCACTCGACATCTAGAGTGAGTGTCGCGACGGCTATCGCCTCGCTATTGATCAAGATTGTAACCTGTGAGGTCGGTCATCCTCCGTAGCCGCGTCTGACGCAACACCGGAAGACGACATGTTCGAATCTGCTCGTCATGCTGAAGACAGTTGAACATTGGAGGGCCTGCTCGGAAAAAGGCCACGAGTCGACCATGGCAACTTCTTGATTCTACCGGTCAAGATCAAATTATCGAGGCGGTAAGAACGCTATCGCAATCGCACAGACTACCCGCCGCGATCTCCGCATACTTGACCCGGTCCAATCATATCCATCTGTCTTTGGGTAGAGAACGGCCATTGTCATTAACCTTGAGCATATTAAGGCCATCATTCTCGCACAAGAAGTCTGCCGCTTAATTCAAAAGATCCATCTGTTATCCCTTTGTTGATGAACTTGACGCCAGATCTTGCGTCATCATCATGCTACTTCTCGGAGGAAAGGGTAGATGGTGATGCCGACCGACACATCTGTACTATTTGGGGATCCACGCTCAAGAGATGTTATCCCCACGAGAGTTGCCACCAATATCCCGAAAGTGGTCACGAGGTCAAAGCGGATGGAAAACATTCTTTGAAAGGCGAGATGGACCAAAGCTTCTTCCATTTGAGTTTGTTGCACTCGAGGCATGCCTTGAGGCTGCTTGTGGCTCCTTGGATAATGAGGCAAGGACACTGGAGCAAGAAGCACATCAGGCATTGGATAAGTTGACCTCAACGATTAATACTCTTAATTTGGAACGTGTCCGTCAAATTAAAAGTCGTTTGGTTGCTATCACAGGGCGTGTGCAAAAGGTTAGAGACAAATTAGAGCAGCATAAGATGATGATGGATATGGGTTTGGACCATAGCTAGACTTTGGAGTAGAGGCTCCAACAAATGCGATATGACTAGCGTAGTAGATGATCAAGAGGCTTCTTACATCATGTTCAAGAGCTTTAAGTTTGTTATACTGACTCATCAAAGGTCATCATGTCCAAACCACCTTTAGCTTTTAAAGCTATGCTTACATGTAGCTGTGGATGGAGGTAATGACCTCGAAACTTAGAGTTCTGATCATCATTATCCGGCTTTGCTCAGTAGTGGTTCAACCGACTTAAGATTTTGTGAAACTTATCATAGCCCTTGTGAATTCCTTCCTCTTCGAGATCCGAAAGTCCAAACTGTTGTCTTAGCATGGACTTCTTCACCTTCTAGACTCCTCATTCCCACCGAACTTCGCCTTAATAGCTAACCATATATCCTTGGCATCTTGCATGAAGTGAAAATCACTCAAGTGATCCTCGTGAATAGCT
This sequence comes from Chrysanthemum lavandulifolium, assembly GCA_022545495.1. NCBI lineage: Eukaryota > Viridiplantae > Streptophyta > Magnoliopsida > Asterales > Asteraceae > Chrysanthemum > Chrysanthemum lavandulifolium. The sequence goes on along the minus strand of CM040240.1, from coordinate 275,880,324 downwards.
TGCGTAAGAATAGTTCGACCTTTGTTTCTCTCGAACCGCCACCAACTCTTCAAGTAGTTTTGGGAGGGACATTCATCATATTGCCGCAGCATCCGTGGTAGTTCTCTTCAAACTGTTTTCCTTCAAAATTACCGCCATAGATTCCAATCAATGTTGGAGATCCGTTTGCATCTTCATAGCCCAAAGATCATATTCCTCCTTTTAAGGTAAGGAAACTTATCATTGCTATTAGAGACTTAGTTCTTTGCAGATGGGTGGAGTTTTGGTTGTTGGTGAGTTCGGTCTCGAGATCCGAACTGCATGATGATTTTGTTATGGTTGTATGGGTGTTTAGAAAAGCTTGTCCTTAGTATCGTAGAGACTCTCACGAGGCTCGATACCACTTGTTGAAACAAACAAAGACCTTGATAGATCTTGAGCTCGTGGATCGTTATGTATGCCTATGTAATCACAAGCACAATAAAAGACAATCTCTACTACTAATGTTTATCAGCGGAATATAAACACAAGTAACAAATAACTAAGAACTTCTTGAACCTCTATGGATCTTTATATTAACTAAAACTGAGTTTTTCCAATCTCTGTCCATAACTCTTTCTAATGTGTTCCTTTTATAGATAAGGAACCCTAAACAATATCGCTAAACCGTTTTCCAAGAAACGTATAATCATAAAACTAAATAAGATATACACAATCACTTACTAATAAAGCTCATGTATATCCACACTAAGTAAACTAAACACGGAATAAACACTTCCGCAGAAACAAACTAATAACTATTATACTTCAGTAGAATAAGTCTTCTGCAGAATCCACTTCACTTCAGTAGAAACACTTCGGCATTAATATCAGCATAATCCAGACTTCGTATAATTCCCAACAGGAAGAAACTATGAGTTTGCACTTTGTAGGCTTGTCCCCATGGATTAAGTTGTTGAAATCATCAACGGCCTGCATTTGAGTTACAAATAACAGTATAGTAGTACTTTAGCTGAGCCTATGAGCACGAATAGATGCATTTAATGTCAAGAAGAAAGAAACCTTAAGCTCAACATCGATGTGATCGACTCCTAATTCCATTGCTAATCGAAGAGCACCAATCAACTTTGTTCATCTCCGTCATCGACCACCTTTACATGTTGGTCTAGAAAAAACATAGAATCAGAAACCTTTTCGGGAAAGATAAAGTGTTACAACATCATGTAATATGGACTAGATTAAGGGGATGTTTCGTAATGCTTATTAAAACTGCCTATGCTTTCATGAAATAAGTAATTGCTATAACACAAGGCAATGCTGCAAAAAGTGTGTAGATAGGCTTCTACAGTAACGAAACCAGATAATCAGATATCGCTTTTGTTTAAGTTTTCGACAATCAGCTAATTAGGGATTTAAAACGTAAAATAATCAGAATCGGATATGTTTTTTGAAAAGGCAACTCCGAAACTGTTACTTATAGTTGTTGCTCAGTTCACCATCAAATGAGCCTATAATCATTTCCAAACACTTATTACTGCTGATCTACTGAATCAAAATGCAACAAGGGGTGTTTGGCATTACTAAGTTAAACACCCCTAAGGTTAAACATACGATACTTAATCCACTAACAATAACCAGTTCAAAGTAAACATTCTTAAACTCCTAATTATCAATGAAACTAGTATAATGTTTTATTTGCAATTAAGTCCGGCATTAGAAATGGGAATGTGAACGATTATAGAATTGAACCGTAGGTCCGATTGGCTATCACAATCCTTGCATCCTTCCCTTTTGCTCCATAAGAAAGTGCTTTTCCAGCACGGCCAGCACCAATAACCACAAATAGTCTACCAGCCAAGAGTAATCCTGTAAGCATTTTGAAACATTGTGTTGTAAGTAAATCTCAAATGGATCGGACGGGTTAAAGTCACACGTGAAATATGATATGAAACTTCTTTTAGGAAGTATAGAAAGAAACCTTGCAGACTATCCTCATTAGCAAAAATAGCGCCAACATAGTCTGTATTGCAACCATAAAAAGCCATACATTGATCATTAAATACGCTTTGGTAGTTAAGCTTACTATAACAATACTTTTGCAACCTCATCATTCTTTGTTAATGATACATTTTACTATCCGATTCATCATCCCTCATTATTATCAATCTCACCTGCACCCAAAAAAACAATAAAAATCCTTTTTTTTTAAACAAATTGATGGAAATAAAAGATGGGTTTTGTGAAATAGTTGGAGATGTTACATAAAAATGTGAACTTTTTATGAATTGAAGGTTAATTTTGTGGGATTGAAAAGTTAGGGTTAGGGTTTTGATTTGGGGGGAAAGTGGAGGGAAATTGAATTCATTTGGGGGATTTAATTGATGTTGGTTTTTGCAAGTGTTTTTGGGATTACATTTATCATTGTCTTCTCATCATTATACTAGTAGTAGTAGTAGTTTGTAGTGGAGAATGAATGGCGTTTGTGTAATAAGAAGACTAAAAGATTACATTTATCATTGTCTTCTCATCATTATACGAGGCACTTTATTTTGTTTACCAACAAATTCATGCTTACCAAAGAACAAATTCTCATCATTCATCTAGTTTGATTTAATGGTGGAGATTAACCTAAGATTTAAAAGGTTAACCTAAATCCATGTTTATTTTCTTGTCTTTTTGTCTTTCTTTTTTATTCAAATAATTTTTTTGTCTTTTATTTTTAAATTCACGTTTTTTTTAATTTAATTCACTTTTTTTTTCTTTTTTTAAAATTCACGCATTTTTTTAATTCGCGTTTTTTTATTTATGTTTTTTTAATTCGCTTTTTTCACGCCTTCACACGTTTCGCCTGTTTCACACGTTTTCATCTTTTGTTCGTTTTGTCCGTTTCATACGCCGCCGTTTCGTCGTTTCGTCCATTTTCATCGTTTTCTTTCATTTTATACGTTTTCATCCGATTTTAGACGTGTTTTACGCTTTCATACGTATTCGTCTATTTTTTTACGTTTTCATTTGTTTACATTTAGATTAAACAACTTAAGAAAGTTGATTTTGTTTTAAACACATAGTTATTTAGTGTAATTTTGTTTATTATTGAAGTTGTGATTGAATTTGTCTATTTAATGGATACATTGTGAGTATTTCAATAGGTTTTACAACGGGATTTGAAAATATCTATGGTTGATCAATGAAAAAGCTATGGTTAAACAAAGCACAACATTTGCATAAACAAACTGAAGAAGCTCAAACACATGTTACATCAAAGGTGATATCACGTGCGGTATCACACGTGATATCACAGGTGATTTCACAAGTGATATCATCTGTGATATCACACGTGATTTCACAAGTGATATCATCTGTAATATCACACACGATTCAACAAAATAGAAGAAGCTGACATATCTATGATGTCCACCATTGATATCAAATTCTCCTCCAAAAAGTTGAACATCATGAGAATGAGATACACGAAAAATTAGCAATAAAAGTGTGATAGTTAGTAGTTATTCTAAAAATCACAAGTGATATTCTGTTCAGAAAATCACAAGAGATATTCAAAATATCATAAAATGATATTCTGAATATCACAGAATATCATTTGTGATAGTCCGAAACATATGAAAACGTAAGAAAACGGATGAAAACGTAAAAAAAGGAACGAATACATATGAAAATGGACGAAAACGTATGAAAGCGTAAAAACACGTCTGAAAATGAACGAAAACAAAAGAAACCGGATGAAAACGGACGAAAACGTAAGAAAACAGACAAAAACGTATGAAAACGGACGAAAATAGATGAAAACGTATGAAAATGTATGAAAACAGACAAAAACGTATGAAAGTGAAGAAAAAAAACGCAAATTAAAAAAACGTTAAAAACGTGAAAAATAAAAAATAAAAAAAATAAAAAGTGAAGAAAATAAAAACACAAAAAAGAATGAAGAAAAAAAAACAAAAAGACAATAAAAAAATGGAATTAGGTTTATCCATTAAATTTTAGGTTAATCTTCACCATTAAATCAAACTAGATGAATGGTGGGGATTTATCCCTTGGTAAGCACCAAAATAAGAGTAAACAAAAGAAAATTCCTCATCATTATATTGTAATTTTTATTCAACAACCAAATTTATTATTTACAACCAACTTTATTATCAAGTTAATAAGATAATCAAATTCACCACTAAAATACACCCACTTAATAATACTAGACGAGTACCCGCGCCTAGCGGCAGCGGTTCTTAGCAACAGACAATTAACGATATGCGATATTGTGGTAAGTTTTTTTTTTGTATAACATTCAAAATAGAACGTGAAAAGATCAAAATATAATTTCAAATGGTTATAACATGTGATAATTCAACCCTAGCAAAAATTCTTAAACATGTATCAAACGACATATAAAAATATTTGAGACTGAAAAAGAAAACATTACATCAATGATGAGATACTAACTAACAATGCACGTTAGTCGCATAAAACTTCTTGGTAGAAGAGTACCCATGCATAGCAACAATATATTCTAGCGGCAAACAACTATAGTTACATAAAACCTTACACAAAACACTTAACCAAAATATAACTATAACTATCTATCGCTATAAATCCCTTTGCTATACACGAGCACTCGTCTTCTAGTTTTGATAAAAGATAAAAACATAACCATCTATTTTAATACTATGCATGAAAACTTTTGATGTATGCATGTTCCAAAATTATTTTAGAAAGGTAAAAGCGTAATGGTTTAAATTTTCAAAACATAAGTTATTTTAGAAAGTAAAAAATAGTCAACTTTGATAAATATGCATTTAAACCAAAATTCATATTTATAGCAGTTTACTTGGTGGTTTAATTATTTGAAACAAAAGATTAATGATATGAATAAAGATTAATGATATGAATACATGTTATGAATGAGAAGAGATATAAACTAAACCAAAATTCCAAAACAACACACACCCCAACCAAAATCCCAAACCGAAACCACAAAGTGCCACAAAAACCACCAACACCATCATCCGAAACACAAAGTTAAGGTGGTGATGTTGGCAATAGCGTCAATGATGGCGGCAGAAGGCCACATTGATAAGGAATTAGATAGAGATTGATGTGTTATTATGATATAGAGAGAAGTGGAATAACATATGTTATGTGCGTATACGAGAATCATGTGCTCGCGCTTCGCGGCGGGTTGCATCTTTAAAAGATTTCTTTGTTATTGTTGTACAAAGTTTATAAATGCTTAACGATGCTAGTTGCAGCTGGTGTTTAAAGTTAAGATCTTAAGATAAAGGTAAGACTCAACATTTTTTTTTTTTTTTTTTTTGAAAACGAAAATTATGTTCGAGTTATTAAGATATAACTTATAAACATTCATATGCTACCATGAGTACATGACCCATCACATGAAATTGAATCGTTTAACAAACTCATTTTTCATTGAGTTGCACCGAGAAGGATGGGGAAAACAAACAACAAAACACAGATTATCTATACTCCTTTATAAAGGGTTTGAGACATTCTAAATATAGTAGTCTTAAAATTTTTAAGACCAAAAACATTTTCATTAAAAGAAATTTAATTTGCTAAGCATAATAATTAAGCATACATATAAATTTAAAAATTAATTAATGTCTTAAATTTTCATACTTGTAACATCCTCCAATGTTGATGCATCTCATTTAAACCATATGAAGACATGTTACAAAATGTAATAAATTAAAATACGTAAATTTATTGCTACAAAAAACATATATGTAAAAAAAAATTGCTAGTCACAAAATAGTTACCGGGTAACTGCCACCGCATTGCGCGGGTACCCTTCTAGTTATCATTAAATATATCATCATATCTTAAATGATTTGTATAAATAATTGCATAAGAAATAAAATCAAAGCTCAAAAAGTCAATAGTCCTCCAACCACTATGTTTTTCTTTTCATTTTTTCATCCACCAACTACGTTGTTGTTGTTTTTAACCAATTTCTCATATTCTCAGGTCCTCTTTCCAATACAATATATCTAGGCCAAAAATATATTAATATTGAAAATGACAACACTTGTTTTATGTAGTGAAAAAAGATCACCATTATAGATATTGTAATGATAAATTATAAATTTATAAATCCGCTTTGCAAAACACGCACACAAAAACACAAAACACACATAGTCACAACTCTGTCTTGGCCAAGACTGAGTCTTGCAAATTTGTTATGCAAGATGCGTATCATGGTCTCTCCATAAATACAGTAAGCATGGACGAAGACTCTATATTGGCTTTGTTATTACGGGTGGTTAATATTAATAGTGTCTTAACAATTACTACTCCGTATAATGGTATCCGTTTAAAGAGAAAGTTGTAAAAACTATACTAGAGTTCTTTATAAGGCGCAATTTGCATAACTTTGAAGTGCAAACGTGATATTTGTAAAACAAAATGGTTTAATTTTCAGCTCTGGAAAAAGTGAAATGACTTCAATATTTGTATTCAACCTTTTACCCAAATGAGAGTAAAGTAAGTATATGCGCATTGTGGCGATAGGTACTTGTGTAATTAAATTTTTCTGCAAGCAAATATTTATGTTTTCAAGGAGTAAATAATTTGATCACCTTTGAATAATAATTTTTAGACTCATGAGAATATAACATAGTACTCGGAGCAAAAGCGGCGGGAACCAGATAGTTTAAAACGGTTTTTGATTTTCTTGATATTTGGTATCAATGGATGACGGTTTTTGGTGTGTCATCTATCTTTGGTGGTGGCGTAAAACATTGAGAAAATTGGGTATATAAGAGAGATGAAAATGGAAATTTTGGTGGAGAAAAAACCAGAAATTCGCATGGCCTAGTGAGCTTTTTTTATTTTTTAAAATTTTGGACTTAAGTGTAAATAAAATCCATATTTTGATTAATTAATTAATAAAAATACACATGGCCTTGGTGGTGGCGTAAAACATTGAGAAAATTGTGCGTGCGAAGTTTAACAACTAGTTTTAGCTATTCATGATTTTCAAAAACTTTATTTACTTGTCAATTTAGGAATATTATTCAATTTATGGGATTTCTAGATTATCATTATCTTTATCTTTTATATGATAAAAGAATTACATTATTCTGAATGACTTTGTCAAATCAATCTAAAAAAATTGAACCAATGAAGTTGCTTTTTTACATGTGGCTAATAATGAAACTTGTAAAAGCATGTCGAGTATTAGATAAAGTATTATGTAGTTAATAATGAAACTTGTAAAAGCATGTAGAGTATTAGATTAAAGTATTATGTATGGTCACTAGTGGCAGACGAATAGACGATGGTCATTCAGTATGGCAAAAGCATATGCTCCTCCTGTATAAAGTTCATATTTTGTTGTTTTATTATATTCATACTGTATTATTATTCACTAAAAGTTGCTATTATGCTCTGGACGATTTGTGTAATTCTAATGGTCAAAAAGTATCCGTCCCATATTAACTGTCCACTTTGATTTTTCTAGGTCTTTCATTTTCAACTTTGACCTTAAATATTTTTAATTGTGTTATATAATATTTGATGCAAAATATATAAATAGATTGAGTTTTAAATGTATTTTCCTTGATATAATTTTTATTAAATATTATATAACATAAACAAAAGTATTTAAGGTCAAAGTTGAGAAAGAAATACTTACAAAGTGAAAACACGACAATTAATATGGGACGGAGGTAATAGTCTACTACAATAATAATGCAGAACCCCACACGCTTATCAACATATTCTATTCCATAGCATGTGGTCTTAATTTATTATGTAATAAACTCACGAAGCTAGCCCGCTTATCAGACTGGTCATGAAGCTAGTAATTGTATATGTACGTGTGATACACCTTAAAGATAAGACTTCATATGTTTAATGATTGCACGCATCTTAAAATGTAGAAGTCTATATATGATTCCTAACTGCGAGTCCACATGTATGTAATAGTATAATGTAACACACTCTAAAGAAACACCATACACCTTGTCTCGTTTGCATCTTTAAGTAATGCACCCATTTTGTCTCAATTAAAAGCCGTGTGAATATGAAATTAGTTTTTATCTTATATGAAATTAGTTTTTATCTTATTGGGTCTGCTTTTGATTTGTATATTATTTTTTAATGTTCTTTTGTTTTTCGTGGTAGGTGAGTAGGTTTAGTGATGTTTGCTTTATAATTTTATAAGAAATGCATTTGTTTTTACTAGTGGAAAAATAATGGGTTAGGTTTGGTCTTATATATTTTGCCATTAAAAATTTTTATTGCTTTACAAAAAGAAGTAATATTACTACTAGTGTCATACTATTCGATATAGAGGAATCATTACATTTCGTATGTGATGTTCGCATTTTGTATGTGATGTTCACACAAACGAGTCGTGTTATTAATAATTGATGCTAATCATACTTGATTGTATACAATACACTATGAACTATATTGTGATAAATATGAATTTCACGGCTTTTTGGGTTTTAGCTCATGACTTTGGGTCATGGCCAAAAGGCCATGTTCTTGTATTATATTGTGTTTTTTTTAAGGAAAAGGAAATGAAGACGGTTAAAAATGACTAGGAATGGTTGTGTGAGAAGCTCCCCAATTAAATGGTTGTGGGTTCAAGTCGTGCTTAGGACATGTGAGATAAATTTGTGATATAAATATTGTGAGATAGCTAAAATTGCCGTTCAAAAATAAAATTAAACAAAAAGAAAAAAAATTATGAATGGGTCCAAAGCCACCTCCTTAGCTTGGTTTCGGAAAACAATATATTGGGATTTTATACAGGTATGTGATTCCCGTATAATGTACCACACGTTCTTATCATTCCAATAATCATTCCCCTGTACCAAAATATCAAACACGCCTTAGGTGTATGTACTATGGCTTCTATTCCAATTACTTTTTAGACTCAAAGATTGCTATATTTGCATAAGTTTAATACAAATATTTTCACTAAATGATGTGTCATTGTAACTATTAGATCTATCGGGCAATTAAAAAGGAGAGGGAATGTTTTTAAGTTAATACCAGTTTTCTCACCAGTTTAATAATATTTTCACTATATGATGTGTCATTATACCTTAGCCGTAGCTAACGACGACCGATTGTGACTAAAAGAAATTATGCAGTGTTTATATATTTAGATTTGGCAACATAAAATACAAAACAAATCAGAGCTTAATGGTTGATGGCTGTTGATCAGTAAAGGAGATCGCTGTTCAAATCTTTGACTGGATAATTATTTATTTTTTTTGTTTTTTTTATGTTTTTTTTACATTATTAGTATTATTATTATTATTTTATATAACAAAGTTTGGTCTATATACATGTTTCCAACTGAATATGAAATGGTACCTATCACATTAGTTAAGTTATTTTACATTGTTTAAATCTACTAACTAACGCCAAAATTAAGTTTGATCCAAATCTAATATTTAGTTTTTTAGGAAAAAGTTCAAATGATTACTTTTATTTTGATGTTTATCAAAGGACAAATCCCCACCATCCATCTAGTTTGATCTAATGGTGGGGATTAACATAAAATTAATAAATAAACCTAAGTTCATATTTTTTCTCACATTTTTTTCTTCGCTTTCATACGTTTTCGTTTGTTTTCATACGTTTTCGTCCGTTCTCATACGTATTCATCTGTTTCGTCCGTTTTCATACGTTTTCGCCCGTTTTTCGTCCATTTTTATACGTTTCGGCCGTTTTCTTATGTTTTCGTCCATTATTCATAATTTTTCATCCATTTTCATACGTGTTTTTATGCTTTCATACATTTTGTCCGTTTTCATACATATTCGTCAATTTCCTTACGTTTTTGTTCGTTTTTACATGTTTTCGGCCGTTTTTAGACGTTCACACGTTTCTGAATATCACAACTTTGACATTCAGAATATCATAAGTGATACTCTGAGATCACAAATGATAGATATTCTGAATATCACAAGTGATTTTCAACTGATGTTTTGTAATATGAAAATCACAAGTAATATTCAAAATAACACAAAGTGATATCCAGAATATCACAAATGATATAAAGAATATCAGAAAGTGATATTCATAAAATCACAAGTGATATTCAGAATATCACAAATGATATTCAGAATATCACAAAGTGATATTCAAAAAATTACAAAGTGATATTCAAAATATCACAAAATGATATTCTGAATATCACAGAATATCACTTGTGATAGTCAGAAACATATGCAAACGGACGAATACGTATGAAAACGGATGAAAACGTATGAAAGTGTACAAACACGTCTGAATGTGAATAGATACTTACATTTTCAAACGCTTTTTTTAATACTCCTAATTGATTTTGATTTGTAAATTTACTTAAAAACACTTGTTGACAATAATAATTAGAATTAATAAAAAGTAGAAAAATAAAAAGGTATAGTCATGTCGGCAATGAAACAATTTGAGTTTTTCAAAATTCTAAATTGATCATAATCCAATCAACGGCTAAGAATGTTAGAACCTGGCCAAGTAAACTCCAAATCAACGTCGAAAAGTAACATAACTAGATACTGATCGACATCCTCACTTCTCTAAATAGAATAACTTGTAAAATATATCACTTTTTTGGGCATACATGTTACTTCTTTACCTCGTTTATGCCAATTACTTTGCTCTCAAAATTCAAACCAACACTTTAACACTTAATATCAATGTGTTATATTGTGTTTGGTCTTGTAAACTCTATCTACTTGCATCTAACGCGCTTGACATCTATTGAAACTTCCAATTTAATCCACAACATTGTTTTATATTGATGAACTCAACTTGTTATCGAGTAATAATGTACAATCATATAGGTAAGTTTAATTATAACTTAAGCAGTTTACTTGACAACAAAGTCGTCGCTCAAAAGTTCTCTTTAAATAATGTATCCATTTTGTCACAAAAAAAGCAGTGTGAACATGAAATTAGTGGTTCTCTTATTAGGTCCGTTTTTTATTCGTATATTATTTTCTAATGTTTCTTTGGTTTTCGTGGCGTAGTTATTTTTTTAGTGATGTTTGCTTTATCATTTTATAAGAAATGCCTTTTTTCTTTACTACTAGAAAAAAAGATGGTTAAAGTTTGGTCTCATGTCTTTTGCTATCAATATAATTTCTTGTCTTACAAAAAAAGTGATATTACTACTAGAATCGGGATTTTATTCAAGAAACACGTTTAGCCACGATCAAAGTCGTGGTTAAAATTCCACTAAACGACAAAATAAACGATTTTCAACGTTTGACTTTGAGAACCACTTTTAAAACGATAATACCTTCGTTAAAACTTTTTCAAACTTTGACTACGCCTTTCAACGCATATATTTGGTCCAAAAAAATGAAGAGGAACTTTCTCGGCCCTACGCATCAAGGACGAAGCGTACAAGTCACTTTAGCTTGTACTGGAGTGGTTCATCGTCAAAAGAACAACAATGATGAACTTTCATTTGTCTAGGGGATGGGATGTAAAAGAGGGCTTTATCGTCTAAAGGCAAGGGTGAAATTTCTCACTATACCTCGCTCTTCTTTTATCCCGCTTGGTTTCTTATTCCTCCATTAGTCAATATATTCCTACTTATCGAAAAGAAAGACTAGTTAGGTACCGTAGGTAGAGCATATTCCAACACTTCGGATAACCCCTTGACATTAGCACCTTGGCCAGGTAGATCTCTCCCACTCTCCAGACCTCAAATTTGCTTCTTTTGGATGGGCAGTCGAAACAGAACCTATCAATTAGGCCTTTAGGGGCCACCACGTATAGCTTTAGTTAATGTTGTAGCATCCGATATTACTCTGGTTACGAATGACCCGGTCTATTTATGGAAACTACCCCTACTTTTAGTAGATGGAGATGTGCACCTAGGAAATCGCAGAATATACCTACGTGTCGGCGAGTGTCGGATGAGATAGGGACCATGAAAGGATGTGATTCAATCAAAACTTTTCGGGCAATTCCTAATGCAGAAGAGAGATGCTAATAAGCTAACATTTCGAACATGGCTTCAATAACGAAAGAAGTTCTTTCTGATTTGAATCAAGAAATGAGATCTTGATCCGTTAAGTGCCTTCAGAACAACATGGACCCATTCTGTTGATTGCTTCTTTTCATTAACTCTAACTAACTGGTTTTTCGTTCTCACAGAATTAGGGAAATCGTTATATTCTGCTTCTTTCTTTTGACAAAATATACTGAGATAGGCTTGGAAATCCCTTCGATAGATAGGTGGCAAATTGACCTCTAAGTATGGACAAGAATGTGCGTGCCCAATCAAACACTACAATCATGAAAATACGAGTGTTCGTTAAAAGTATAAAATCATTATTTTATTATGATGTCTGAGAGAGGAAATAAATAAATAAAATGCTAAAATCTTCAGCCACGACACAAGTTGTGGCTAAAAGTAAAAAATATTATTTTATTGTTAATTAGTTAATGGCCAATAAATATTAAAAAAATTTAATTATTGACGACAAAATCATAGCTAAAAGAAAAAAATATAATACTTTTGGCAAAACTAAAATTGCCGAAAAAAAATTGGCTCGAAAATGTATATTCGTTCAACCTTTAGTGACAACACATCATGGCTAAAGGTTTAATATAAAATAATATATTCCAATTAACACTTAAAATGAAATGTAATTAGTTACTATATATATTTTTAAATAAAAAAAGCATTTTGGTATACACAAAACTAAAATTTATTAATCTTTATTAAATTTTATTAATATTTTTTTCTGATTAGATCGTTGAAAACTTAACAACAAGTTTAACTTGTATTCTTCATGTTTGTTATAAAATAATACGAGTCATGTAAGTCGTGTTAACGATAACCGAGATTATATATATGGTATAGGGAACAATATATGTACTACGAGATTATACATGTGATTTTTCATAATATCTAACGGTAATTAAGTGGTAGTTGATAACAGGGATTATACCTTTTGATCACGTAAGTCGGGTTAATGAAAATCGGAATATAATTGACAGTTGCTTAACATGTTTAACTTAAATAGTATCGGATGTGATAACACTTGTTTAAAAAGATGACGTTTTCAAAGTATACTTAGCTTTTTATTTGTATCATCAATATATTGAACGCTTTCTCAATGCATGCAATCACTAAAATGTAATGATTCCTTTACAATATACTTTAAGCGATAATGAATGTGCGATCTTCAATAATACATGACAGTGATTAATTAGCTAGTAACGAGAACCGTGATCACATAAGATGCTCATAAAGTAGTGATAATAATTGAATGGTAATGACGCTTGATTATATACAACAGTAAATCACACTCTATATTGTAATAACGAGAACCGTGATCACACATGATGTTTACACAAATCATGTAAATGATGGTTGATTCTATATAATAATAAACTACATTCCATATTGTGATATTATGGATGGGTTCAATTGTTACAATATTTGTGCTCTATAGGTTTCACGTAAATAGTCTCGGACGTGATAAAACTTCCTTCAAATGACTTAAAGTAGAATATTGTCCTCGGGTGTCACCTTGTATATGGTTTGTCAATACAATTGATTGAATAGAAAGGCACCGTGATAAGTCAGGCTTAGTGGAATTGTCTCGAATGATCAACACTTGCACTAGTGTCATACTATTCAATATAGAAAAATCATTGCATTTCGTACGTGATGTTCACACAAGTCAAGTTATTAATGATTGATGCCAGTCATACTTGATTCTATACTAGACACTATACACTATATTGTGATAAACATGAATAGCCATGACTTTGAATTGTGTCTAAAAGGCACGATTATTGCAATATGTTGTGTTTTTTTTAAGGAAAAGGAAATGGAGATGAGTAAAAAAGATTAGGAATTGGTCCAAAGCCACCTCCCTAGCTTGGTTTTGAAAAACCAATATATTGGGATTTTATACCGCTATTTGATTCACGTCTCAATGTACTTTTGCTTCTATTGTAATTACTTTTTAGATTCGAGGAATGCTCTATCCACTTAAATTTAATAAAAATGTTTTCACTAAATGATGTGTCATTGTAACTGTTACATCTATTGGGCAATTAAAAGAAGAGAAGTAATATCCAAAGTTAAATTTATCATGCCACATCATTTTGTGAAAACGTTTTTGCAAAATTTACGCGAATGTAACATTTCTTCATAAAATCATATTCATATTTTCAATACCAATTTTCTCCAAAGTGTTTTTTCTTATCTTCTAGAACTTTGGATTATTTATCTATATTTATATGTAAAATGCTTCGTATTTTCAATACTAATTTTATTGCAAGTTTTATCTTCTTGAACTTTGAAGTATTTATCTACATTTATTTGTAAAATGCAATTTTTTTCATGTTACAACCCCAAAAAATTATATATAAGCAACCAATAATCATGGATTATTACTCTCTTTACTTGAACGTTGAAGAGACAACCCACCATCATCTTTTATGGTCAACTATACTCGCTTTGCTGTCTCTTTTGTCTAAAACACACTGTCCCCCTTCATAGTTGATAGTTCATACTAAATATCTCATTTATGCATATATTTTGTTGTGTTCGAGATTATTCATATGTAATATTTAATGGAGTATTGTAGGTTTTTTTTCTTTCTTTATAATTTATCATTCAGTTTAATTTGTATAAACAAAAAAATACTATAAGCATCTTTCATAAACTAGTGTCAAAGATTTTGATATTTGCTAGTAGTAATGTTTTATTTTCTAAGTAATACGGAGTACATATGCAAGTTGAAAACCATTTGTTTTTAACTTTTTACCATTTGCAAGAGACTACTAGCTAGTACTATAACAAATAAGGGAAGTTTCCTATACACTGCAGTCAATATAGTCTTTTTTATATTAATAGAATAGAAATATGCAAAGACATATAGATACTCATCCACAACCACACATATCCACAAACGCATGCTAAACACATTCATATATATCACCACCAGCTACCTTACTCCTTTTTTACTATTGACTACCAGTCCAACACTAGCTACTCTTTCTGTAAGCCAAATTTCGCCCTCTTTTTGATAAAGACAGAAACATGATGTTTTCATCTGACGAATTTGATCACCTAAAAATACCCCTTGAAAATATCCTGATAGTCACCAACAACTTTGCTCACGGAAATGTCATCGGCACAGGTGTATTTGATAAGAGATACAAGGGACAGCTCTTGTGGTCGGGTGAGTTGATTGAAATCGATGCTCGGAGGTTTAATAAAGATGTAAGGGATGATGAAAAAGAGCAGATGTTTTGGACAGAGATTTCCATGCTGTCTAGTCTCAAGCATAAAAATGTGGTTTCTCTTGTTGGGTTTTGTGATGAGAATGATGAGAAGATCATCATTTTCAAGCTTGAGACCAAGGGAAGTCTTGGTTACCATCTAAGAGACTCGATGCGGTTGACATGGGTGCGAAGATTGGAGATATCTGTCGGTGTTGCGTATGCCTTGAGCTACATTCATTATGACGAGCCACGCGATTTCAGCGTAATACACCGGCTCATTAGCAGTAGCAGAGTTCTATTAAATGATGAATGGGAACCCAAGTTATCTGATTTTGAATCTTCCATGAAGATTGAAGCATCTAAAAGGCACAATTCATTTCATACTAATACACTTGTGGGTGTGAATGGGTATGGAGACCCAACATATCGTGAGACTAAAAGTGTGAACCACAAGTCAGATATCTACTCCTTTGGGATAGTATTGTTTGAATTACTGTGTGGTAGGGACTCAATTATTGACAGCGATAATAACAAGTATTTGGCTCCTCTTGCCATTACCCATTATAGAGAGAAAAGACTCGATGAAATAATTGATAGGGGTCTATGGGATCAAATGGACTCTCAATCAGTTAACATCTTTTCGGAAATAGCATATGACTGCTTGAATGAAGAACGATTGGAACGCCCAAATATTGATGAGGTTGTCAAGAGACTTGAGAGAGCGTTGGAACTTCAGCTCGAACATCAAAATGCGGTAAGACGGTTTTTCCTCTTCCATCATTCTTTAATAATAGGTATTACTATCTATTTGTTTGAGTTTATAACTGTATACACCTTCACTCTATCAGTTTACAGTTTAGCTAGACCCTATAAAACTCCTAGTACCTTATTAGCCTCTGATCAGTTTCACAATTAGACCATTCGACATACACAGATTATCCTGAATCAAATAGTATAATATTCTGTTTAACACACTTATAAGATTAAAGCATATATACCTGTCCAAACATCCAACTTTCTGATGTCCAAAAAGCTTGTAATTGCTCTGAAAAATAACATACAAGCCTTTGAAAGTATGTAATTGCCGTTCGCTGTAAAAAAACAGCATACATACATGTAATTGCTGCACAAAACAACATGGTTGATGTAAAAAACTGTTTCGGAACAGCATATAAAAGCTGTAATTACTGCTAAAAAACAACATACAAATATGTAATTGCTTTTACAAAAATGAGCATGTAATTGCTGCAAAAACTTGTTTCTAAACAGCCATGTAAAGGCTATGTCCAAACAACATACAAATGCTGTTAAAACAGCATATAAGCCTGTCCAAACAGCTCATCTTTCTGCTTTCCAAATAGCATATAGAAAGTGTATAAAAAACCATAAAGACCTGTGTAAACAGCTTTTAAAGCCTTTAAAAACTTGTAAAAGCAATGTGGAACACATATAAAAGATTTAATGACAAACCCAGCCGAATTATAGAAGCGGTAAAACCAGCGGGTCACACTGGGTTTGAATTCTTAAAACCGGTTTCTTTTGACCTGTTATCTAAGCGGAACCAGTTCGATCGGTCGAACTAGCAGGGTCGAACCGGTTTTAAAAATTGAAAAAGAAGACTGGTATAGTAAAAGTACTTGTTGATGTCTGTAAACATTTGTGAGCTATGACTACCCAACCGAGATTTTGGCAGGAAGTCCTGCAAACCTTGGTATTATGGGTCCCTTCTCAAATGCTTTGGAAAATCATTTTGTGTCTGAAACAAGAATGAGTAGTATATAACTGGAACGAGTGAGCAATAGCATAATCATTTGATTTCGAGAAGTCTATAGAAAGATTACTCAAACTCTAACAGATTTCAATATTTCGCTACAAGATGAAAAGCCTTGAAAAGTTAGATAAGACAACATGAAGAACCAAAACATTTCAAGTTAATAAGACCAAGCACTTCCAAAACTATAACTTTAAAGTACATTATATATACATTGAAGGCAAAATGCATAGCTCAACATATCTTAGAAAGGGATTTCATCCAACAGTTTGTAGGCATTATTATGCACTTCAATAAACTCCCTTTTTCTAACTCACATTTTTACTTGATTAACAGAAGGAATATGCTCACCTCAGAGTCTCCCTTGAAAATATCCGGTCTGCCACCAACAACTTCGCTCAAGAAAATCTCATCATTGAAAATAGGTTTGAAAAGAGATACAAGGGACAACTCTCGTGGTGCGGTGAGTTGATCGATATCCATGCTCGAAGGTGGTTAAATAAAGAACAACAACAGTTTTTTAGGGAGATTTTCATGCTTTCCCGTCTCAAGCATAAAAATGTGGTTTCTCTTGTTCGATTTTGTGATGAGAATGATGAGAAAATCATCATTTACAGGGATGAGATGGCCAGGGGAAGTCTCAGCCAATATCTTAGTGACCCGATGTTGTTGACATGGGTGCGAAGATTGGAGATATCTGTCGGTATTGTGCAAGCGTTGAGTTACATTCATTATGATGAGCCACGTGATTTCAGCGTAATACATCGAAACATTAACAGTGCGACAGTTCTATTAAATGATGACTGGGAACCAAAGTTATCTGATTTTGAACATTCTAAGAAGATTAAAGCATCTCAAAGGCACAATTCTGTTTATACTGATACAGTTGAGTATACGAATGGGTATGGAGACCCAACGTATATTGAGACTAAAAGTGTGAACCACAAGTCGATATCTACTCCTTTGGGATTGTATTGTTTGAACTACTATGTGGTAGGAAGTCAGTAATTGACAATCAAGATAATAAGTATTTGGTTCCAGTTGTCCTTTTCCATCATAGAGAAAATAATAAATGATATAATTGATCCAATACTATGGAAGCAAATGGATCCGCAATCACTCAAACTTTTCGTGGAAACAGCGCATGATTGCCTGAACGAAGAACAATCGCAACGTCCGAGTATTGATGAGATTGTCCGAGACTTGAGAAAGCCTTGGAACTTCAATTGGAGCGTGAAAATGCGGTAACACCTTGTTTCACTTTCATCATCGTGTCAACATAATTACTGTATAAAGTATTGATTTAGTTCTTTCACTTGTTATTGCAGTTAAATGAACACTCAATTGTTGCAGCCGATACAGCATCTACTCATCAGAAGGTAATTACTTGTTGAGTAAATTACATAAATTAAAAAGTCCATGTTTTTATCTAGACTATGAATATAATTACTCTTGCATTAAAGTTACAATTTTTGTTTATCTTACAGAATTTGTGTTGCATAAATAATCATTTCTAATTCTCATTTTTTAAAATGACAGCAATCCACTTTTGAAACTTATGCTTTTGGTTCGTCAATTTTAGTTTATAGATTAAAGTTTATTATATATATTTTTCCTGAGTTTTAGAGTTTATCAACTTAAATAAAAAATATAAACTCAACTACACATAGGCTCAGCTCGTAATTTTAAAAATAGTGCTTTATGAGTTTTTCAAAATATAGCCTGGTAAATAAGTAAACACAACACCACCTTATTAAAATCATACTCGGTAATATTTAACTACTAGATTTTTTATTTAGTTGCTTTTCATTTATCAATTACGTGAAAACAAATATATTTTTAAGAACCATGAATGAGTATTTAATTATAACGAGAATAAACTTACCCGGACTTTGTGCAGTGGTAATATTTTAATGGGTTAATTCCATATATACCCAATTTAAAGTCTAAAATGTCATATTTGTCCAACAAAAAATCATAATACCATATATACCCAATTTAAACACTAGAATTGTCATACTTACCCATTTTATTATTAAAGCAATCAAAAATTATTTTAAATTATTAAATACCCATTATACCCTTAATACAAAATTAATCACCCATATACATTATCAAGAGAACATGGTTTAATCATCCATATACAAAACAACAAAAGTAAAAAACCATAGCAGTACTCTTGTTGTAAAATCATATAAACGATAGACACATGTTGGAATGAGAACTCATAATGTTATACATAACAAACTATTTAATGATGGTGGGAATAATTTTGAAAAGCAAAAGCAAAACACCTAAAGAAGACAGAAAAGAAAATATTTTAAGTGAACATCATATGATTAAATCTTTTGCCAAACAACAACGAAGTAACATTACTTAATCTCAACGTAAACTACAAAAATGTTTAATATATTCTCAGACCTAAACAACATTTCAACCATGACGACCAATATATAAATAATCCAAATACATTCAAGAGGCCATCACACATAAGGCCAATTAAAAAGGATACAATGGGTATTTAATGATGTAAATTGAGTTTTTAATTAGTTTAATAATAAATTGGGTAAATGTGACAAATTTGATGTTAAATTTGGGTTTATATGACATTATGATTTTTGGTTGGGTAAATATGACATTTTAGTGTTTAGATTGGGTATATATGGAATTAACCCTATTTTAATCATGTCTGTTTTATTCTATTCGTTTGCATCAGAGTAAAATTTGAATTGCGACATCTATTTATCACATAGAACATTTTCAAATATTATAAAGAAAACACCCAACCTTCTATATATGTCTAGCTATGAATTATTAGTAATGATACGTGGTAATAATCATAATAGCGTTGTCATTTCTAATCTTATTGATGTGTTAAATCCGGTTTTAGTATTTCTAACTAATCTAACAAGAAATAGAGTAACTCTTACGCGCGGGTAGTGTACCCGATCGTGTATTGTATATACTCGATAAGACGAGGTCGATCGCAAGATTGACGGGTTAAGTTGATAAAATTAAAATGACAATAAATTTGTGAAGAACGTGCTAACCTATGTATTTCCCTGCATGTACCAATGACTCGATTAACCTGTTCAATGTCCAAGTGTATGCTCTATTAGTGATGTTATATGGAATAGACCTAGTTTGGGTAGCTAGAACCTAACACATATGTTTATTAGTAGCCAATTTGATGGGTGATAATGGTTTACTAATCTACACTCATTAAGTGCTCAATTAATCATTGAGATTCATTCTTGATACTAACTAATCCTAGTTTACTTAATGTTCACAATTATTTAATTTTAACCTAATAGTCTAGCAAGCGTTTATCCAATTAATGACATTTTCTATCCCTAATCACGCATATGCGAGATGTGTAAACATATGATTACCAATGTGAAATTACTTATTATTCAAAGCTCATCCGGTATGAATAAACTCAACAATTATCTAAAAGGGAATTCATTAAGACATGTAAATGGAGTCAAATAATAAAGATAATTGGTACTTTGTAGTTTAAGCCTGTGGATAACTTGTCGTCAAAGAAATAACAATAAAAAATAGAAAGAATGTTTTATTATGTTTGATACGCTGGTCCACTATCATTTAGCTTGCTATTACAATTATACAATAAAGAAATCTTTTTTACTTGATTTCCGACTTGACATTATGAGCCGACTAATCTCAAGGCAACTACTTGGATAGCCCGGAGTCGGTGCATGCTTGGTTTAAAATTGCGTTTTGCGATCCGATGCGCTCAAGGTCCCAAAGGCCGATGCATGATGCGTGATGCGAATGCGAGTGCAATTTAGACGCAATGCGTTTAGTAGTAATTTTTTTTAAAAAAAAAGTATATATTTATACACAGTTGAATTTTACCAAGTACCAAGTAAATGCAATAAACTTATTAACAAATTACTAATTCACCAGTTACAAGTTATATTAGTAAAAAAGAATCATAATTTACTCATAATTAAATCAATAGCAAAAGTCATTATTATAAAGTTTAATCAAAGTTGAACAAGATATAACATTTGCGTTGAATCAAAGAAATTAACTCACATTATACCTAATGATATAACATATGTGATTATTATAATCAAAGAAGAACATATGAGTATACAACTTCAATCACGCAACAGTACTATGGTTGTCAATGTGTGTTTTTACGGGCGTCATTTACTAAGGTCCTCATTAAAATAGTTAAGCATTGTATAAATGGTTTTATGTTTACAAATAAGCTCAAATTGCGCTAATTGCGACTATTGCTAGCATTACACAAGTGCGATAAATTGCTGTCAATTGCTAGCGCAATCTGGGATGGCCTCGCATTAGGTACCATGATGCGAAATTTCAAATGCAATGCAATGATGCGTGCAATTTGCGCAATGATGCACGCATTTTTAAACCAAGGGTGCATGTGAACCTTCATGGCCACATGAGGATTAATTTTCTCCCTGTTGGATTCGAACCCTTGACCTCCTCTTTAAAAAGCTGGCATTCTTACCATTAGATCACCTCTTGTAGTTAGAAGTTTTGAAGGTCGTATATATTTTTTGGTATATGATAAACATTAACAAACGTTGACATGTATAAATTGTATGCCCTTCAAACTAGCCGTCTACTCATGAATTTAACATTTTCAAAACAACTAAAATTACCACAAATACAAATGTTTTAGTATTAAATATAGCACTTAAGGCTACATAGCAAAATATACGATTTTTTAGTGAAAAAAATGGATGCATGACACGATAAAAAAGTGATATATTTTCAATTGAATGGTGTTAATGTGCATGAAAAATTGTGGAATATTATTGTCTTTGTTTAATCTATAATTTTGAAATCTGAGTAAAATCAACCCAATATTGGAATAATTCTTATTTTGAAGATAAAAATATAAGATATTTAACAATCGTAATTTTATGATTAGTTTCATAATTTCTTGTTTATTTTAGTATATAGTTTGGTACAAATAAATTGTGCTTTGGTTAATTTTAGTGATTTTACCAAATTTTTAATACGTGAGACTTGTATTAGCCATATTGCTATGATGAGTGTATCATGATGACTTGCTAATAAATTAATTTTTTTTTTTTTTTTTTTTTTTTTGATCAGCAAATTAAATGTGTTATTATTATGTTATGTTAGAATTTTTTATAACGATGATAATATTAAGTTAATATTCTTATTTACAAGTTTAAACATTGTATAAATTCGTTCCCATGAATAAAATTCAAGCTTTTAGTATGTGCGGGCTAAGATCCTTGGTATAATACAACACTAGTTCCTTTGTCTAATAAAAAGAAAAATAATACAATACTAATTAACCTGAAACAAATCAATTGAGGCTTTTGAACGTTTTCATATTCTATTAATTTCGTTCAGTTATAAAAACAATTTCTTTATAATTTCCCTCCCATCCTTACTAGCCTTTATGGGTGATTTATAACTCCACTATGTTGCAGGAGAAGAGCTTGGAACACTTGAAGATTGGACTTACAGATATAGAGTTGGCTACCGAGAATTTTGCTGAAAAATATTGCATTGGGTCAGGTGGATATGGTAAGGTATACAAGGCACAACTCGAACATCTTGATAGCAGTAACTGGTCTTCGATAGAAGGGGTGAATGAGTGTGATCTTCCCAAGAGACGAAGCACGGTAGCCATAAAACACATTTTCAATCCAGAAGGAAAGCAAGGGTTCATTACAGAGATTGAAAGAGTAGCTGTAAACATGACAATATAATCTCCCTTCTTGGCTTTTGTGATGAAGGTCCTGATCACATGATCCTTATATACGAGCTTGCATCTAGAGGAAGTCTGGAAAATTATATTGAAAGCGATGATAGAATAACTAATCTTAATTGGGTGCAACGTATAAAAATATGTCTTGATATAGCACATGGCTTGAAATACATTCACACCAACACGGATCAGGACAAACAAAAGATAATACACCGTGACATCAAAAGTGCGAATATCCTATTGGGTGATAATTTGGAGGCAAAGATTGCTGATTTTGGGCTCTCCAAAATCCACCCAATAGATCAAGAGGCCAGCACTCTCAATACCGACACGATCGCAGGTACAAAAGTGTATTTGGATCCAGAATATAAGAAGTATGGCAGATTAAATAAGAAATCAGACATTTACTCTTTTGGAGTAGTGTTATTCGAGATCTTAACCGGGATGTTGGCCTATGATCGTATTTACACCAAGGTCAATAAGAAGGGGATTGCACCCATTGCACGACATCATTTTGAAAATGGAACACTAATCAAAATTATTGATCACAAGATAACAGAAGAAGCTGATGGACAAGTCTTTGCTCGAAGAAAAGGACCCAACAAAGATTCTTTGGACATATTTTCAGAGATTGCATATCGATGTGTGGTAGAAACTCAAGCCCAACGTCCAACAATAGGCGGCGTCATCCATAAACTAAAAGATCGTTACAAGCACAGGTAAGTGATATTCTTATCCCATAGTAATATGTGACACTTCATGCATTCACTTTCTCGTAAGTTAGCTTATTCTTCTTCTTTTTTTTTTTTTTTTTTTTTTTTTTCATGTGAAACTGCATAAACAGAGTATAAACGCTCCCATGTGAAACTGCATAAACAGAGTATAAACGCTTTTTGATTGCTGAATGATTCTTACTCAGAAACAATCCATGTTCTAAAAACCTTAAAATGATCAACACATAAAACATCGGTTTCAAACTGATGGATCCACAATAAAAAACAAGCACATAAAACCATCTATCACAAGCCCTCATTATTCACTTTAAATTATATGAATCCGAAGTTTTCATCTTAGCGGAAGAATTAGTCTTTGAGCTTTTGATCCATACAACTGGAACACCAATATATAGTCTGCAACAACATTAACCCATAAACAATTCTGATGCAGTAAATCAGACAATTCTTTGAATCATGTTCAGTATGCAAATTGTATTGCAGGCTTATTATAACATTATAAAGAAGCATGCACTGATTTATCTTCTCATTTGCTAAAAATAAGACATTTTGCCCAATACACCTTCAACGAAACATAATAAGCTGAATATTTGAGTTTAAGGATTTCATTATACCTAACCCAGAAGAACCTTTTAAATACCTTAGAACTCAAAATCTACTTTCAAGTGTAAGGTTTAGTCAAAGTCTGATAGATTATTTTACCCACCAATTTATTAATATTCTGTTATATAACTTGGCTCGTTTGCCTTAGTCAATTATTTGTAATTAAGCAGTATTTACTTCTATAGGAGTTGTAGCAAGTTTAAAACCTAAGAGAAACTGAAACTAAAAAATCAAAATAACAATTTAAAGGAATTTTAGATAGTAATCTGAAAGGTTTTAATGGATATTTAAATAATAGTATGTCCGGATTCGAACTCGAGACTTCGGGATTGCACACATTACGTATGAGAATTGATGTACATAATTAATATAAATAAAACGTTATTATTATTAATTATTAATCACTAAATAAAACATAACGATAGTTAAATAATTAACGAGGTTTGGTTAACGGTCGTTAAATATTAACTAGAAGGACTAAGAATGAAATTAGATGTCGGAAAGTTCTAGAATCCCTTTTGGGATTGAATGGCGATCGGTGGGGGTTTCAAACCCAATCCCACTCAAACTTGGACTCAAGATATGTTAACTATAAATACAAATCAATGTATTCATTATTGACTAACCTTGGATTACTTTGATAACCTAATTTCTCTCCTTCTCCTCTCCTCTTTGTGTGGCGGTCGAACACCCTCATCCCCAAGGGTTTTCGATTTTGCTTATCTCAAAGATAAAGTGTTTGGTTTATTAGTGATTCAAGGAACTAGCTTCTCCACATCAAATCGCTATTAGTACGTGTGTACGAGAACGAAGAACAAGCACACTTGAGCTTGTAATCCTTGGTGGTCGATTTTTTGGGTTGGACGATTTGTGTAAACCCTAAACTAGGGTTTTGGGTTTTGTTACTTGATCACATAATCGTTTGATTGCTTGAATTGCTAAAAGGTACGCACTTTCTTGTTTGGTTAATTATTTACATATATTATTCCTATAGTCTTCCGCTGCTTGCTTTGATGATGTATTTGTTTTATGTATAATTGTTATGAGTATAAAATTCCAACATAATCCATTTCTATTTTCTTTTTTTACTTATCTAATTGATCGACTGTCCAATGATTTACAGGAAAAAAGCCAGAAGGAAAACTTCAAAATGTCACTTGAAGACATTAAATCAGCCACACAAAACTTTAGTGATGACAATATCCTTGGAAAAGGAGGTTTTGGGAATGTCTACAAAGGAGTAGCTTCTCATGCTAATGGACATACCATCATTGCTGCAAAGCGGTTGGATAGGAGGTTATTTGGTCACAGAGAAGCTGGATTTTTTAGAGAGCTAGATATCCCTTTGAAGTATAAACATGAGAATGTTATTGGTCTTGTAGGCTACTGTGATGATGAGATTGAAAAAATCATTTTGCATGAGTTTGCATCTAGAGGAAGACTTGACGGGTACTTGAGTGACGCAAGTCTTACATGGGTGATCTGACTTAAAATATGTATCGATATTGCAAGCGGGTTGAAGTTTCTACATGCAACTGATGTAAATCAAGTAGTGATACATAGGGACATCAAAAGTAGCAACATTCTACTATTTGATGATTGGAAAGCAAAAATTGCAGGTTTTGGGCATTCCTTGGTATGTCCAGTAAATCAGGATATAGAATATGTCATCGATGATGCAGCAGGAACTATCGGCTATTGTGATCCACTATATTCGAAAACACACATTTTAACTAAAGAATCCGATATATTTTCATTGGGTGCTGTTTTATTTGACATATTGTGCGAAACAATCATCTATAAAACTAGATGATGAGTATCTATTTTGCCCTTTTGGCTAAAAATCGCTATCAAGCAGGAAAACTTGATCAGATAGTGTTTGAGGGTATAAAAGAGCAAGTTGATCCACAATCATTTGTAACATTTGCAAGAATTGCGTATCAGTGCTTACATCACAAGAGAAAAGCGGCCAAAAGCAGGTGAAGTTGTGATACAACTCAAGCGAGCACTGGAATTCAAAGTAAGTTTCCATAATTTCATAAAACTTCAAAACCTTATGATTCATATGTATCTATATTATTACATATAAATTTTGTGATATAAATATTTTATCTCAAAAAATAATTCAACGATTTTACCTCTTTTTACCTCAGTTTCTTGTCAATTTTTTCAGAATTTTTGAACAAAATTTACAGTTTAACGTAACTTCATAGTTCACTTAAGCTGTGAAGATAACTTTATTTGATTTTTTTTCCAGCGATTTTACTTCTTTTTACCTTTAGTTTCTTGTAAAGAAATTCATATCTTTTTGAGTAAATTCTAGGTTTAAAGTTAACTTCACAATTTATTTTTACTATGAAGTTTATAAAAACTCAAAAAAATTTCATCAGTTTTACTTCTTATTATTTTTAGGTTCGTGTTAACTTTTAAAATTTTATAACTACTTCACAATAGAATTTTAATATGAAGATAGTTGTTTTCAGTAAATTTATATGTTATAACCTCTATTTTATTGCCAAAATATTTAGACATTTTCAAGTACATTTAATTTTAACAATAACTTCATACTTCATTTACCATTGAATTAAAAGGGCGTCACTAACTTCTCCTAATATATCTTTACTACATATAAAGATAAAAAAACATTTGCTTAAAACTTATAAAAGGTAACACAATACTTAATTACAATTTAAAACACTAACTTTCTCCACTGTCTATTACTCCACATCTATATATTAAAAAAAAATACACATACGAATTAACGTTACTTTACGCCGTCGCCGCTATGCGCGTATAATCGTTTAGTATATAATAGAATGTGTTAAAAATTAACTTAGTGGAACACGAGTTAATTGTTTGTCTAAAATAAATATACAGGAGGATCATGATCTATGGGAGTCCAAATTGCCCTGAGACTATAAAGAAATAATTCGGATGTCAAAGTGTCCAATCTATTCTACCAGAAAGAAAGAGGAACTTTGCGACAATTTTCTAAAGGAATCCTCCTTAACCGAGGACAAAGTGGTAATGAGTTCATTCTCGTATCTCTGTTGTTTTGTGTTTCGTGTGTTCAATCTATCTTATATCTTTTGGGAATAGTTCAACATACACTTGAATTTAAAGCATCATAAAATTTGAGTCGATTTGTTTTTTGTTTTGTTTTTTTTTTTTTTTTTTTTTTTTTTGTGTTTTTTGTGTGTGTAATAGTGGCTATCATGCAACAATAATGGAGAAAGAAATGAAATGGTATCGGCGACAACATTTTCGTACATAGACAGTTCTCCACATAAGTGGAAATCTCTTCCAGAATCAAGGCTAGTCTCTTTCTTTCCACCATTTTTGATAAGTGTTATTATAACCATTGTTGTTAGATTTGTATATTTATTAAACATTACATATGTGTACATATGCATTGTTGTTAGATGCATTGTTAGTTAGTTTAGCGTTAATTATTAGTTCACAGCATACCTATGTATTTTTCTGCTTATGAGTGGTGAATTCAAGAGTAATGCTAATGTGGTTCATTTATTTAGTTGAGGAAATAAAATAAAGTGTTAAAGGGTGTATTGGTTCGGTCGGGTCAATTTAACACAAGTTTCTTTGTTCGGGTTGGGACGACGGTTATCGCTTGGTACATACAACTAAATCGTTTTACATATACTAGTGTTGCTTTATATCTCCATGTATTGGTTCCTCCTTATCCTCAACGTTTGTTGTTTGATGATCATATGTAAAGTAACTAGATGATTGGATCTTTTGTAAGAACATTAACATATGGAGAAAATAATAAATTAATAAGATTTAAACTGTTAAAATTATAACATTTCTACTTCATAATTACATAATTTGGGCCTAAGTAAAATTGAAACTTAAAAAACAAAATGGGGCATATATTCGCCCATGTATCCCTTAAAGTTTCTATTTTTGAAGAGGTTTCTAGGAATGACACACGAAAGCATGGATTCGCCCTTGTGCTTAGAGTGTTATGAATGATATAATTGGTAAAATTCTTGGAAGGTACTTTCTGCACATCAAAAGGAGATGAGTAGATGTTCAGTTTTCACCAAAGAATCTTTTTTTGTTTTGAATTGGATTATCATAGGCCTCTGATGAGCAAGAAATTAGTCGATACACACATTGGCAAAGTTGGTATTTTTGTTTCTTTTTTGGCAACTCCCCCCATATAATAACACTAATTAATGGGTAATAATCTGAGTGGGCCAACTCAAATTCTGCGTCCATTAGGTTCGTATATGAAGATGGTAGAATTTGAATATAATGTGTCTCAGGTTCTAATTTCCTTGTCCTCTGTTCTCACAGCTATAAATGATTATGTTCTTGTGACCATAATGATTTATATGAGTATTGACACAATAAATCTTAATATTGAGAATTTGAGATGTAACTCTTGTCTTAGAACATTGAATTTATGTCAAATTTTGCGTCGAAAATAATTGTAAATCCAAATGTAGTAGTGTATATTTTGGAAATAAAAGCTATGATGATTGAAACCAGAATAATATGTGCAGGTTTGAGACATCAGTGGAGATGTTCGATATTTCCAACTTGAACATCGAAATCAAGACAAAACCTCAATTTTCATCTCCTAATGTTGATTACGGGGCCTTTTTAGTCTTCAAATTTTTTGATTCACCAAAATTTTCAAGTAAACCTATGTATGTTAACCTTAAGTTTAAAAAGGGGAATGAAAGTCAACATGCATATTTTGCAACATGGAGAGACAAAGAGTGGATGATGATTGAGTTGGACCGATACTCGAACCAGAAAGAGGATGTTATGTTTGAGTTTCTACTGGAGAGCTTTTCAACCTACCAGAATAGAGATAGTGTGATTTATGTTGAAGGCATTGAATTTCGAGCCATTGAGAAGGTAAATTTAAATATATTCCTTTGTTGTGTTCTAAATTATTGTTTACAATATAGAGTAACTGAAAAACCCGTCCTTATGGTTTGTCCGCTCACGGACGCAATCACTATAACTTTGAAAGTGCATGCTAGAGTTTTGGGAACTTCGGTTCACTTTTTGTCCCAGGCAAAGTGAAATGATTGAAAGACTCTCATTTGGGTAGAAAAAAGTCAAATATGGGTATCCAAGTCATTTTACTTTGGACGGGACGAAAATTGAACCGAAGGTTCCCATGAACTATGCCTGCACTTATGATGTTATTGGGATTGTGCTTGCGATCCGGGCAAACCACGTGGACGGTTTTTGCTATTTACTTTATATTTTATAAAACTAGTGGATGTATGAAAAAAAAATATAGATTCTACTTTTTTTTTTTGGGTAAAAGGTTTTTACACCCGGTGAATGTATTACATCAAAAAATGTTTTAAGTACATAGGATGCAGGTGAATCCCGCATCTCAGCCCGTTACATAGGCTGTAAAGCTAACATAACAAAACACTACTATTACAATAACGTCTAGTTTGACTACAATTTTAATATTAAGCGTATCACATAATGCCGGTTGGTCTTGATCAAATCTTCACGTTCATAATCGTCATATGGATCTTCATCATAATCCTCTTTCTAATGCTCATACACGCTCTTGTTCGATACCACTTCCACCTTTTGAATTTTTTGAAGCCGGAAGTTCGCGGTGTCGTCATACACGTCTTCCACGTTAGTCTCAACTTTTTTAAAGTGACATGGAAGATATGTATGACTAAACTATGAACTTCATATTCTATATTCTAAGTTGCATACTTATAACATGATTTCTATACTGGTGAAACTTGAAGACATTGAAAGTTGGTGGAAGCCCATAAGTCTTGAAACCAAACTTGATGTGGATCAACGCAACATTTGCCAACTATGTTTAAAAATTTATTTAAGAAGTACACAAACTACGAGGACATCATCCGGTCCGGCGAGTAAGCGAGAAGAAACTTCTCATGCTTTACGCAAAAGCAACTATATTCAAATTTTAAGCGTGAATCTTTATAGTTCAAGAAGGTCAACTGACTGAGGTTTGATTTTACGAACAAACTTTAAAACAATATTAATTAACAGCTAAGCTAACCTATAAATATCGTTATCAAATAAAATATCATAGATTTTGTGAATAGATGGTTGAAAAGCTTTACCATATGGATTTAGTTTTTGTGTCTCCAAATGACTTTTTTAAGATGTATCTAACCATATTATAAATGTCACATGCAGATTTCGGAAGGTGTGCGAGCTTTTACCACAACAAGTATTCCATATCAAATGCACAATTGAAAGTCAAATGTTATCACCCGATCTGAGTACATTTGTTACATTGTGTTCAAGATTTCAAAAAATGCCACGGCTGCATTGTCCGTGAAAGTCTGTGATTTAATCCACCAAGAAAATAACAAGGCTGAATTTTTCTATTTTATTACCCAAGCCCACTGAATATAAATGATTTTACTCGGGTTCCAAAACAAAGGGAAGATGGATGCATGGAGATTCAAGCTGTTGAAATTTAACTCAACGTGACCTTGAATGACTCTTTTTCGATTAATATGAAATTTACAAGTCTTGAAGGACCTTTATCGGCCTCATTGTATGTGGCCTCGAGTTTTAACCTTGTAAAGACATCTCGTGGTATCTAGCTAGTATCTTTATGATTTTACTTCATGTATCGAAAAGGTTCTTATTGTTGCACCTAGACAATAATAAGAATTACGTGTGAAGGTTTATCTTATGCATGTTTTATGTGAAAAGCAAATTGGCTTTTTTTTTGAGACATTTACAAGGATTGTGTTGGACTCATAGTTCCGACTTTCAAACGACTACCAAGTTGATCTACAAGTGCAAAATTTGTTGAGTTTTACTAATCATAACAATTACAAAAACTAGTAAACATCATCAAAGCATGCAATGGAAGTAATAGAAATAATACTTGTAAATTAATTAACCGAATTAAAAGAACATGCGTTAGCGAATCAAGAACACACGATATCAAAAACAAGGAACAAAACCCTAAACCCTAAAATTAGGGTTTATGCAATTCGACCCAATTAAAGTCGACCTCCAAGAATACCAACACAAGTGTATTGGCACTTCGTTCTTGTACACACGTATTAGTAGCGAATCAATGAGAAAAGCTAGGTTCTTGATCACAATAGATTAACCAAGCATCTTTGTTATGCTCAAGGTGACTCGTAAATCCCTTACAATGGGGATTCATTTCGTCGACCAAGGACAAGAGGAAAGAAAGAAGAAGTTTGGCCTTCTATTGAAATCTAGTGTCCCCAAGGATGAATACATAGGGATGTATTTATAGCCTTATGGTAGATGTCAAGTTTACTATAGTTTTCGATGTGGGATTCTATAGTTTTCGGCCAAAACAAGCCCAAAATAGGATTCCTAAAACCTTCTATTGGCTTGTTAACATTTCTTCATATACCGTTGACATTTAACGACCGATAATCAAAACTCCGTTAAATCCCAACTCTCATTAATTGTTTTATTCGTAATCAAATAATTAAATACAACGTTTTATATATTAATTATTTATACATTGATTCTCATACGTAATGTATGCAATCCCGAAGTCTCGAGTTCGAATCCGGTCATACTAATATTAATAATTGTCCATAAACCTTTCGGCTCCACTTGGATATTACTTAATATAGTAATGACATTGGTTAGTCTAGCTTTAACACGTAATGCCCCGGATCGAATCGAGTATGGTCTCTGGAAAAACCATTTAATGATTCATCATTTTACTTATCCTTTTACTTCTAATACTTCATTAGCGTGAATATGGAGCGAGTCATTTCACAAATTAATATTTAGTTTCTCGTTATATCCGATTGAACAAGATTACCAAATAATCGAGCGTATTCGAGATAGATCTTGGGTAAGGCCTTACGGACATCTTGCCAATCCTACAAGGGCCCAAATATAGTATTATGCTTTGAAACAAATTCAAAGGAACAAATTCTCTTGACTACAAACATAACTCATGAACTTTGTAACACTTCTGAAAATAGCCCTTATAACTACCAGTTACGGATAGCGTTAGACTATCTCACACAAGTGCACTACATTCATATCAGTTATCTGGTATCTCAAGTCTGAGGATAAACACTTCATGATATACTTAATGACAAAGATCCAAAAGTATCATCATGTAAAGTTGGGATGAGTCATATATTCAATTCATTGAATTATCATGTGAATTTGGCATGTCCCACGTATCAATATACTTAAAAAGTATATTCTACCAAAACTCAGATTTATCTTAATTCAATGACATTCCCACATCATTGTTCAACAACGGACATTTAGAATAACATAAGTTAATCACAGATTAAACATGCAAATATAGGATATAATATTAAGAAGATGAAAAATAAACATATATAAACAATATTTTATTTCATTTAAATAATATTTGTTCATAACATCCCTTATCCAAATACTAAATAGATCAATGCATGATAATACTGGTTAATGAATTATGTCTCAAGTAATGACAATCATACTTGTTGACAAGGCATAATTTCAACTAACTTTGATCTATCGGAATTTTGAGAATACTTATTTCAAGATTTCAACTAGTGAAGTTCTTGTATGTGTGCATTCAAAATATTTTGATATTGTCACATAATATTTCATAAAGTATGTGACATCCTCAACCACCAATTTATGACAATCAAACTTTCAAACAATTTTAGAGTTTAAAGCATTCTAATTCTTTATTGTATAATGCAACTATTCTCTTGGTTGAGCACAACTAGTTCACATGGCCATCCATAAGGATGAAATCCTCCAATGACTAGTATTGAGTGTCATCTCAATTATACCATCATCATTGTATACAAACAACAATATGCTCTTTAAAAATTTTGTAAACTTCAATATCTACAGTGTAATGTTTGATGCCTTCCAAACTTTCAAGTTTGTTGGCTATGACAATTACGCAACAATTGCTGTATTGCTCATCAATAGAATTTTGAGAGCAATTCCAGGCTGAGGAATGTAATTCTAGATTCAAACATATTCTATTAGAATATTCATTACACTAGTTATCTAATAACTTCATTAGATATCAATGTTGTCAAATAATCTTGCCTTTCAAGCATGATACAACAATAACATGATGTACATGAAAACTCCTAGTGTCAAACAAAGATTTAATTCATCTTCTACATATCCATTTTCCAAATGATATATCATGTTCTATTAGACTCATTTATTTCACCGCACATATTTATTAATAATAAACATATATTCCAAGGTTGTATGTCTTATTTTATGAATCTTTCAAGTGAAGTTCCATTCCAAACTAAAACTTAACATTTAGCTTAGATGGAATGTTACTACCCAAAACATAAAAGATTTAAAGAAAATAAACATAATACTCCCATTAGCTTTCAGGAATACTTAGAAATTATCTTATTTTAATTTTAAACCAAAACTTGGATTTAATAGGTAAACATAAGAATCATCTCCTAGATGCATGCATATATCCATTTATGGATTCTTGTCGTTTGTACATTTCCAAAGATTATGTGAATTCATAAAACTCCTTTGTATTACTTATCGTCCTCGCAAAAGTAATCACACAACAAACACTTTTTGATATTCATTGTCAGATTTCATATAAATGAAATTAAGTATGACAATCATAATCATTATATATTTAATGTGTCAAGCAAAGAATATTCAATCACAGTTAATCGCTTAAGTGTGATTAATAATCTTGTCACAAGCCATGCATTAAACACATGTACAATTTTGTCCATATGATTTTTACACAAAAAATTTAAACCACTAGGGTTTTCCTTCCTTTGAAGAAACTCATCTTTATTAAGATAAATCAAGTTTCCAAAGTTGATTATCTTTTTGAACAGCATCTTAACATTCATAGTATGAATAATTTACCACAATTCAATATTAGGTAATGTATCGTTATGATTAACAGGTTTACAATGATCCTGTAATTCATATTACTCATCATATCAAATATCTGAGATATCCTTGCGGATCTATGAATGAGAATTCCATCATTTTGAGGTCTATCAAATTTGACCTCATCATGATATTCACTAATATGTTTTAGAAGATTATGTGTTTTGTAATTGTAATTTAATCTCTTCAAGATCTAAACAAAACTCCCACTTGCTTTTGTAATTTAAAAACTATCTATAAATACTTTAGCAAGTAGAACAACACTAAATTGTTTTCTTTTGGGATATTACAAAACACATTGACAGTTCGTAAATCTTGTTCATTAATAACCTACTCCATAAGTAGTTTTAACAAATCAAAACTTCAATATAAGACTCAATGTGATTCATCACATTCCATACTAAAATGGTGTCTTATTAATCTTCTAGGTT
Source organism: Chrysanthemum lavandulifolium (assembly GCA_022545495.1). Lineage (NCBI taxonomy): Eukaryota > Viridiplantae > Streptophyta > Magnoliopsida > Asterales > Asteraceae > Chrysanthemum > Chrysanthemum lavandulifolium. The sequence continues at coordinate 275,845,890 of CM040240.1, read as the reverse complement.
TTGAGTTTATTAAGTATATCCAGTCAATACTCAATTTTCTGACCTTGATAAATTTTGGAAGAAAAGAAGATATAGTTATCTTGAATCAAACAACGTAAAAAATGTTTGATTCTTCTAACTGAAAATTTCATATACATACAATATTTCATTAGATTTAATATTGTAAGACAATCTAACAATATGTAAGATAAACTTATTCCATTTGGCTTACCTATTTACCAACTAAGTCAACTTAATGGTATAATAGAATATTCAAGCCAATTGCATGTTTTATAACATAAGTATTCTTTAACCAAGTCAAAAGACATAATAGTTATAATATCTTACTTTATATTATTAGGTCTTTAAAAAACTTCATGTTTGTGAGTTTATACAGAAACACATAACCATGTATAATTTAAAGTAATTATGAACACCACGCCATGGTTTCAATTAACTTGTAGGATCTTAATATTTATGTTGTTTGATGATTCGGGTGGTCTAGGATGATGATAGTATATGAATGCCATTGTTAGAGAGATGAAGAGAGTAGAGAGGGAATTCTAGAGAGATAAACAAAAGTGTAAAATATTAGATTAGAACTTCCAACCCTCTACCTTGGGAGGTAGAGGGTATTTATAGCTACAACCTAAGCGACCTCTGACTGTGGATCGGTATACGGTGGGTAAAGACCGTCCTTCCTCCACGATGAAACACTCGCTAAACTACGCTACTAACTAACTAATTAAGTCTTGAATAACGTAAATAACTACAAGTCTACGAGCTAACATATGCTAGACTATAATTGGGGTGACCGACACTTTAACATGGAATTTTCTAATTCTAACAATCTCCCCTAAGGAGGTCACCCCATGATTTACATTTTGAATCCTAGCATTCTATTCTTGACATCGTTCTTGAGCTCGTGAACTTCAATTCTTCAATCTGCAATCTTGTGCATTAGTAGCGATTCTTCAAAGTCCGATTATTTTGTACTTTCGGTGGAGGTCTTTAAGCGATCCACATCTTTGATGATCTTGAGCTTTCATTGAGATCATCGACCACGATAAATCTCTCGGATCATCCATAGTAGTGTTGCCTTCATGTGATGTTGTGACTTTTGGACCGACATGCTCACACTTTTGCATCATGACATCTTTCCATCGAGTAGCGGAAGCTTTCTTGGTTCATGATATTTGCGGCGTGGCGGAAGAATAGTATGAAATATCAAAGCCGAGTTATGTAGATAAGCACCGGTCATGATTTCTTCAATTTAAGTGTGGATCTTTGTGAGCATGCGGCATTGGATTGACCGCTCAATTACGATCACCGCAACCGTCAAATGTACCGCAAACAATAGTTAGCAATAAAACACGAAAGTGTCTTTGAACACTTCGTTGAATTGAGTACTGACCCACGGTTCCCGTTGATCGGTACAAATCTTGCTGTGATCGGTGGGATTCCTAAGAATCTCCTTGACGGGGTTTAGCGACTTCTCTGGCCGTTCTCAAGCGGAGCGTCTCAAAGAAGACAACACGGAGTGAGTGAACGGTAATTGAGATTCAGCGATTGATGAAAAATGATTCGAAAAACAATCGCGTGTTGCTTAAGATGAAAGAGTTTTGCAATCACGACGAAGGTTTTATGAGAAAGATCAATTTTCAATCAAAAATACTTTTGAATTTGAAAAAGAATACACACTCAATGTGCAAGAGAAAGAAGATTTGCACATCGAGCGGTTTTCAAAAGTATTTTTTCAATCGAGATACTTTTGTGTTTGAAAACATAAGTACACATTCGATGTGCTAGAGAAAAGAAGATTTGCACATCGAGCGGTTTTCCAAAAGTATTCGTCAATTCATTTCTGGACCAAGGTTGATTCACGAGTGAATCGCCCCATTGTTTCTATCCAGTTGTCACAAGCTTGATCTTTAGAAAAGATCTCACATGCCACCTACCAAGAGCTTGTTTGATGTTGGCTCTAGAAGGCTTTCCATCTTCATCGTGAATATGTTTGCATATCACTCAGATGTTCTGGCAATACCACAAGGATAATGCGTAGGACTCTCAATATATACTTACTTTCCACATTGTGTGAACCAGCAAGTCTTCATTAATATAGTGTCCTAATGAGATATTGTGGATAATCTCTTGGCTCTAGACTCAATGTGCACATTTGGTTCCTATGCCAGAGACTAGGGAGAGGGTCTCCTTCTTCAATATCAACAATCTTTAAGAGAAAGTCGATAGATAATGTAGGTGCCCCGTGAGAATGAAACAAGTCCTTTTAAGAGGAACTTGAGTAGTTTAGGAAGTTTAGTGCAGTGCGTCACTGGGTCCATGACGTCTTGTCTTCAATACCGGCGTTACCTTAGTAAACACCGGTAGCATATGTATTGAACCAGTTCTTGCCCTAAGGTTGAATTATTGGAGGGCTATTTCTTTTCACCCTTTTCACATTTAATTCTTTTCATTCTTCAACCCCTTGATGCTTACGAGACTTCATAACTAGAACCTTGTTGGGTTTATTCGATTACTAGCTCATCTCGATCCGCACTCTTCCCATATTCTCATTTTCTCGTTTTTCAATATTCCTAAGGACTCTACACTATCTAGTGAATTGTCACAGGAAGATCCCTCCGATTCTGGCGGATCGTGGGAACAAATACCTAACCTTACCATCCTTATAACTCCATACATAAAGTAAAATGGTCGGTCTTTTGGTACAGTTCATTCTTTCATGAAACCAATTGGAAAATCATTTGGAAAATCAATCAAGGTACTTGTGATATAATATCAAAGCATTTTGTACCTTAATAGTTTTGATCATTTAGAAACGCTCCTCCTCAACATGTGCATATGATTTTTAAATTGTTTATCACATGGAGGAAAGAGTTCTTTTGAAATAATTTCTTTGAAATAATTTCTTGATCACATTTTCCTTAGAAAAAGCCATTTGATTTTCTTGGTAAAATTCTCCCCCTCAATATGTGCGTAAGATATTTTAAAAACATTTTTTATCACATAGAGGCAAGAGTTATTTTGGAGCATATCCACAATCAAAAGCCATTTAAGAAACCTTTTGAAAGCTCAATCAAGGTACTTTATAAATCTCTTTAAAAAACTTTTTGTACCTCGATAGTTATGCTCCCCCTATATATGTGCTTCGAGATTCGAAAGCATTTAGCACATATGAGAGAAGCGACTGCACAATTAAATCAAAGCGATCACCTTTTATCAAATTTCATTATTAAATCACAAATTATCCCCGATCAAAAATATCAAACCCTTTGAGATTTTGGATCCCAAGTGATTTAATTAGGTTTAGAAAACATGGGAGAAAATGTGGCCTTGTTTAAATACTCATCTGGTTTTTGTGGATAAATCCTCCTCCTCAACATGTGCATTGTGTATTTGAAATCGTTTGGCACATGGAGGCAGGAGTGCCTTTGAAGGACTAAAATCAATTCCATTCAAAACACATTTGAGATTTAAATCACGATCTCTCCCGCGATCAAAATAATTCAAACCATTTGAGATTTGTGATCCCAAAAGATTTAAATAATTTAGAAAATTTTGGGGAAAGGCATTGGCAAGATTCAATTTTGAAAGATGAGATAAGGACCATTTAAGACATTAAAGATTGTTAGTGTCGGTATGATAGTTTTAAGAGATCTTTTAATTAAAACAAAACAATTTCACAATCAAACAAGAACAGAAAAAGTTTCATTTTTGAAAGACCTTGATTCAAAAGAAAAATCATACCATGACATAACATTAAATATTTAGATCACCACATAATTTCGTACAAACGGACTCTTTTGAAGATATATTGTTTGAAAATATTTTAAATTAAATCACTCTCCCCCTCAATCGATGACCGAAGTTGATAATTGAGTGACTTAAATTTTGATAAAATGAAGTCCGGTGATTTTCAAAAATTAGTCCAATTTATTTTCAAAACAATATTTTTCCATTTTCAAAACAATTTTATACAAATTAACTAAAATTGTTTAAAAATGGTATCCTGCACAAAGATACATTAGTGGTTGAGAAGCTTCCGTTGTTGTTGCTGTAAGGTTTGGAAGAAAAACCATCTGCTGATGTAGTGAGACTTCTTCTACGTTGCATTATGAATGCCGCGAGGTCAAATTAAGCTCGTTTCTTCAATCACTTAGAAGAAAACCATCTGGCGATGCGGTGAGACCTCTTACGTTGCATTTATGCCAACTCTCCATAGAAGTCCAATTAAGCTCCGTTTCTTCATTTGTCAACCCAAGATATAGTTACCATTTCCTTTCGGCATCCAATCATCTTCAATTGTGGGATCCGGATTGGGAACATTCTTATATACCAATATACCTGCATATGTTAGTGAAAACACATACAAATATATGGTGGTCGACATCACTCAAACAACAATCGACTAATAAAAGTCAATGCAACATATCAATCAGATCATTTAAATGTATGGGAATAATGAGTTCATCAAACTCTAATCATCTAATCCTAGCAATCATATCCTAGGCACCTAGTCCTTCAACATAGGTTAACATCATTTTTAATTAAGCATATTAGGATAATTAAGAAAGCTCGTTAGAAGATATAGATTTGAAAATTTTCTCCCCCTCAACCAATAACTCATTTTATAAAAGATTTTAAAAGTGCTGAAGTCATTGATTGAGTTTCCAAATTTTATAACGACTCTGAATCTGATTGTTTTCAAGCAACTCATTTTCCACCATTTTGAAAACAACAAATATTTTTCTGAAGAATTTTAGACGGAAAAACATTTGTGTAGGAACAGCAGTCCTTCGACATACTTTCCTCAAATAGTTTTAGGATAAGTGCACGATATTTTGAAAATTGTTTAAGCATGACCTTTCCTTTCTTGAAGACGGGTTGCTATACGAAATAATAGCAAACCGTGGTTTAAGCTCGGGTCACGATCTCAAGTAGCGCAAGCCATAGTTTAAGCACGGGTTACAATCGAAATAAGCGTAAGCCATTTTTTTTTTTTTTTTTTTTTTTATTTTTGGGACATGTTTAGAAAAGAATATTTACACCTCCTGCTCGAACTTCATCTATGGTCCCGTGCCATTATTGAATGACATTTCTAAGACCGTAGATGTTATCGATACCAGAAGACATGTCATGAGAAACAATATTTTTGGTATTTTTAAAATTTTCTATTTTTTATGGGTTTTTGTTGGTTTTATATTTTTCTATTTTCTTTTTCTTGGTTTTATATTTTTGTAGTTGGTTTTTGAATAAATATATACAATGATAGAAGATGATATAGTAAAAGAAGATGATGATCTGATCTTAGAGATAAGGATATCGAACGACCCGTTGTAGAAGATAGAAGTCATCATCCTAAAACTTTCACCACCAAAGCTTCCAAGACTCTTGAATCGAAGAGAGAAATTGAGCCACTTGAAAGTGAGACTTTGCGACTTCCCCAAACCGAAAATCCTTATGTTGAGTGATTGAAGCTATATTTCAAGCTTGCCTTAGCAGTGCCGAGAGATGCACACCATAATCATAAATCTGTTGGAATCGCTCTAACTCGTAAATGGAGCGACATTGGCGGGATTACATTTCTATCTTTGTTACCTCAAACACAAGGGCTTGTTATGTCATTTAGTGATAGATGTAAGTGTTTGTGTATAAATACCCTCCATACTTCCATGGAGGGTGAGTCTCATTGTGTATTTTTCACCTTCGTTATCAATAAACACATAGTTTCTCCCTTCTCTCTCTAGTCTCTCTAACTTGAAGATGGCTTTCTTTCATCTTCCAAGACCTCGAATCACCAAATCTTCCATAGAAGCGATCCTAACATTGGTATCGAGCCGGGTTGGTTTGTATCATTGGTTGATTTTTTGGTGATTTTATCGTGTCTAAATCTTGTATAAAAATCATTTAACAAAGTTGTTAACTTTTAACATTATTTTAGTGTTTAGAGTTTTTATTCAAGTTTAATGTATTTTTGGTCAAGCGTTGTATGGGATAACGAGAAAAGTAAAAGGTCACAAACAGTTTTTGCACAACAATTTTATTATCTCTACATTACTCGTATACTTTTTGTATCATATTCGTGAAACTTTTGATGGTTAATGGTCAAGTCCTTATGGTCAATTGGCCGGGTCAAAAGAGGTCTTTGTGTCAAAGTTTCGGGTATTCTTGAAGGCGAGCGGAAAAAGTGGTCGGAAATACTCGTCGGAAAAAGTCAAGGGTCAAAACCCTCTTTTCTACGCATAAGGAGCATCTTTAGAGATATTTACGCATAAGCGTGAAGTTATGCATAAGGGCCGATACGCGTAAGGTTTTTACGCATAAGCCTATGCTTACGCATAAGCTTTACGCGTAAGACCGTGTTTACGCATAAGCGTGTTTACGCGTAAGTAAAGAAAAAGATGAAGAGAAGTTTGACCGTTTCCACAACCATTTACCACAAACCAAATATACCAAACTTATCGTGTGACTTCAACTCGTATAACATCATCGATCAACAACACAATAAAATCAAAGTTAATACACTCATTGTGTTGAATGATGAAAACCATAGCGGTTCACAATCGAACCAGATTCAATCATCTACAATACATCGACACAACCAAAGCCTCACCTTCTCTCAATCAACTCACCTAAATCTAAAACTAAAAGGTAAAATACATACAAAGATCTCGGGTTGGCTTATCGTTTCAAGAACGGATCTGTTAAGATCTTACAACCCATCATCGATCTAATTGTTGAAGTATAACTTAAATCAATATCCGATCTAACAAGATAAGAGATATAACCAACATGTTATTCTCTTTTTCTTTGTTCGTTAACACAAAAGGAAGCAATAGATCTCGGTTTTTCGTTCAATTCATGTACCAATCTTCAAAAGATTTAAGTTTGAGCGGTTAAACCATCATTGATCTTGTCGAAGCATTACTACTTTTTAATTTTCGAAGGTTATAAAGATAAAGCGAAAACAAATGTGTCAACGTTTCATTTTTTCTTCGTTTGAAAAACAAGATTAAAATGAAACCTACCGAAAGTCTTATATCTTAATTGTTCAAATTTACGTGGATGACATCATTTTTGGGTCTACACATAAAAAGTACTCAATCGCTTTTGCAAAACTAATGAAGAAAATTTTGAAATGTCCATGATGGGTGAACTTCGTTCTTTCTCGGTTGCAAGTTCATCAATCACCCCGTGGTATTTTCTTGAGTCGGTCCAAATATGCCCTTGAATTGTTAAACAAATTTGGAATGAAAACACTGTGATACTTATGCCACACCAATGACTCATACCAAGAAACTAGACGCTGATTTAACTAGGAAACTAGTGGACCCTACAAAATACCGTAGTATTATTGGGTCTCTAATGTACCTAACAGCTAGCAGACCTGATATTGTCTTTGCCGTTTCTCTATGCTCCCGTTATCAGTCAAGACCAACTGAAACCCACCTCTTTGAGGCTAAAAGAATCCTCCGATACATCAAGGGAACCATTAACTTGGGGATCTGGTATCCAAGGATTACGGTTTTGAACTAATCGCTTTTTGGATGCGATCATGCGGGATGCTTAGATTCACGAAAAAGTACTTGAGGCACTACAATTTCTTGGAGATAAAGCGGTGTCTTGGCAATCAAAGCGAGGATTGTACATCGTTGTCATCAACAGGCGAGAATATGTAGCCATGTCGGCGTGTTGTGCTCAAGTCATCGGATGAGAACACAACTCGAAGACTATGGTTACGTGTTTGAGAATCCGATGTCTTTGCGATAATCGGAGTGCCATTGCGATCTCGTGCAACTCGGTCCGGCTTTCGAAATCAAAGCACATTGATCTTCACTATCATTTCATCCAATTCCTCTTGAGTCAAACACCTCATACCAATCCGGTGGACCAACTCATTAAAAGCGGCGGGAGGCAAGACTTTGGTGAGCGAGATCGCCAATTGGTATTCTGCACCCACAAAGTATAATTCAATGGTACCTGTTCACGTGATCCTTGATGAAATGATGGCGAAGATCAATGCTTTGATTTGAGTCTGGCTGAGTTGCACGAGATCAGAATGGCACTCGATTATCGCGAGACATCGAGATCTCAAATCGTAACCATAGTCTTTGAGTTGTGTTCTCATCAATAACTTGTGCACACATAACGATGTACAACCCGTGTACGTAAAGAAAGGACCACGTAGTGCGGCGGTGCCACAATCCTCATCTAAGGGCGGCTTCTTACTTTTGAGTAAAACCTATCAAACCGTTTACTTTTCACGGTTTGCTCAAAAGAACAAGTACTTCCCCTACGATTTTCAAAACCTCAACCGTTTATATTACTTGTTGAGGGGAGTATTTAATTTAAACTTTGTTCAAACAAATCGTTCTTTGTGTCACTCTTCCCGCAACACTCAAAATGGTCATATTTATTCTCAAACGTTTCAAAAATAACATTTTATATGCCATTTTTAGGGAGAAAATATGTGATAAGAAATATGCTTGTTGCTTTCTGTGTGCATAGACTTAACCAATGAATTGGCGATCCTTAACTGTTAGTAACTCGAAAAGACTTGTCCGGGACGGGTAATAAATTCAAACTAGTTCGCTAGTGATGTGAGCGTGTCTCGCAAAGGACTTGTCCTAGTAGAATGTACCATTAGAAACTCTTGGTAGACATGAACTTTGTGGGTTTGACAACCTTCGAGGTTTGTCTACACCTTCAAGATAGTTATTAGAGCTAGTTGTCACCTAAAAGGCGACAATGCAACTCTTTAACTATGCAACGTAACCGTGTCTCGCGGGGGATTGTCTATCTTGAGTTGATCAATTCAAAATGTGCGCGCTCTTTCCTCACTGTGCATTTAACCGTTAAAACTATCAAGCACATGTGGAGGGGGGTATTTATGCAAAAATATTATCTCATCAGTGGTACTAAAATGTTTTCATTAACAAACACTGTGAGAGATTCAATGTTTTTCAGTGGTACAAAATGGTTTTATGGCAACATAGGTTAGTCATGGAGATATAAGGTGACTAAGGTTAGGAATAACAGTCCTATGATCCATGAGGCGGAGGGATCTACCCAAGGACACTACCATTAGTTAGTGTTAGAAGTCCTAGGAATGATCATAAAAGGAGAAAATGAAAATCGGAGAAAGAAGGAGTTGAAGAATCAAAAAGCGTAAAGTAAAGGGTGAAAAGAAATAGCCCTCCAGTTATTCAACTTAGGGCGGACACGGGTTCAATTCATATACTCTTGGTTGTCACTTGTTGACACCGGTATTGAAGATTAAAAGTCGTCATGGACCCGGTGGCGCATGCACTAAACCTTCTAGCCACTCAAGTTTCTCTCAACGAAACTTGTTTCATTCTCAGGGAACCTACATAATCTATCGACTTTCTCTTAGAGATTGCGATATTGAAGAAGGAGACCTCTCCCTAGTCTCCACTCGGGAAAACCAAACGCACAATTGAGTCTAGAGCCACGAGATTCATCAAAAGATCTCTTAGGAACATGACATTTCATCACTTGTTGATCAACATATAAGATCTTGATGATTCAATGGTTCATATAGAGTCCTTCACGGATCTTAGCAATCATCGAGAACATTTATGAGAGGTTCACTCCGTGATCCTCGGTGATTAAATGGAAACTCTGCCGGGGTCAACATCAAACGACCACGACGGCGGTCACCGGTAACTCCCGTGGATTACGCTTAGTATGTCTCAAATGGTCTACATCGTGAGGTGATGCTTGGTGTACCTCGGCGACTCATCCGAATCGTGGGTGTGCCCGGTACATCGTGTTATCTCACTTGTGGGACTCCGGTTCGAGAGCGGCCTTTGTGAGAATTAGAGTTGAGTTTTCACACTATCTTTGTTAACTCTCTCGAAGTTCAAACTTGTAAGTGCGGAATCCGCTTATTACTAACCGTTTATGTTTACTTCTTATAGAAACCTTTGGAGCGGAATGATCGTGCAGATTCTTCATATTTTCACACCAACATCATCACTAATGGAAGTTCTATCCTAAAGCAACACTGCGATCAAATGATTCTTCGTCAACCAAAGAATCTACAAAGTTAAAGACTTAGAGAACTTCATCGATCTTTGAAATCAACGTCCAAAGGCGTGTGAGCATGTTGAAGAATGACATGGAGACCTTTGGAGCGTGAAGTCGATCCGAGAACTTGATGCGAGACTACAACATACTATCACTTTCATCACAAAGAACATCAATCAAAGAACAAAGTTAAAGATGACGTCAAAGCATAAGCTGTTCGAAGAAGACAATTTCTCTACTTTGGGAGACTGTTGGTACCAAGGCAATTCTTCTCACAAGAAGAAGAATGTCGAGAAGGCGTCGGCGCTACTATTACATCAACGCCTTCACCGTTCATCACCAACACTTGAGGGAGATTGTTGGAATCACTCCTAAACCATAATCAAGTGTTAGTAATTAATATGTAATAGTTAGGTTTATTATGGCCTTTATGTTTGTAATTAGCCTTAGGCTTATGTAGAAGGCCCATGAGCCTAGGCCTTACTCCATTAAGGAAAGGATGGAAACTAGGAGTGTTGCCTAGCTTTCCTCCTATAAATACCTTATGTAAACCTTCATTTGAAGGTTGGTTGTTCAAGTTATTCTCTTTCACATTCACTACGTAACCTCTCTTTATATCGTGTGTGTTTGGTTTACTTGTGCAATCGCCTCATCTCCTTTCTATATTACTTGTGTTTGTAAAACTAGTGACCTATCAATTCCATTGCTCCATTTAAGACCGATGATCGAGATTCTCCGTTCGAGGTTATATCATCAATAGAAGAACGACAACGTATCATCCCACACATAAAATAATCTTCTCAAATTTCATAACCATTGAAGTCTCAAGCAATCCATTCCAAAAAGTTGTCAAGAGACCACTTCCCCAAGTAGATGAAATGATGCGGTTTGTCTCTTAGACTAGAGCTCACGAACCCGAACACACAAACCGAAGACAAAGAAACTTATACCATCAAAGTAGCAGTTAAGTCCAATAGCTAAAGAATAACCCCGATGTATACTTTTCTCCTCCTGAAGAAAGTGCATGAAGCTCAAGAACCCGAAGTACCCGAATGCCCAAAGAGAACAACCGATAACATTGAAGAAGCGAGGCGAATCATTGATTATCTCTGCGGATGACAATCTCGGATGTCCACTCCGAATAAGTGATTATATCTACGAATCACAGTTAAGCCCGCAAGTGAGGCAGTTGAGCATCCCCAATGTACACAATCTCTATCATCACACACTTGTGTACCTCTTTATCTTGAAACTTTCAATTACATCACTTCCCTCACGTAGTTGGAATAATAACACTAAACGCCTTGATGAGTAAAGACTTGAGTTTCTCTGCGGTCATGACATTTGTTTTCCGGGATATCTTCAATCACTTAGAAGAATTAAGTTCATCAAGTTTACTCGTCATGAGTCAAACCTTGAGTTTCTCTGCTGATAATAACATTTGTCTTCCGGGTATCTTCAATTACTTAGAAGTATTAAGTTCATCAAATTTACTCGCGTTTAGGTGCTTGTCTCCTTACGTCTTCTTTGGTTTTGACACTTGAATCAAGAACTCTTTGTAAGTCCGTATACTAGAAATATTTTGAGAAGAACATCATTAGCTCAGATGTATCTGTGAGAATCAACTTCTTTGAAGAATAATGCGAGCAAGTCTAATTAGGGATTAAATTTGGAATTTTAATCTTCCCCAATTAGTGCTCTCCCCTAAACCGACAATCCTTTAGATAAATGCTTGAATTAAGAAGAAGTCTTTAGATCTTTGAATGCAACTCATCTTTAGTCTTCTAACATGTAGCAGAAAATGTAGAACAGACTGAAGACTCGACCTTCTTCAAGATTTTCCAGTTGGGGAATAGATAGTTAACATCTTCAACTTACCAAAAACAAGAACATCACCAAAAAGCATCCCAATCAACTTACATCTTGCAAATACCCTTAACTAAAATCCTCCCAATCAAACAAGAACGAAAGATGATCATCAAGGAAATCAAGAATCAGGCCATAGCGAACACACAAGATGGTAACACCCGACTACCAATCACATCAAACAAGAACAGAGATTGTTCGGAATCATCATGTTGATGTACACGTGAAGCATTAACCGGAAGCACTTTGTCGATAAACTCATCAATCCGGTGAAGATGTCAACCAACGGCTCTTAGAGGAGAAAAACTCCATGTGAAGATGACCCGATAAGAAGAAGCTTGGTTCTTACATGAGTTTAGAGCCAGATGACCATTTATATTCTCAAATATCAATCAACAATGCAAAAATTCTCACTTTTCTCCCTCAAGAATTGCATACGGAGATGCCATTCTTGACTAAATAAGTGAAATCATCCAAAAGTTGTCTACTCACACTTCTCCCCCGCAAAATTAGCACATGATGTTGCCATCGTCATTATAGTTGAGCAAGTGGAATAAGAAAACAATTAACGGTAGCCCCCTTCACTTGATAATCGAAAGCGCATGGAAAAAGCATGAAGCATGTTGGTGAGAATGGTCATAATAAGAAGATTTCTCTTCTTCAGAAGATAAAGCGCACTGATACGTACACTTTTATTTTCTTTAACGAACGAGGCATGAACTGTTGTGTTCATACGTCATAATGTTGAAGTACGAGGCCTGAACTGATGTGAACAGACGTCATAATCTCTCTCTTTTCAACCTCTCTTGGCAAACATATAATCAACTCCATTATCATTCAGTGGGCTCTTTGTAGTGACAGCTGATGGAGTAAACCCAATATGATGAATTTGACCACAAGTAAAACAACCCAAACTCGTGACTTAAACTTGCACATATGTAACAAAGAGCGGTGCAGAGTTCATGCTCCATTGAATCTCTAAGTACTCTATAATCTTCAACCAACCAATCATCAAGTAATAGACGTACATCACCTCTTGAGAATCCACAATTCAATGTGACCTTGAGCACTACAACGTAACTCCTTAAAGTGATAGTTATTTTGTGGTGGTATGAGCCCAATTCCCCAAGTGGTAAAAGAAAAGGTAAAAGACACCCAATAATAACTAGATTTCAAGCCTTTGTTTTTATAATAAGCTCAAACAAGGATCATGAAGAATCTTCATCCATCCATCCCGATACCTTCGGATACTAAGTACACTCGCCATGTGATATTTCACTTCAACCTCAAATAGATAATCTTGAATTAACACCGTTGTCACATCTTCCGAATCGCTCAAATCTAGCCTTCTTTGACATTTAAATGAACTTTGATAATGGTTTCATCCCAACCATGGTTAAGAGCACATAACCCCATAAAACCTTGTAATAACCAAACTGCCATGACGAATATCCAAACACACATCCAACTCATGAAGTACACCCTTTTATCCCTTCTTCGAAGCAGAAACCGTAGCACCAGCATCAAGTAAGATCCAAAATTACACTTTCTCTTCTCCAAGATGGTTCCATCATTATGGGATTTTACAACTCTATGATTTAAACCGAGAAATAGTTTCTTTCGAGGGATTTTACTAAACTAAGAATAAACCGTAAGATAGATCCGAAATGCACTTTATTAATACCGTGGTGTTTCCAATTGTCATGGGATTTTACAAGTCTATGATTTAAACCGAGAAATAGGTTCTTTCGGGATTTTACAAAATCAAGACAAAACCAGTAAACAATGTCGGCTTGAATGAGTTATGACCACTTTGGTTTCGGTGAATATCTTTTAGGGAACATCAGCGGTTCATCAACGATTCATTATCCAACATCATCAACATCATCAACCATCCAATAAATACTCGGAAAACACATCGTTCACATATTCGTCGGCTTTTGTTGTGACCATATGGAGAAGTAGACCCGATATGCCAAACTTGATGATGTAGTATAATTCCCCATTTGTTACTTAAACTTGTACTAATCCTTGTGAAGAAGAAAGCGGTGTACCCAATGTACAAAACCTCTTGACATATCCTCAACTGCGTGAGACACGGAAGTGATAGCTACGTTGTGGGTTAAGCGAGAAAAAATCACACATGCAACTAAATAGCCAAGTCTTTATCACCCTCTATAAACGCCCAAACAAGTCATCTTCGCAGAATGGTAGAAAGAAAGAAGACAAAAATTAAGCAACCGTGCCCGGAAAACCTCACTTCAAATCCAAATAAGAAATACCGTACAGACAGCCCCATAGTCACCCTTGTTCAAGTATCAAATCAAGCCATGACATAAAATTTTCCATGAACATGCATAAACCAAAGTATCAACTTGCATAACACAACGAATCACAACATTAACTCTCATCAACATCAAGTCTCATAATTAATCTCTCATAGCCCAACAAGTCTCAGTTTCAAATCTCATCGACAAATCACTTCAGTAAATCTCATATCATCAAATCTCATTATCAACCGGTCCAACAAATCCAAGTCATTAAGCATATGGGCAATAAGACGCCCATGGCATCAAAAGAAAGCCCAAGTCCAAATCTAACTAAAATAATAGCACACGATCCATAACACTTTCCTATAAACGCTCAAGATCGGTCCATTTGAGTTGAGGCCCATCGATCACATATTTCATAAAGCAAAATTACACATGACCAAGTAAAATAACAAGCGGCTCGAGTATGAGTAGTACCACATGTATAGCCCATGTAAGAATAAAGCAAACACATGGTTGTATGCTTGATCTAGTTTGGATCCGAGACCATATCTACTCGGCCCACGTAGGAGACAAAAGCACAGTAGAAGTAAAACAAATAATCGGTTGGCCCATATAATTCTGATCCAACCCATATCACACGGGCCCAAAGTATGTCCAATACATCCTAGTCTATATCCGCCCATTCCGATCCAAAGAACAAAATGCTCAACCCTAATCTTTTGGTTATTAATGCATACTTTACAAATAGACAAACCCTAATACACAAGTCGGATAACATCACGCCTCACACCTTCAAACACCAAACCCTAATCTCATTAAAAATCGCCTCCTCAAATTATTAGATCAATAATTCGACACCTATCACCAGTTTAATCTCGCCACAGGGTTGGTTTGAGACAAGGTTCGTTAGACCTAGCCACAGGGATGGTACGTGATTTCTTATGAGAGGGCATCAAGGTAGCTTCGAACATTTTTCTTTCATGAAAACGAACCAAGAAAGATGATCTAACATAATTGTTAAAATCATTTTCTTTTAATTCGTATATTATCACTACAGTCAATGATGATAAATGTTCTTCTCATGTGCAAGGCCTTTGAGGCATAAAGATACTTTGTAGAGCATGAGAAAACTAATCTGAGACCTTGACTTTTTGTGTTTTCCTCATTTGATTTTCATTAAGAACGGATCTGTGATGTTGTGGTTTTGTGTCATAGACCCATGTTGGTCTTGATTAAGCTTCGAATACACATGAGACAATTACGAGATCATTTAACTACTGACTTTACCTTGTATTCGAGTAAGATATATGACTTGAGTAGCATATAAGATCTATGATGTTAACTCTTTCTTGTGAAGGACTCTTGAAGTCAGATATATGATGTTACCACAAGGAAAGTAGACTGAGATCTATAGCTTAATTTGTTTTTGTTTGAGCCTTGGTCAATGAAGCTGAGGTCAAAGAGTTGTTGGTAACTGGTATTGTTAGGTCTTGGTCACTAGTCTCCTTCATCATTTCTATTGAATCTGCATTTACAACTTGCATTTTACCCAACTCGCAAATAACTGCATTTGCTTTTACGAGTCAACTCGCTTAATGCTCATTGTGGTGGAGATGACATAATGACAACTCGCTTTGACATTTTTAAGCAACTCGCTAAAGTGCAAGTGCAACACGCATCATACCAACTCGCATTGTCCAAAAGACAACTCGCATTCAATAATGCGAGTTTACAACTCACTCATAAGATCATCACAACTCGCTTATGAGACATTGAGTCTGGACAAGTTAAACAACTCGCATATGGACCATTCAACTCGCATGTATGAATTAGACTAACTCGCACATGAGAACACAGTACCATCAAACCAGAATTTGTTAAAAGCTCATGAACACCAACATTATCCAAGCTGTTAATAGATGAACCAACATAAAACCGGTTTCGGAAAGACATCAAACCATGTAATAACCACTAAAAACAACTTATAACAACATAAGCATGAGTAGAACTTTAAATATAACATGTAGACAATCTGTTTTGACCATTAAAGCACAGTTATATGCCAGACTTAATCAACCAAGAACACCGAATACTAAAATAGCCTCAATACCCCTCAAAACAATATTAAACCAAATCAAACCACATCCAAAACAACACAAACCGCGTCAAATAACGAGCAAACCACATAAAACCATGAAATAAACCGCGAGAATCAAAACAAACAACACAACCAAGCTCTGATACCAATTGTAGGATCTTAATATTTATGTTATTTGATGATTCGGGTGGTCTAGGATGATGATAGTATATGAATGCAATTGTTAGAGATGAAGAGAGTAGAGAGGAATTCTAGAGATAAACAAAAGTGTAAAATATTAGATTAGAAATTCCAACCCTCTACCTTGGGAGGTAGAGGTATTTATAGCTTACAACCTAAACGACCTCTGACGGCTGTGGATCGGTGTCTGATGGGTAAAGACCCGTCCTTCCTCCACGATGAAACACTACGCTAAACTACGCTACTAACTAACTAATTAAGTACTGAATAACGTAAATAACTACAAGTCTACGAGCTAACATATGCTAGACTATAATTGGGGTGACCGACACTTTAACATGGAATTTTCTAATTCCTAACATAACTAAATTTCAAGTTAATAAACTATTTATGCCATTTCAAGAATACACAAATTTTTAAAGTAGCATTAGATTACTTTATTTTAATTATGTCATCCTTTGGAGTGTCCAACTTAAGAAGCGCAAAAGCATCCCACGATCCCACGAAAAGTGGAGATTTACTTTAAGATTACAATCTAGCCAAGATCTCACTTAACCTAAAATGTAACTTCAAGTGTTTCTATAATTTGAATGACATAAGACATAAAAGTAGTCTATGTTATAATCTTGACACATGTTCTAAACAAGTCAATCTTATTAGAACGTTAATCTCTTACCTCAAGAGAATCCATTAATCATATTGTATGTGTTGTTCCTTTGCACACAATAAATACTTCTCCCACTTGTGCATAGAACAACATCATATAGATAAACACCATGACATTCGTTTGTTTATGTGAGCAATATGATAGTGTCATAGATATATAAGCAGTACAAGTAGATGCAGCACCACTTAATTATCAAGGAAACGTTCATTACTATCCTTGAGAATATGAATGTCTACATTTTTGAACGTAATGTATTATTTCAAGAAAATCTAGAAATAATCTGAGATACTACCAAGATAATAAATCTTGTAACTCTCACTGAATTAGATAACATTACAATAATGTCTTATTCAGTAATACACCATACTCCCAATGGATTTGACAACATTGTAAGTGTTTCATTAACCAGTGAAAATAGCGTGCTATTACGTTGCTTCCCTTTTGTAAGACCATTCGTAATGATTACTTAGGTACTAAAAGAGTGTATTCTACTTAGTAGATGATGGATTATCCATCAATGCTATTAACTTGAAAAATTGAGCATGCAATTTCTTCCATAATATGTCTACTATCCCCACAATGGTGTGTAGCACCTTTAATTGGTCAAAGCAAAACAACTAGATAAACTATACTAGTTTGTCTTTTACCAATTTTTGGTAATCGATCTAGCTTCTAATTTAATAACTCATAAAATGTCAAACATGTTTTCTAGTTGACTAAAATGTCATATAAAATTCAATCACCAATGAGGGTAATGAAATCTCTTAAGGAAAACATGGTGTGCAATTTTCTTAACTATTAAAGTTGCTATGAGTTATACTAGAATTTAGATAATTCTAATGTTCCTAACATACCTTTCTCAATCATGAAAAGGAATAGGATTGAGTCTCACTCTTCTTCCATGGAAAAGAGTTTATGTTTGTCTTTTAGTAAATTTTTTTGATCAAACATTTGTTTGAAAACATAAATGGATCAATTTAACAAAGCCCAAACCACGTTTACGGTTTAATGTCGCATTAATACAATCAAAAGAATTAACAAAATTCAATTTTAGTATTTTCGATAATTTAAATCTTTCAAGAAAATAAAATACCCTTGGTCGATATTCATATTAACCATAGAATTTTCCTTAAATCTAGGACCCTCATTATCATAGTTTCACCACATCGGTTGATCTACTAGTGATGAAAGTATATAATAGGTAATTGTCGAAGAACAATAATTGACAAACAAGTTTTCAATTCCTAGAAAATATGGGATTTACAATTTTGCCAAAACAATTAATGCAAAATGTAAGCATGTTTTATCCCATCTTATGCCTTAAGTCATAGGTCTCACTAACTAACTTAATTAAGTTGTCTAATTTAGAAACTGCAAATAATTAAGCTGAGGTCTCACACAACAAAATAATTCACCTTGTTATTGTAATTTAGCTCAAGGTCTTACATAACTAAATTACAACTTCAAGTGTTTCATATTATTAGATGGCATAAACTTAAATTTAAATGGTACAATTTTTGACGTGTAATCAAAACTTATGTATAAAGAAGCATGCATACAACTTTATAGCACAATAAATTTCAAAACATTACTTATAGTTTTAAATTGCTAAGATTAAACTCTACAAAGTTTTAATCGATGCGTTGAGAAACTTACAACTTTGCACTAAGATGCTTCGTACATAGAATGGTTATACTAGGTAGCTCGATCGAGCATACGTGGGCGGAGGACCGGGTAAGCATTGAAGCATAACCTTAGACATCCTTTCGGTGTGTATGCGCACTTCTTTGAACCTCCTTTTGAGTTTGTTCTAGTGGGCGAGCCGTTCTAACCATTTAGTACAATCGCATCGATCGATTAAAAGTTCAAGATTTAATACTTAGAAAACAAATCAAATTTCACCATTATTTAGTCAATTTAATTTTCTATTCTCAAAAAACCCTTTTTGCTTACAACGTGTCATACAATATAAACAAAAGGCACTTTAATAAAATTAAAAGAAACTCAAATAATATACATATAACTTAACAATTAACATATGTAAAACAATTAGCCACATGCATAATATGGTTGATAAAACCCTAATAATCAATTCTAGGTTTAAGAATGCATATGTTTAACTAAGACTTCCACGTGTTTTCATCAAGTACAACGTGAGCCACATACATCGATGAATCGATTGCGTAAGTCTTAGCTAAAACACATACGACATAGTACATAATTGATTCATTAGATATATTGAGGTTTTCCCCAATTCAATATTTATCAAAACGAATTACATGTAAATAAACTTAACAATTAACGATAATATATACTTAACAATTTAATCATATAATCAATAATCCATGATAAAACATGCATGTATTTACCATGGATTCCACATAATAATTATTCAATCCCAAGATACACACATAATCATGGCACATAACAATTATCCATGAAAACCACATAAAATATACATGCAATCCTAGGGTCTCTACAAGTTTTACAAAAATAAAACCTAATTAAAAATTAAAGGGTAATCGACCCTTATAATAAACAATTAGGGTTCCAATTTTCAAAACCCTAGAAACCAATAAAAGCATGTAATAATCAAAAAGATTCAATTTTATGTGTTTGGTAATTAATTACAACGTATTAACGACTCTTGATGCCTTTGTTGAGTTTTACTAATCATAACAATTACAAAAACAAGTAAACATCATCAAAGCATGCGGCGGAGTAATAGGAATAATACTTGTAAATTAATTAACCGAATTAAAAGAACATGCGTACCTTTTAGCGAATCAAGAACACACGATATCAAGAACAAGGAACAAAACCCTAAACCCTAAAATTAGGGTTTATGCAGTCGACCCAATTAAAGTCGACCTCCAAGAATACAACACAAGTGTATTGGCCCTTCGTTCTTGTACACACGTATTAGTAGCGAATCAATGAGAAAAGCTAGGTTCTTGATCACAATAGATTAACCCCCACAATGGGATTCAACGTCGACCAAGGACAAGAGGAAAGAAAGAAGAAGTTTGGCCTTCTATTGAAATCTAGTGTCCCCAAGGATGAATACATAGGGATGTATTTATAGCCTTATGGTAGATGTCAAGTTTACTATAGTTTTTGATGTTGGATTCTATAGTTTTCGGCCAAAACAAGCCCAAAATAGGATTCCTAAAACCTTCTATTGGCTTGTTAACTTTTCTTCATATCCCGTTGACATTTAACGACCGATAATCAAAACTCCGTTAAATCCCAACTCCCATTAATTGTTTTATTTGTGATCAAATAATTAAATACAACGTTTTATATATTAATTATTTA
The DNA here is from genome assembly GCA_022545495.1 of Chrysanthemum lavandulifolium. NCBI lineage: Eukaryota > Viridiplantae > Streptophyta > Magnoliopsida > Asterales > Asteraceae > Chrysanthemum > Chrysanthemum lavandulifolium. The sequence continues at coordinate 275,825,441 of CM040240.1, read as the reverse complement.
CTAGAAGGGTACCCAGCGCAATGCGTGGCGGTGCCGATGACTATTTATAGCGAACAAATGTTTTGAGGTGGTGATGTGATGAGATGGTGGTGACGAGGCGACGATAAGTATAGTTATATGTGTTTGCTTACCCGTTTAGTGAATTCGTTTCACAACACTTGAATGTATATGTGTTAGTTGTAAGTGTTTGTTTGGGTTACCGTAACTTTCACGCGACATCATTATTCCTGCATATAAAAATACCTCGCAATCTCTTACGCGTCAAACACTCCCCAAAAGTATATGATTTTGTGAATCAAGATTATATTGATTGGAACAAATGAAATAAAGGTTAAAGTTGTAAAATTTGAATTAAAATAAAATAAACCCACTAAAAATATAAAAACTAAAAACTCATAAAAATATATTAAAATGGATGTTGAATTAAAGAGCATAAAATTTTAAAAAATATGGTAAAATTAGATTATAATATAAATAAGTAGATATAAAGATATTTTAATTTGAAAATAAAGATGAATTTTTAGTTGAGAAGTGACACATGTCATTTTATATTTGGAGCTCCTTATCTTAATTTTTGGTGGTTAGGAGTTAGGCTTGGAGTTTGTTAGAAGTTAGGCTTAGAGTTTGTTAAGAAGTACACATGTCATCTCATGATTGGAGCTCCTTATCTTAATTTTATATGCATTATAATATATTTTTCCATAATAAGCAAGTAAAAAAGTCTGAATTTTTAAGCCTTCTAATTTTAGAAGGCCTAAATGCATTATAAAGTAGTATAGATACATTGATTCTCATACGTAATGTGTGCAATCCCGAAGTCTCGAGTTCGAATCCGGTCATACTAATATTAATTATTATCCATAAACCTTTCAAAATTATTAGTCGATATTAACATGTATTAGCATATGTAAATGTTTTGTATTATTTTAGCTTAAGGCCCACTCATGTTTATGGCCTAAGGCGATCATTATTTAGTCTAGAATAATCCCTTTGTATGTTAAATAAGGATCACGGCAAACCATTGAAAGGCAAGGAAATTAATTTTGAGTAAGATAGTTTGAAAAAGTTTATGTTTTGGTAAGAATGATTCATAGGGAAACACCAGGTATTCTTTGTGTCACGCTAAGCTAACAAACTATGTTAGCATCAGTCAAAATCGCTCTTAGTTTAAATCTTTTATTTATTACTATATATAATAAAACAAAATTCCAATTGGGGACTTTTACATTTAAAAAAAGTAAAAATCCCGAGACATTTTAAAACCATAGGGACCAGATCAGATACAAAAAGTAATCTGTAATTTCTAGCAAACCACATGGATCATTTATGTAGTTAACGCTAACATTAATAATAATATGATTTGTTATATTATTATGTGATTGCAATATTAAAATGAACTTATATTTTTTTTAACCCAAAATTAATCTAACAAAAATTAAGGCAAAGCCCCGCGTACACGCATTGGAAGTTAATCTATAAATGTTAATACAATAGTAATAATAATAATATGATTTGTTATGTTAATATCTTATAACAATATTAAAATGAGTTTGTATATATTTTTTAAAATTGAACTAATTTAACAAAAACTAAATCAAAGCCCGTGCATGCACGGAGATCTAAAACTAGTTCTTAAAAAGAAAAAAGAAAAAAACATGTTCTTCATATCCAACTTATATGAAACTTTGCTAATTGGTTAGTTAATCCAACTTGACCACTAAATGACTTGTAAATTAGCAGTAATTGTGAGATGCTCCAAATCAAATAAGTGTGAATTCTAAGTCGACTATAATACAATAATGTGATATAGTTGTACATGTATAACGTGAGATTCTTAGTTTTATTTGAATAAAACCAAACACAAATTAACACATGTTATTTGTATGAGACTGATTATTCGTATCCTTTAAATGCATTTTGACACCCGCTGTTTTATTTATTTATTTTATAATTTTGTTTTATTATAAAAGAGTAAAGTTCAAAATACATCTATGTGGTTTGCCATTTGTCTCGCTTTATATCCTTAAATTTTTTTTTGGCACAAAACCATCCATCCGTTAGTAAAGTTGGCACAAATACATCCCTCTGTTAGTAAAATCAGTTAATGAGGACTAACGATGCAAATATTTCTCCGTTATCTCCTAACAGAAGAGAAAATATTTGCATCGTTAGTCCTTAGGACTAACGATGCAATAAAATAAATTGTATCGTTAGTCCTAAGGACTTACAGTGCACTCCACCGCCACCTACCACCCAACGGCACCTTTACCGCCACCTACCACCTCCACCGCCACCTCCACCCACCACCACCCAACGCCACCACCCCCCACCTCCACGCCACCACTGCCACCAATGCACCACCACCACCGTTACCACTTTATCATCCTCATGAACTTCTCCAAGTTTACAGTACCCGTTAATCATCGAATTACAAATATACAAATTCACATTCAATCCCGCTTCCAACATCTCATAACGAATCCTAACAGCACATTCCATCTTCTCAACTCGACAAAAACCATCTATCAAAACACCATAAGCTTTCTCATCCAAAACCAACGAAGGATCCTCTTCTCTCATATCCCTAAACACCTTCTCCGCTTCATCGATTCTCCCCATTTTACAATACCCCTTAACAAACAAAGTATACGTAACCACATTCGGCAACACCCCTTTACCTCTCATCACCTCCAACACACCTTTCGCCCCTTCAATATCACCCATACCAACATACCCATAAATCAAACAATGATATGTAACCACATTCGCCTCCACACCATACTCTTCCTCAGCCATTCTCAAAAACTCAACCCCCTTCCCAATTCTCCCATCCTTACAATACGCATTAACCACAATACTACACGTCCACAAATCCGGCACAACCCCGACTCTCACCATCTGATCAAACACAGTATAAACCAACCCAAACTCACCTTCCTTAACCAAACCACTCAACAACGCATTACAATTCCCTAAACTCACCGATACGGAAAATGTACAACCCAACACACAACCCTCCACTACCACTGCCACAAACCCACTACTGCCACTGCCACAAACCCGGTCCAGATCCAAACACAACCTAAACGGAATAAGCTCGAAACCAAAAAACTAAGTTTGTACACGAGCTTGTGACTCTCGGTATGCAAACTAAAACAAAAACATGACCCAAACGATGATACCAAGACTATTTCCGATTCATTTCTACTCAAAAATCGTTTTCCACACTCGTTTTAGCTTATACCGATTCAAAAGTGTAAATCGTTATTTTTAACAAACATTTAGATTTATTTTCGTTTTCCAAAACACTTACCAAGAAGAAAATAAGAAAAGAGTAGCGGTGGGGAGGTGGCGATGGTGGTGGTGGCTTGGTTTTCCGGTGTACAGTGGCGATGGTGGGGAGGTGGTGTTTTGGTCGTGCGAGGTCTTCAAAAACGTCCTCACAATACAAGAGTAGAGGCGGGGAGGTGGTGTTTTGGTCGTGGTGGTGGCGGTGTACAGTGGCGATAGTGTTTGTGGCTTGGTTTTCCGACGGCTACACAAAAAGAGGAGGGAGAGAAGTAGTTTTTAGGTTTATAGTTTCCAAATGAGAGGTGAATCCCTCATATACTACTTTTGGCCAAAAGTGACAATTTCAAAAGACTAAGGGGAGCGACGTATTGCATTGTAAGTCCTAAGGACTAACAGTGCAAATATTTTCTCTTCCGTTAGGAGATAACGGAGAATTATTTGCACCGTTAGTCCTCATTAACTGATTTTACTAACTAGAGGATGTATTTGTGCCAACTTTACTAACGAAGGGATGGTTTTGTGCCAAAAAAAAGTTTAGGGATGTAAAGTGAGACACACGACAAACCATAGGGATGTATTTTGGACTTTACTCATTATAAAATTATAGAACTAAAAGTACGGAACAAAAAATATGAAGTTTGATAAATTAAAAGTATTCAAAGACAGAAAAGACGTAACGGAAAACGATAAAAAGATTGTCTCATGAGTGAGTAAAAGTGAAGTAGGAGGGATGCCGATATGCACTAAAGGTATCTATAACAAGGTGTGTGAATTGGGTCGGGTTAATCGTGTTCAAGTCAACTTGGGTCGAGTCAAGGCTAAATATAAATTACTCGAAAAAATCGGGTTAGTCGGGTTCAGGTTAATTCCGGCCAGGTCAAGTCGGGTCAAATTGGGTTCACGTCAGCCCGAATATATGAGTAAATTATAATAAAATTGTCTATTTCAACTCATTTAAATAGATAACTTAGAAAAGTTTAATTTAAAAAAATAGAAAATACCTCAGGTCAATCGGGTCGACCTGAACCTGAGTTACCCTAAGCACTTTCAACTCGATACCCGACCTAATTTTGTATTCGGAGTTACTCGGGTTGACTCAAATAACCCGAATACAACTATTGACCAGAGTAACCTGACTCGAATAGGTTTTTTTTGTTCGAGACCGGGTCGGTTCGGGTTTTTTTCATGTTTGTATTCAAATCATATGACTTTGTTCTTTTAAAGTAGTAGTTAATCCAACGTACGAAAACACACAACTAACCCCTCCAACACCAACTAGTCTACCAAACCAAACACCAAAGGCGTCTGTCTATCTGTCCTGTTTTTCCACCAACCCCCCTTACCTACATATTACTCTCACACACACTCTTTTCACCTTCACAAACACACACGAACAAACACAATGGAGCTTGTAAGTCATCATCCTGTCTTATATTTATTACATTATGTTATTATTGTATTTGTTGATATCGTAAACGGGTAAATGGATGAGGTTTTCTGTTTAGTAAACTGGTTAGGGCTAGTTTTTGACTCAGATGTACGCGGGTCTAAGGGGGGCTATCCCAATGTTTTGTTTAGTAAACCGGGTAGGGCCGGTCTTTGACTTAGATGTACCGGATGTACTGATTACCTTGTGACACTTTCCAAACCATTATTTTTTACTACTTTATAAAATGGTAGTATATGGATTAGTTTTTTTTTTCTTGTTGTTTAGGTTATTTGACTTATTTGACTCACGCGGTTTAGTTGTATTTTTATAAAATGGTAAATGGACGAGGTTTTCTGTTTAGTAAACTGGGTAGGGCCGGTTTTTGACTCAGATGTACCGGATGTAATGGGTTACCTTGTGACACTTTCCAAACCATTATTTTTTACTACTTTATAAAATGGTACTATGTGGATTAGTTTTTTTCTTGTTGTTTAGGTTATTTGACTCTTATGTACGCGGTTTAGTTGTATATTTATAAAATGGTAAATGGATGAGGTTTTCTATTTAGTAAACCGAGTAGGGCCAGTCTTTGACTCAGATGTACCGGATGTACTAGGTTACCTTGTGACACTTTCCAAACCATTACTTTTTAATACTTTATAAAATGGTAAATGGATTAGTTTTTTTCTTGTTGTTTAGGTTATTTGACTCATATGTCCACGGTCTAACTGTATATTTTATAAAATGGTAAACGGATTAGGGCAAGTCTTTGACTTAGATGTTTCCAAATCCTTATTTTTTACTATGGGGGGTGTTTGTTTAATCTTATTTGCCTTAAATTTCAAAAGTCTCGGATTTTCTGGCTTATTTTGAGACTTAAGTGCTTATATAAGTTTTTGATATCATAATTAGCTTATATAATAGTAAGTCACAAAATAAGCCTTAAAATTTGGGCTTATGAAATATAAGCCGAAATCAAATAAGCTCGTAAGCCCACAAATACGCTTAACAAGCACCCCCTTATGTTTATAAAATGATAAACAGATTAGGTTTTTCCAGTTTAGGTTATACTATGTTTGAACCCGAGAAGACAACTTGGTGGTTATTTCATATCATATGTTTTACTTATTGATTTTTTATTAAATTTTGTTGTTTTTAGGTGACACCTGCTGCTGCAGTTGAGAAGATGGGTGGCGAAAATGAAAATGGAGTAAGAAGGAATAGCACATTGATATGTGCACCAATAATGGCTGATACAATTGATCAGATGTTGGTTCTTATGAATTTGGCTAAATCTTATGGTGCTGATCTTGTTGAGATTTGATTGGGTAGTTTGAAACCCTTTTTAGAGGGGTTTAATGTACGAGACAGTATTCAGACCCTTGTTAAATTAAGCCCTTTGCCTACCCTTTTTACTTACAGGTGAGAAGACTATTTTTCGGGCTTTTTTTCGATATTTGAAACTGTTTTCGTGATATGAATGTTGGATTTATTACAAGTTTGCTCTTACAGTGAAATAAGATGTTTTCTTAGGTGAAATTAGCTGATCATTTGCTTATAAGCTGTTTTCTTAGGGTGAAATTTGATCTTACAGTGAAATAAGCTGTTTTCTTAGGGTGAAATAAGATGTTTTCTTAGGTGAAATAAGCTGATCATTTGCTTATAAGCTATTTGTAATAAGCTGTTTTCTTAGGGTGAAATTTGATCTTACAGTGAAATAAGCTGTTTTTTAGAGGGGTTTAATGTAAGAGACAGTATTCAGACCCTTGTGAAATCAAGCCCTTTGCCTACCCTTTTTACTTACAGGTGTGAAGTGATTCTTTTTTCGATATCTGAAAACCGATATGAATGCAGTTTTTTAGGATACTGAATTGTTTGATATTTTATAAGGGTGTTTGGGATGGCTTGATATTTTGTTATTGCTTATTTTGAAATTATTAGTATTGATGAATTTGATATTACAAATTTGCTCTTAGGGAGAAATAAGCTGTTTGAAATAGTAATCAGAAACACACCCTTATCGCGTTTTGATATTGTGGATAAGGTTTGAGTGTCTGGACATGATTATATTCTTATTTGAGGGCGAAATAAGCTGATTGGGAGGTTTTAAACAAGAAAGGTTTACTGATAGATATGATATCAAACCCTTTACAAATTAAGTCCTTTGCCTACTCTTTTTACTTGCAGGTGCGGTTTTTTGGGACTATTTTCCGATATTCGAAACTGTTTCTATGATATGAATGTTGGATTCATTAGCATTGTGAGTTGCTTGATGTGGGAATTGGGATTGTTGACTTTTGAGTTGAAACTTTTATGATGTGTTAAGTATACTGAATTGTTTGACATGTGATGTCGGTTTTTGGGATTTTTGCTTATGTAAACAGCTTATCTTCTTATTGCTTTTTTTAAGCAGATGATGAAATGTGACTATGCTTATCTACTTAGTTTAGGATAAATAAGCTCTTTGTAATTATCAGTTTAAGTTTAGGATGAAATGTGAAGTATATGCAAGTATAATAATGTTTAGGGGTGTGTTTGGGAATTTGGGGTTGCTAATGGACAAGTATTTTCGGATGAAAAAGGGCTTATGCTAATGATATCGTTAGAACTCTTATGACGTGAATGCAGTTTTCTTCTGTTGGTATACTAAATTGTTTCACATGTGATGCGGGTCTTTGGGATTGCTTAATGAAACGGATATGCACGTGTTAGAGTTTGGGCTCTCTGAGATTGTTTATTCCAAGTTGAATATACTGGTGGATTTGATCTTATAAGCTTACAATTAGGTTGAAAATAGCTGTTATGAGCATAAGTTTTCAAAATTAACAATCCTAAACACCCCTTATTGCGTTTTAACGTAGTAGATAAGCAGATTTGAGTGTTTGGATGTGATTATATGCCTTTTTTGAGGGTAAAATATGCAGTTTGAGAGTTGCTTATTCAGACAGTGTATTTGCTTCTGTATTTTAAAGTACTCTTAGCAGAATTGCCAACTCATATATTTGCGTATCTGATTGTATTTCGAGTGTCTGGATGAAAAATGTGCTTATGCTAATGATCTTCTTGATACTGTTATGATGCGAATGCAGTTTATCATGTTAGTATACTGAATTGTTTGACATGTGATGGGGGGTGTTCAGGAATCTAAACAGACTATCTGCTTATTGCACTTTTTTGAGCAGATGAAGAACTGTGACTATGCTTATCTACTTAGTTTAGGGGTGAAATAAGCTCTTTTTGATAAGGAGTTTGAGAATGTTCAGAATAGTAAGTTTAACCTTAGGGGTGAAATAACCTGTTTTGGATAAGTTGATCTTCTGGTTATGAGCATAAGCTGTTTAATTTAGTAATGCCAAACACCCGTTGTTGCGTTTTGATATAGTAGACAGCAATAATAAGTGTTTGGATATGATTATAGGCTCATTTGATGGCGAACTAAGCAGCGGCTATAAGTAACAGTTTCGGAGTTGCCTGTTCAAACAGCTTATCCGATTCTGATTACTTTACACCTTAAATCCCTTAATTAGCTGATTGCCGAAAACTTATACAAATGCAATACCAGATTATCTGGTTTCGTTACTGTAGAAGCCTATCTACACACTTTTTGCCGCATTGCCTTCTGTTATAGCAATTGCTTATTTCATGAAAGCATAAGCAGTTTTAATAAGCATTACCAAACATCCCCTGAAGTCAATGTAATCATAGAAGTATTGATGTTGTATGCTGAATTGACCTCAGACAACTCCTTCGATATTAGTATAGTATGAATCCTTGTTACAGAAAGGGACATTTATATTTTTCTTTAGGACAACCAGGGCTATTGATTTGTTGATTAATCTAGTCCATATTACATGACGTCGTAACACTTTATTTTTCCCGAAAAGGTTTCTAAATCTATGTTATTTTCTAGACCAACATGGGAAGGTGGTCAGTACGACGGAGATGAACAGAGTCGATTGGCTGCTCTTCGATTAGCAATGGAATTAGGAGCTGATCACATCGATGTTGAGCTTAAGGTTCCTTTCTTCTTGACATTAAACGCGTCTATTCATTTGCAACAATTTAGTTACTATCAGACATACTATTTCTATGAGATTTCTCATTTTAGAAAATCTAATGCAGGCCGTTTATGATTTCAACAACTTAATCCATGGGGACAAGCCTACAAAGTGCAAACTCATAGTTTCTTCCCACAATCATCAAAATACTCCTTCGATAGAAGAGCTTGGGAACCTTGTGGCCAAAATACAGTCAACAGGAGCTGACATTGTCAAGTTTGCAACAACATGAGATATAAGCGATGTAGCACGAGTTTTCACATTCATGCTAATTCTCAAGTAAGCTACGTAAGTCATGCATCATTTATTTTAGAGATGGTATTTTTGTTTGCGTAACAAAATTTGTAAATTAGATATATACATATTTTTTTGCGGTTTTATTAGCTTACGTCGTTATTTAAGTACCTTAATTAATCATTTAGGTTCCAATAATAGCAATGGTGATGGGTGAGAAGGGTCTGATGTCTCGAGTACTCTGCCCGAAATTTGGTGGATATCTTACATTTGGCACCCTTGAGAATGGAAAGTTATCGGCACCCGGACAGCCCACAATTAGAGATCTTTTGGACTTGTTTAATTTCAGACAGTTAGGACCTGACACAAAAGTATTCGGTATCATTGGGAAGCCCGTTGGACATAGCAAATCAACTTTGTTATACAATAAAGCTTTCAGATCGGTTGGATTTAATGGAGTTTATGTACATTTGTTGGTGGATAATGTAAAGAATTTTCTTGATACTTACTCATCTCTGATTTATTGGATTCGAGTTGAGTTTTATATATTTTATTAGAGCTAGTATTTCAGTTTGGAGGGTTTTCGATCAAACCAACATGCTTTCACATTTGTGCAGTTTTAGTTATTTTATTTCTCGTACAAACGAGTCTTTAAAGGAAGGCTTTGTGTACAGTTTGAGTCATTTGGTAACTGGTAGATTTAACATTATATCACTCACATTTTTATATGTAAACCTATTATTTTTATCTGTAAAATTGATCATGTTTTTACAATCGGTTTTACTGTTATCGTATGCCCAAAATGGTATACTGAGCCATCTTTTATGACTCAAATGTTATAAATAAGTACTCTGTAGAATGACGACTAAAAGGGCACAAATTTAAAGTATGTTGATATTAAATACCCTTATTTCGACGTATTTAGATTAGTAAAATGAATCATTTTTGGATGCAGTTGTACCATACCTCACAAGGAATCTTTACTTCAATGTTGTGATGAGGTTGATCCGGTTGCAAAGGTAAATTTCATTGTCATAAAAATCTTTACTATCAAACAATATGCAGACAATGATAAAAGTATGGCGCTTAATGTATTGTGTTATTGATTGTATGTTACAGTCAATAGGAGCAGTCAGTTGCGCGATCAGGAGACCAAATGATGGGACATTATATGGTTGCAATATGTTACAATTTTGTAAGTGATTTGTACAGGTCTTGATACATTCCAGGATCTTATATGATCGAAACAACTTCATGCCATCATCCAACAAAGAATCAATAAAAGGAAAAAGGAAGATATGGGGTTGAACCCTATAAAACTGATATTGATAATGAAAAGGGTTAACATGAATTACAGGTTCCTATCATATATATATATGATGAATCGGTGCTTTCAATAAAGAAGCAAACCGTTTCTCTAAAAGTAAACGTTGTATAGATTGACGTTATACTCCTAACCTAATAACCGTTTCCCTTAATGGGTTCCTGTAAGCCCAAGTCAGAAATCTTGCAGGCTTTCCATCTTTTGGCGTCCAAGACATTAAACGGGCCCAACACAATACAGACTATGTAGGCGCTATTTCTGCTATCGAGGATAGTCTACGAGGTTTCTTTCTGTACTTTCTGTTAGAAGTGATAATATGGGTGGCTGGGTCAAAACAGTGCTTTTTGTCCACTTATAAAATTTTCATACTGAGTATTATATTTCACACCCATTTGACCCGTTTGAGATTTACTTACAACACAAATGGGCAGCTGTGAGCCTCTCTGACGTTCAGCGTACAAAATGGTGCAACTGGATCACCCTTGGCTGGTAGACTATTTGTGGTTATTGGTCTTTGGCGGTCTTTGGAAAAGCTCTTGCTTATGGAGCAAAAGCGAAGGGTGCAAGGATTGTGATAGCCAATCGGACCTACGGTTAGATTCTACTAGTGTTCACATTACCATTCCTAGTACTAGTACTTGATTGCAATAAAACATTATGCTAGTTTTTTGCTTTCTCATCATATTTAGAGGGTGTTTGGATGTGAGTTAGTTTATCGAAACACAAAGTGTTGATTATTGCGACTTCAAGTCACAGTAATCAAATAGCCAGTTGCAAATGAAATCCAAACACCCTCTATGCATAGTTTATACATAAAGTTACCTTTTATTGATACTGCACAGACCGTGCTAGAGAACTTGCTGACATAATTGGTGGAGAGGCTATATATCTTGCCGATTTGAACACTTACAGCCCAGAAGGTGGTATGATACTTGCAAACACTACATCAATTGGTATGCAGCCAAATATAGACGACACTCCTATTTCTAAGGTACGGCTATCTACCTTTCTTCGGTCATATTTTTTTGTAATAATGGTTTGCAGTTAGAAAGTTGATATGAGGTAAATTAAATATGTGCATGAGATGAAGTTTCCATTTTCTTTTGTGGCAGGAAGCTTTGAAGTCGTATGCACTGGTATTTGATGTTGTGTACACACCAAAAATTACGAGATTACTTCGGGAGGAGAATGTGGAGCCATAATTGTTACAGGGGTGGAGATGTTTATAGGACAGGCATATGAACAATATGAGAGATTTACAGGGTTACCCGGTAAGGTTTAAATTGCATAGAGACATCAGCAGCAGCAACATTCTAGTGCTTGATAATTGGAAAGCAAAAATTAGTGATTTCGGGCTTTCCTTAGTATGTCCAACAAATCAGGATGTAGACTATGTCATTGACAATGTTACAGGCACAATTGGCTATCATGACCCACTATACTCGAAAACAGGCTTCTTAACCAAAGAGTCTGATATATTCTCATTGGGTGCGGTCTTATTTGACATATTGTGTGGGAAATTATCATCTGTAAAACTAGATGACAGTATCTCTATTTACCCTTTTGGCTAAACAACACTATCATTTAGAAAAACTTGATGAGTTAGTGTTTGAGGGTATCAAAGAACAAATTGTGCCACAGTCATATGCTACATTTACAAGGATTGCCCTTCAATGCTTACATCACAGGAGGAAAGGCGGCCAGCGGCAGGTGAAGTGATAATACAACAGAAAGCACTGGAATTCCAAGTAAGTTTTTATAATTATTTCAAATTATGCTACCATTTGTTTCATATAAAATTCTAAACAAACATATTTCTTGATAAGACAGTCTTTTTTTTATCACTCAAAACAAAAAATAAATAAAGTGTCAAAATGAAGAAGACAACAAGTTTACATGATCCATAAAAAAATGTGTTGTCTGTCCATGTTTAGTAGAAGGTCTTTAGTAGTTTCTATAACGGTAGAAATATGATCGTATGAAATAATCCAGATGTCAGAATGCCCTGACGATTATTATACCATAAAGAAAGAGGATCTTTACAACATATTCTCAGCAGGAGTCCTTCAACAGGACAAAGTGGTAAGCAGTTCGTTAATATATCAAAGTCATTTTGTGTTTGCAGTGTTTTATGCATCTTTTACTTATTTTGAGGGACAGCTAAAAAATCATACTTGCATTTACACATGATATAAATCAAGTCTGAATTAATTTATGTCGTATAACAGGTGCTGTCATTCGATGGTAATCGGGAAAGAAATAAAATGGTATCAGCCACAACGTTTTCATACATAAACAGCTGTCCACTGAAGTGGCAATCTCTTCCAGAATCAAGGTTCTTCTCTCTTTCTCTCTACCCCTGTTAATACACAAGTGATAAGTCAATATATGCATTGTTGTTGGACTCTGTATATATCTTTCTTTTTTCTAATGTTTATAGAGAAAAAAACAGTTATTGAATTCAAAAGTATAAGTGTGTGATAGGGGGAGTAAGCTGCGACTGATAAACACATCATGAACATTTATATTTATAATATGTGCAGGTTTGATACAGTAGTGGAGATGTCAGATATTTTCAACTTAAACATCAACATCAAGACAAATGCTCAATTTTTATCTCCAGATGTTGTTTATGGAGTCTATTTAGTCTTCAAATTTTGTGATTCAAGAAACTTTTCAAGTAGACCGGTGTATGTTAACCTTAAGTATAGGAAGGGGACAGAAACTCGGCATGCATATTTTGCAACATGGAGAGACAAGGAGTGGATGATGATTGAGTTGGACCGATACTTGAACCAGAAAGAGGATGTCGTGTTTGAGTTTCTACTAGAGAGCTTTTCAACCTACCAGTATGGAGATGGTGCGATTTATGTTGAAGGCATTGAATTTCGAGCCATTGAGAAGGTAACTTCGAATATATTACTTTGTTGTGTTCTAAATTATTGTTTATAACATAGAGTAAACTGGAAAAACTGTCCTTATGGTTTGTCCAACAAACGAGCACAATCACTATAACTCCGAAAGTGCAGGTACAGTTTGTTTGTGGGAACTCAGTCATTTGAGTAAAAAAAAGGTTAAATATGGGTATGTCAGTCGTTCCACTTTGGTTAGAGACGAAAATTGAACCGAAAGTTCCCCACATGAACTATGCATGTACTTTTGATGTTACTAGGATTACGCCTGCGATCTTGGCAAACAACGTGGATGGTTTTTGCAATTTACTTGTATTTTATAAAGCTGGTAGATGTATGGAAAAAGAGATACATAATCTAAGTTACATGCTTATACATGATTTATATACGGGTGAAACTTGAAGATGTTGGAAAGTTGAAGGAAGCCCCGCAAGTCTTGAAATCAAACTTCAGCGTGGATCAACTGCAACAGTTGCCAACTAAGTTTAAAGATACATTTAAGAAGTACACAAACTCTGAGGACATGTTCTGGTTGAGCAAAGTAAACGGGAAGAATCTTCTCATGCTTTCTGCAAAGGCAACTATATTCAAATTTTCTGACGTGAATCTCTATAGTTCAAGAAGATCAATTTACTGCAGGTTTGATTTTCTAAACAAACTTTAGAACATTATTAATTAGCAGCTAAAGCTAACCTAAATGTGCATTATCAAATAAAATATTAAGGATTTTGTGAATAGATGGTTGAAAAGCTTTACCATATGGCTTTAGTTTTTATGTCTCCAAATGAATTTTTTTAGGACGTATGTAACCATATTATATATGTCGCACATGCAGATTTCAGAAGGTGTGTGAGCTTTTACCACAACAAGTATTTCATATCAAATCCGCAATTGAAAGTCAAATGTTATCACCGATACAGACTACATTTGCTACATGGTATTCAAGATTTCAGAAAAATGCGGGGCATTGTCCGGTGAAAGTAAAAGATTTGATCCGCCAAGAAAATAACAAGGCTGATTTTTCTATTTTATTACACCAAGCCCATTGAATATAAATGATATTACTCGGGTTCCAAAACAAAGGGAAGATGGATGGATGGAGATTCAACTTTGGAAATTTAACTCAACTCGTGACCTTGAGAATGACTCTTTTCCGATTAATATGAGATTTACAAGTTATGAAGGACCTTTATCTGGCCTCATTGTGTGTGGCCTCGAGTTTTGGCCACTGTAAAAGGACTATCTGTGGTATTCAGCTAGTATTTTATGATTTTACTTCGTGTATCAGAAAAAGGTTCTTATTGTTGCACCTAGACAATAATAAGAATTCTGTGTGAAGGTTTATCTTATGCATGTTTTATGTGGAAAGAAAATTGACTTCTTTTTAACAGACATTTACAAGGATTGTGCTGGACTCAATACTTCCAGCTTTCGAACAGCTTCCCAAGTTGCTCTACAGGCACAAAATATGTACAACTTTTATTGTAAGATAGTTTGAAAAAGTTTATGCTTTGTTAAGAATGATTCATAGGGAAACATCAGGTATTCTTTGTGTCACACTAAGCTAAGAAAATATGTTAAGATCAGTTAAATCGCTCTTAGTGTTTCAGACGTTAATGAAATTACCAATCATATAATCAGGTTGTACTATTATGATTGTCTTGTGGGCAAAAATTGATGTCTCAAAGATATTCATGGTTTCTTTCATTAAAACGGTTTCATCTAATCAACTTGCCATTTTAACAGTAATCTCATCTGATATTTTGTTAAATCCGGGCTGTAGTTTTGTAAAACTAGATTCTTGGATCACAATCTAAGAACTTGATAAGACTTGACAAGTTTATATCTTATGGTTACGTTATAAGATCTCAAGGGTCAATGGATTTGAACACGGAATCATTTATAGGTTGTTGAATTAAATCTGACCTGTCTTCATCGAGAGAAGAAAGATGTAAATCCTGTAATTTGAACAAAACAGTCAACCTGCCAAGTAAAGTGATTATCATTTCTAAAGGGTAGGCAATTGACTCATTTATTCAGGTTAGGTTTTATCTCTAACAACTCAAGCGAGTGGAATCAAGAAGATTAACTACTAAGACAATAGAAAGAGAGTTGCAAGTGTAATATCAACACACTGCAATTCAAAACTGTCACAAAAGTGTTCGCGCCTACCCCAACCAAACTCTCAGCATGTGCCATAAAGTTGTACACTATAACCTTAAACCTTTTCTCCTCATTACAAAACACGCACCATCCACCCATATTGCCACCTCTAATCGTTGCACAACCATTATCATCCTTTGGACTCGGGCAAGGACAACTTAACGTTTGAGCTACCATTGATTAACTTGGTAGTTACCGATAGCGTATCGACCTTCAGCCCGGCGAGCTAAGGCCCATACAACTGTAAAATCGGCCCATACATAAGCACAACAAGGCACTGAGAAATACTTCCCCATGCAACGCTGAGACAAAGCGTGCGACAAGCGTGTCTAGACGAACAACACGCCTAGCAATCTCGCCAAGGCCCTTGGGATGAGCACTGTGTGCTCTCCTCACTCCTTCTCTCGATGATCACCACGTGGACCATAAGATTGCCTTTATGGGTTCCTCACTAAAGGACCTCCTATAAATACTTGGTCATTCCTCGAAATGACCCAAGCTAACCCCAAGCAATTCACGCCATGCCGAAAACTCCACATCCAAGTCGATTATCCTCTCGGATAAATGACACACACCAACCGAGTCGACTCGTGAAGCGTTACCCCAACTCGTGAATCCAACAAAGCGATCGACCAGCCCAAACCCTCATCGTACTATACAAGTATACATAAACATGGCGCCATCCATGTTATCTGAAATTAATAGCCGCGATTTTCTCCTCTTTCCAATTAACCGGAAAAAGTTATAGTTGTGAAATTGTGGTAAAGTGTTTTGTGTATGAAAGAATGATTATTGTTTATGGGTTAACTATGACTTGTAAGTAGTGTAATGAAAACATATATAGATGTAAAGTTGAATATCGGAAGGAATAGGGATATATATAGATGTAAAGTATAATATCGGAAGGAATATGAAGTAAGGATAAATTAGTAATTCATAGTTTTCACTTTGAAAGTTTTACTATTATGACATTTACTATAGTCCATAAAATTCTCAAATCTATCTAATTTTTCACAACATCAACATACACATACTCGAAAGAGTTT
The DNA here is from genome assembly GCA_022545495.1 of Chrysanthemum lavandulifolium. NCBI lineage: Eukaryota > Viridiplantae > Streptophyta > Magnoliopsida > Asterales > Asteraceae > Chrysanthemum > Chrysanthemum lavandulifolium. Next base: position 275,808,984 of record CM040240.1, on the reverse strand, counting down.
GCTATCGTGACAGCAAACCTACAAAGTCACACTTTATCCAGATAAATATGGATGCCGTTCGTTTTCTAGGATTTATGAGTACTTAATTTATAAAAATAAATTTAATTTTAGTATCACAAAATTGAGAATACAATGGCTGTCAAATATAAAATTCCTTATTATGTCCGAACAAAATACTAATGATACAATAACAAATGATGGAGAAACAAGAACTATAATCACCTCCTCCGTGCTTCCATGACCATTTTGTACAACACGTTACTCTCGGCGTCTGTTTTTGTATACAAAGCAACTAAAACTTCAACTTTACATAATTTCATGGAATCACCAATAAAGCTTTTCATCCAAAGTCAAAGTCTGCGGTGAGAAATTGACCCATTTACTTAGAAATTGGGGTGATTTGGGTAATACCTATCTCCAATGGGTCGAGATGGGTAAAGTTTAATATTTGACTAAATGGAAGTCATCCAAATGGGTCAAGCGGGTAAAGTCTAATATCGACTAAATGAAAGTTGCCCAAATGGGTCAAATGGGCCAAAAGATACATACCTACGGCAATTCCCGAGATAATCAAGATTTTTCCATAATCTCCCTAAATAATTCTTTAGGCGCTGCAAAAGAAAAGTAGGATAAAAAAACTCATAAGAAAAAAAGAGATGGTAAGATTTTAGGTTATGACGGTAAGATTTAAAAGTTACCATGTAACCCTGTAAATCTCTCGTATTGTTCATACGCCTATCCTATAAACATCTTCACCCCTGTAACGATTACGGCTGCACATTCTCCAGCTTCCCGAAGTAATCTTGTAATTTTTGGTGTGTACACAGCATCAAATACCAGTTCATACGACTTTAAACCTTCCTGCCACCAAAAAAAAAAGAAAAGAAATAGAAACTTTATCTCATGCACAAAATTATCTCATATTACGTTTCCAAAACACATGACCCAAGAAAGGTAGATAGGAAAACTCTAGTTGGTGTATAAACTAGTCAGTATTTGGCTGCATACCAATTGATGTGTTTGCAAGTATCATACCGCCTTCTGGGCTGTAAGTGCTTAAATCGGCAAGAGATATAGCCTCTCCACCAATTATGTCAGCAAGTTCTCTAGCACGATCTATGCAGTATCAATAAATGAAAACTCTAGTGTGTATAAACTATGCATGTAAGAGGGTGTTTGGATTTCAATGTGAACACTGGTAGAATCTAACCACAGGTCCGATTGGCTATCACAATCCTTGCACCCTTCGCTTTTGCTCCATAAGCAAGTGCTTTCCGGCACCTTGACACCAATAACCACAAATAGTCTACCGACCAAGGGTGATCCGGTTGCACCGTTTTGAACGCTGAACACAGTAAATCTCAAGCGGGTCAAATGGGTCAAACGGGTTGAAAGTCACACGTGAAATATGATATGAAAGTACGAGAAAGAAACCTCGTAGACTATCCTTGATAGCGGAAATAGCGCCTACATAGTACGTATTACAACCATATAACGTCCCATCATTTGGTCTCTCGATGGCACAATTGACCGCTCTTATTGATTTGTAACATGCAATCAATAACACAATACATAAAAAGCCGTAATTTAATAATTATCATCAACCCGATGCTTAAGGTTTTAGGTTTCTAAGAAAATGAAACTTACCTTTGCAACCGGGTCAACCACATCACAACATCGAGTAAAGATTCTTTGTGAGAAATGGTACAAGCGCATCGAAATAGATACATTTACCAATCTAAATAAGCGAAATACGGGTTTTCCTTAAAAATCAACGTACTTTCACATTTGTGCCCTTTGAGTCATTGTACTTTTATATAACCTTTGACTCATTATAAGATCGCTCTGTATACTATTTGGGTATTCGGTAACACAAAAACCGACCGTCAAAAACGATCAACATTAAAAAAAAAAATGATAGGTTTATATATGTGATTTAGATTGGATATATAATGTTAAATTTACGGTTACCAAACGACCCAAATTGTACACAAAGACTTCCTTCAAAGACTTGTTTATGTACAAAAATAAAATAAAAAGTAACAACTTGCACAAACGTAAAAGTATAGATCAAAACACAACCTGAACCCCGCGAAATCTGTAGATGAGTATCAAGAAAATTCTTTACATTATCCACCAACAAATGTACATAAATTCCATTAAATCCAACTGATCGGAAAGCTTTATTGTATAACAAAGGTGATTTGCTATGTCCAACTGGCTTCCCGATAATACCGAATACTTTTGTGTCTGCTGATCTACTGTATCAAAACGCAACAAGGGGTGTTTGGCATTGCTAAGTTAAACAGCTTATGCTCTTAACCAGCAGATCAACTTATCCAAAATAGCTTATTTCACCCTAAGGTTAAACTTACGATCTTGAATCCGCCACCAATAACCGGTTCAAACTAAAAATGCGAAACTCCTTCTTGAAAAGACCTTATTTCACCCCTAAACTAAGTAGATAAGCATAGTCAAAATTATGTATCGCTCAAGAAACACAATAAGCGAGATAATGCATTATAAAACAATCAAATTTTGAAACATCTCCATCATATGTCGAAGATTGATTATAGCAGAAGAAAAGCGCATTCACGTCATAAGAGTTCTAACGATATCATTAGCATAAGCCCTTTTTCCTCCGAAAATACTTATCCATTAGCAAATCCCAATTCCCAAACACACCCTAAATATTATTATACTTGCATATACTTCACATTTCATCCTAACCTTAAGCGCTAATTACAAAGAGCTTATTTACCTAAACTAAGTAGATAATATCATCTGCTTAAAAAAAGGAATAAGAAGATAAGCTGTTTAGATAAGCAAAAATCCCAATCTCCCCACATCACATGTCAAACAATTCAGTATACTAATAAATCCAACATTCGAGCCATAAATACGTCCCCCGTTGATGGTTCAAAATACTTAATTATAGACGGCGAATCATACCTAACATATATTCCCAACCTCCTTTGAGGTCCCATCTTTGTGTGTTGTGGTGGAGCAATTGGAACATATACCGCACAACCAAAAATCCTTAAATGGGATATATTTGGTTCCTTACCAAAAACCAATTGTAATGGGGAGGAAGTATGATAACTTGTTGGCCTGATGCGAATTAGTGTTGCTGCATGTAAAATTGCATGGCCCAGGCAGAAACTGGTAGTTTTGCTTTCATTATCATTGGCCTTTCAATCATCTGAATTCGTTTGATAAACGATTCAGCAAGCCCATTTTGTGTATGCACATGAGCTACTGGATGTTCAACACTTATACCAATCGACATACAAAAGTCATTGAATGCTTGAGACGTAAATTCACCAGCATTGTCCAAACGTATTTTCTTTATTGGATAATCTGGAAAATGTGCTCTAAGTCTTATCAATTGGGCAAGTAGTTGTGCAAACGCCAGATTGCGTCTTGATAGTAAGCACACATGTGACCATCTAGTTGATGCATCAATCAAAACCATAAAATACCTAAATGGTCCACAAGGCGGATGTATGGGCCCACATATATCCCCTTGAATCCTTTCTAGAAAATTAAGGGACTCATTCCCAGCTTTAGCCGGTGATGGACGTGTAATCAACTTTCCTTGTGAGCATGCAACACATGTAATATCCTTAGTTTGAAAAATCTTATTGTTCCTTAAAGGATGACCACATGAGTTTTCTATAATTTTTCGCATCATTGTTGACCCGGGATGGCCCAACCGGTCATGCCAAACAATAAAATTCTCTCGGTCTATAAACTTCTCGTTTATGACTACATTTGATTCAATTACATTAATCTTAGTGTAGTATAAACCGGAAGAAAATGCAGGTAATTTCTCTAAGACATGCTTTTTACCCATAATTATATATGTAACGTGAAGGTACTCTATTTGTCCTTCACTTGTTGTCTCAATATGGTATCCGTTTCTACGGATATCTTTAAAACTCAACAAGTTCCTTTGAGACATGGGAGAAAATAATGCATTATCAATTTTAAAGCGTGTTCCTCCGGTAATAATATATTTGCTTTTCGATCCTTGATCAATTTTGCACTACGGATATAGTGTTCACATTCGATTTTGTATATTTATTTGAGAAACTTTTCTTCTTGATTGTATGTGTGGTTGCACTATCCACTAGACACACATCTCCATCATCAGTAGTCAAAGTAGCTAGTTGATCCATGTTCTTCAAAAAAATATACAAATTTGTTATAAGAAAATAACTCGGGTATATTAAAACAATGAAGCAAAAACAAAAATCACTAAAACAAACATTTTGTTGATAATCAAAGAATCGAAACAAACATCCAAAGGAATTAAGAAACAAACATAAAACGAAGGCTATTATTCTAGGCACGAAATTAAACACAAGGCATTCTTAATGTAAAGCTAGAAAGCATAAAACAAATAGATGTTTGGATTTGGTTGCTCAATCATTCGTTGGTAAGAAAGTCACTGACCTCCAAATGGGTTGGATTAACTTGGTCTTCATGACCACTGGGGCTACCAAGGCTACCAACATTTTCATTATCATAGACGAAATTCACTTCCACCCCTTTTCCTTTATTCTTTTGAGATTGTTGATAAAGGTCCACTAGATGCTTGGGTGTACAACAGGTACGTGCCCAATGGTTTACAACCCCACAGCGATAACATGTATTTGTTGTGACACTTCTTGCTTTTTGACCTTTTTCATTCACCTTTCCCTTATCTTGCCACTTGTTGTGGCCACTTGTGTTCTTAAACTGAACACCACGATAATTCCCTCGACCAAAACCACCTCCACGACCACGACCACGTCCCCGGCCACGGTTAGAGCCACGACCGCGACCTCCATTTTGATTATTAATTATTGCCACATTAGCCTCAGGAAATGGCGCGGTACCAGTTGGACGTGTCTCGTGGTTCTTTATTAGGAGTTCATTATTTTGCTCACTCACGGTAAGCAAGAAATTAAGTCACAATATTTTTGAAACCTCTTCGCGGTATTCTTGTTGCAACACCATGTTGGATGCATGGAAAGTGGAAAATGTTTTTTCCAACATTTCTTCGTCTGTGATCTTCTCTCCACACAAGGTCAACTGAGAGGTGATTCGGAACATGGACGAGTTATATTCACTTACTGACTTAAAGTCTTGTAGCCTCAAGTGAACCCACTCATAATGGGCTCTTGGCAAGACCACCGTTTTTTGATGGTCATATCTATCTTTTAAATTGTTCCAAAGAATGAGTGGGTCCTTCACTGTGAGATATTCAGTTTTTAAAGCCTCATGGAGATGACGGCGTAAGAAAATCATTGCTTTGGCCTTTTCTTGGACACTTGTTTCATTGCCCTCTTTAATCGTATTGCCAATGCCAATAGCATCCAAGTGAATCTCAGCATCCAAAACCCATGATAAATAATTCTTGCCAGTAATGTCAAGAGCCAAAAAATCAAGCTTCGCAAGGTTTGACATGATAAACTATAATATAAAAATTTGAAAAATTAATACCATTTATATGAAATGCAATATAAATACATTTAGATGAATCAAACAACTAACAACATACATGTTAACTCTACACATAAGTTAAAATGAATAATAATATACATATACCATTATGTCATAGCTGCACATGAATTCATATAACAAAGGAGTTTCATAAATTAACAGAAAAATTAGCACGTTGTCATTTTGGAACATTCAAACAAACACACATTTTAACATAATCAAGACAACAATCTTATATCAATTAGTTTATATGGACTTTAACCTATTAGTCAAATGTAAATAAGAAACTAGAGTATTGTGTATAAAGTAGTTAAGTATTATAATTCTTTGTTAGTGACATTTAAATAAAATACTCATGGTGATAATTAATATTACTTATGATAATTAATATTTGTTCGGTTCAAATAAATTTGAATTTTGAAAGAAAAGAAAGAATTATAATTAATATATATATATATATATTTTAATGTAAGGCTATTGAAGAATAATAAATTTAATTAATGAGTAACGGTTACAAAATTAAAAAATGTATGGGAGAATAATAAATTTAATTATGAATATTAAAACAAGTAGTAAATGCAAATAAGTAAGTCTAGATAACGGTTCAAAAAAAATTAAGATTCTTAAACAAATGCCACGAAGATCACATTTACCAAGAATATAAAACTAATCATAACACATATGCCCATATTCTCTTAAAATAAAATAGCGCACATACCAATGTTATAAATAAACGACTAATAAAATAGCAACAAATTTGATTGTATGGTAATATGTAAAAGAAAAATGGCGCATAAGCGAATACGTATCTAAGCATAAGCAGTTGTATAGTAATAAGTAAGTCGGGATAAAATCACAACTATCTTAACGTTACTTTTCTAGCATGTTGGACAAGCATTTTTATTTTTATTTTTTACCCAACTCATAATCAATTAATTTACAAAATGGTTACTGTAACACCCCAACCCGATAAGGGTAGAAGTATCACAGTATGGTGTCATATCAGAACATACATAATGAACATAAATCAAACAGCGGAAGTCTTAATTAAATAAATCAAAAATTTAAGTCAACAAGACTTATCAAAACTCCGAAATGGAAATATAATAACAAAATCAAATGAAGTCTAAGATGACTAGGCATGGTCTCTAAATCAGCTCATCTCTCAATCCCAAACAATCCCCAACTCCTAGCTTATGTACTGCCGCGGAAAAGAAATGCGGTTGAGCTTAAAAGCCAGGTGAGCGAGATATAACGGTATAATAATAATGGCGAACCTGAGCAAAGTAATGAAGGTCGACAATTTATATGGTATTTCAAAGGTATAGAGTAGGGTAAAGGAAAGTCGATAATCTACCACGAGCCAACAGAACAAATCATATCATATCATAGTAGCCAGTAGTAACCAATAGTAACCATAGAGGAGCGACCTCTCAGAATGTGAAGACGCGTATTGCACACGACATCATTCACCAGACAAATCATATTATAACATATCAGATAACAGAACAAATCTATGATGCATCCATACGCCCCTACAGACAGATAGTGGCCATACAATATATATCGAGCTCATAATCAGATAACAAAAAGGGACGGTGTGTAACATCACTCGTACACACTAGAGTCATGGCATTGGTGCATCAATGACACGGACATAGAACCCCCATGCCTAGTTAATGGCTCGGGTCTCACACTGACAGGTCAAGGAAAATTCATATCATAAGGATTCATAACAAAGGTTCATAATCAAAGGTGCATATCAAAGGTTCATAATTAAAAGGTTCATAATCAGAAGGTTCACATTAAACAGTTCACATAGGAGATTCAATCAAAGGGAGCATAGCAAAGTTATAGGGAAGCCCTAATAAGAAGGCTCAGAGCAAAATATAACGGTTCAAAGCTAATATTGAAAGATGTAAACGAATCATGAGAAACCTTAGAGACAAGGTCAGAATATCAGTACCTTAACGCCAATGAAAGGAAAGTAAACAAATGAATGAATCACGAAGTCGCAACGTTACGTCTCCTCCAACGAATCTACACGGATTACGATTCCAATTATACCTATTAGCTCATTTAAGTCATAACGGATTAATCGTATTAATATTTTTAGAGTTATAAGCGTATTCTCATTTTTTTAGTAATTGACCGAATCAAAATACTTTAGGGTAATAATTATTAATTAGCCAAACTTAGGGGATAAATAATAAACGATAAACTTAAAGGTTTATTATGACAATTATCCTAATTTAAGGTTTCATTAGATCATAATTCAAAGTATAGGGTTCGCATGGTAATTATCTCAAAGTATAAGGTTTATAATGTATTTTACGTGACCTTTATTCATGATTCCATGCGACATATGCTATTATTTTATGTGACGATATATGAGCATTTCATATATCACCCTCACAGCCCCTGGTTAGATCGAAACTACACACAAATTGGTAGCCACTATATTAAATTTATAACCTGTTATGGAAGGACCTTACATGACTTTACTAAAGGTCACACATGAAACATACTTGACAACAGTTTTAACGAGATATGTGAAGTGATTAACGAGACCCAACCAGGCCTATGTCTAGCTTCTTTTATACGGTTTAACACTCAGGTTTAATACGTTTATGACCCATGGACACACATGTACTCCCCCCACCAGACGGTACCTAATTCACACACATCATTACCACAATAACGACACCTTTTTTGGTTTAAAAAGACATACAATTACAGGTTTTACAGCCCCTTTAATCATATCATTGTGTGTGACCATTTTTATGTTATACATGCATGCGACATACACACACATCCACACATGACATACCCTTACTCATACAATTATCAAAACAGCCTTAGACACAAGCACCTTCATTCTCTAGGTTGTATTTCTCAGATTTCAATACGAATTTTATGCATCATACGCATGACCTAAAAACCCAAATCAATTTCTTATATAACACTTATTCAAAATCAGGTCTGATGTCGATATGTACATATATTTCATGTGCCAAGTCTTTGTTAATTTATGTGATGTTATATATATGCTCTTATAAACATGCGCATGTGAATAAAACCCTCGACCAGAAGCGAACCAGAACAGCCTCACGACCAGCTTTCAGAATCAAAAGGAATGTCGAGAGGGTGTTTTACCAAGTAGATTTATGGACCAGTTTCATTACATTTTAATCGGTACATAAGAGCTAGGTTCATGATTTTATGTCACTTAATATTAGGTACTTTATAACTTGGTTTTAACATTAACGAGACATCGTTTAAGGGCTTAACTATCACACGTATGGAAGACAAAACCATACGACCAAAACCAGAAAATTACACGATCATGAAGGTACCTTACCTTAGCAGCGTGCAATTACACGATCATGAAGGTACCTTATTTTCTTTTCTTGTGGGTCTCGTTCTCGTTTAAGTATCTTACTTAATCGAGGCGGGATGCCTTGTTTTGTATCTTGTTTGGTTTCGAGGTTCTCAATGATATTTTGCCTTTAATTTCCAAAAAAAAAAAAAAAAAAAAAAAAAAAAAAATACAGGAGAACAAAGGCCAAAACACAACAAATCCAATGCCCCCTTTGCTGAGCAAAATCCACGGCAACAGTACTACACCAAGCTAAGTAAACCTTGAAATGCACGTGATAGCAGCAGCCCAACTTCTCTTGGAACCAGTCCTTGTCGACATAAATTAGAGGGAGAGAAACCTTCTTGCCGTCACTTTTCAATAGAGATAATTTGGTTTTGTAGAAAAATAAGTGGAACTTTAATGATTGAATGGAATATAACTTTAATGATTGAATGGAATATTAGGTGGTAGTGGCATGATTATTAGGAGATGGAGTAGGATATCTTTTGTGTTTGCCGTATACTTTTCTTGAGTGAAAGTTAGTGTATTGTTTTGTATGTTTACTTAAGAGATAAAGTGAGACTTTAATTGTGATATTGTGAGTTGGAAAGTCATATTTTGAGGAATTTGACCAACAAAAAGAGAACCACAATAATGACCCATTCAAAGTTCTTAATTACTTTTATGATGATTAAAATTAGTTGTAATTGCCTTTTCAAATTTTGTATATATATCATTTGGTCCAAAATAACTTGTAATGTGTGAATTTTTATTTTGTAGGCATATGTGTAAATTATCTTGCATAAATCATTTATAAGTTAAGCGTTAGACTTAGTTAACGAGCTTGGCATGTTTTTACACATTCCACAATTATTAAGCTAGAGGGGCAAAATGGTCTTTTACACGTTTAATATTTTAAGGGTTTTACAGTTACAACCATGAGAACACTCGCCCAACTGTTACAACATGAACTTATCCGATACATGAAACATATACATCGACTAATTAATATCTCGATACACAAAATTCGCCTCCTAAACAACGCATTAGCCACAGACACTTCAAGAACTTTACAATTAAAATATATCTGGCAAACTCTAATCGTAACAATAAACAGTTGTTATGGTACTCAATTGGAGTGTGACATAAACTCCCAAATTCAAAATACTCAATAACTATTACTCTAGAAGATAATTTTGTTATGTATGTTTGAAAATTTATAGATGTAGTAGCCTTTATATACTTATATATACACTAGTCAACAGGAAAAAACATAGACTATATTATCGAATCAAGTGAAAATTTATGCTTTGAAGTTCGTATGGAAATATAGACAATTCAACATATAATTCTAAAACTGATCATGCAGTACATAGACACGTCATGCAGCAATATAGAAAATTCAATATATAATTCGACATATAATCTGAATCATGCAATATTTTATAATCTGAATCATGCAATAATTCGACATATAATAGAAAATTCAATATCTAATCATGCAATACAAATAGACACGACATGTATTTCATATCTTTAGAATTTTGAAAACTTGAAATGTAAAGTATACTTACTTGCAAGGAAATAAAAAAAACTTAATGATCGAGCGTGCTGATAACGTGTTGTATAACAACGAGCTTAGTAACACAATGTGAACAATAAGCAAGGAAATATAAGAGAATATGAAAGGGAAAGATAGAACTTCTTATTGGTCTGTCTTCACAATGCATTAGGTGCTTCTATTTATAGGGACCTTATCATGAATGGTATTAAGTATAAAATGAGATATTACAAGACCAATAATAAAGGTGAAGATTCCTAGTTATGAGATATGAATGTGGAGATTAATGTGTACAATCATATAATAAGTATTCATAACAATTTAATAATAGTAATAGAATAGAATTATGCAGACATATAGATAGTCATCCACAAACTTTTTGACTATTGACTAACAGCTACCTCACTCCTTTTTTACTATTGACTACCAGTCCACCAGTAGCTACTCTTTCAGATCTCCTTCATTTCGTATCATTTTGTAACCCAAATTTCGCCTTTTTTTTAATATATATATATAAAGATAGAAAGATGATGTTTTCATCTGACGAATTTGATCACCTAAAAATCCCCCTTGAAAATATCCTCATAGCCACCAACAACTTTGCTGACAGAAATGTCATCGGCACAGGTGGAATTGGAAACCGCTACAAGGGACAGCTCTTGTGGTCCGGTGAGTTGATTGATATCATTGCTCGGAGGTTAAATAAAGACTTGGAGGATGGAGAACAAAAGTTTTGGACGGATATTTCGATGCTGTCAAGTCTCAAGCATAAAAATGTGGTTTGTCTTGTTGGGTTTTGTGATGAGAATGATGAGAAGATCATCATTACCAGGTATAATATTAGGGGAAGTCTCAGCAACTATCTAAGTGACCCGATTTCGTTGAGATGGGTGCAAAGATTGGAGATATCTGTCGGTGTTGCGCGTGCATTGAGCTACATTCATTATGACGAGCCACGCGAATTCAGCGTATTACACCGGTACATTAGCAGTGACAGAGTTCTATTAAATGATGAATGGGAACCCAAGTTATCTTGTTTTGAATGTTCCATGAAGATTGAAGCATCTAAAAGGCACCATTCTTTTCATGCTAATAAACTTAAGTATGTGAAAGGGTATGGAGACCCAACATATATTGAGACTAAAAGTGTGAACCACAAGTCAGATATCTACTCCTTTGGGATAATATTGTTTGAACTGCTTTGTGGTAGGGAATCAGTTATTGACGGTCAAGATAATAAGTATTTGGGTCCAGCGGCCATTTTCCATTATAAAAAGAAAATACTAGATGAGATGATTGATCCAGTTCTATGGAACCAAATGGATCCTCAATCATTCAACTTTTTCACTAAGACAGCATATGACTGCTTGAATGAAGATAGATCTCAGCGCCCGGATATATGTGAGGTTGTCACAAGACTGGAGGAAGCCTTGAAACTTCAATTGGCATGTGAAGATGTTGTACGGCGGTTTTTTCTCTATCATCTTTCTTTTATAAATAATCTCTATTTATTGATAACATTAATATTAACTCGAGTAAAATTATTTAGTACTTATTACGGTATTTATGATTTTTAGGAACACTTAATAGCTGCGGCCGAAGTTGAAGATACATCATCCAATCATGACAAGGTAATTGTTTACTTATTACTATTGTTGCAAGTCATTGGAATTTTTGAAAAGTGAACTCTATATCCACACGTGTCATTTTTTGAACACTTGGTAATTTGTCTTGCTTGGTACATATATATAGGTATCATTGACCTCCATATCTACACACGTTGAATCCCATGTCAGCAAAGAGACAAAGTCTTTCCTCAATGATCTTTCTCACTTAAAACTTAGCTTTCAAGATATAAAATCAGCGACCAACAATTTTGCTGTTGAGAACATTATCAAAAAATTAAAGCTTGGAAGAATTTACAAAGGCCGTCTCTTACATTCTGAACAATTCATCGATATTATTGTAAAGCGGTTCTATAACAAATATGTAAAAGATGAGAGAAAAAAGTTTTGGACGGAGATTTCCATGCTTTCTAGTCTCAAACATAAGAATCTTGTGTCTCTCATTGGGCTTTATGATTCTGAGGTGATAAAGATTATCATATACAAGAAGGAGGCCACCCAAAGTCTCAAAACATATCTAAGTGACCAGACCCTCACATGGATGCAAAGGTTGAAGATATGCGTCGGTGTTGCGAAGACATTGAGTTACATCCATTATGATCCTGGACAAGATTTTAGTGTCATACATTGCAACATCATGAGCTCGAATATTTTACTAGATGACAAATGGGAACCCAAGTTATCGGTTTTGAACTTTCATTGAAAAATCTGACTCGGAGGCACCGTCTTATTCTTACTCGTGATATTGTTAAGAATGTATACACAGACCCAAAATATGAAAAGACTGGCGGGGTGACTCACAAGTCAGATGTGTATTCATTCGGTGTTGTATTATTTGAAGTCTTGTGCGGAAGGAGTGCAGACAAAGATGGAGACGAAGACGAAAATGAAAACGAAGATGAGTTAGGAGAGGGGTTTTTAAGTCAAGTGGCTAAATCTCATTTGGACGAAATGATCATGCCTCATTTACGAATTCAGATGGACGAAGAGGCATTAGAAATCTTCTCAGAAACAGCATATTGCTGCATAAAAGAGAAAAGAGCAGATCGTCCACATATAGATCAGGTTGTCAAAGGACTTGAGAAAGCATTGAAACTTCAATCACTGTATGAAAATCCGGTAAGAAAATAAACTTGCTTATCAACTTTATGTGATAATAACTGTTATATTTATCTACTAATCTCCTATTCTTTTGCAAATATTATTTTAGGAACTTCCAAAGAGTGCAGTTGACAGTACATCATCCAATCACCTGAGGGTAATTTACTTCTTTATAGTTTTAGTTCGAAGCTGGTCATCCTAACTAATAAACAAATAAGTAAATTACATGAATGGTCTTATGTGGTTAAGGGCTTTTTACATTTGATCCCTGTTACGAAGAAACTAGACAAGACATTTCTGATGTCTCATATTCATAACCCTGGCACCCTAAAATGATAAACGACCGTTAACAAATTTATTGAGATGATCACCTCCTCACCACATGATTAACACCCAAAAACCAGAAATCAAAACACCATCTGCACCAACTACCATGGACCTGCACACTAGTAACAAATCACAAATCATTTTTAGGCATAAAACAGTAACTGATATCGAAGCTAACGGAATCCATTGGCTGAGAATAAGGTGTTGTTGTATCACTTTTTTCTGTTAACATCACAATTTGTACAGATTGTGAATCGTTTTTCATTCACTTATTTATTTAAGTACATTTTTGTATGTTGAATGTCCACAATGTTGCAGTTGAAGAACTTGGAACACTTGAAGATTGAACTTAATGATATCGAGATGGCAACAGAGAAGTTTGCCGAAAAATATTGCATTGGGTCAGGTGGATATGGTATGGTATACAAGGCACAACTCAAACATTTTGATAGCAGTATATCTTCGTCAATAGACGGGGTGAATAAATGTGATCTTCCCAAGAAACATAGCACGGTAGCCATAAAACGGATTCACAATCGAGAAGGAGAACAAGGGTTCAAGGCAGAAATTGAGATTCTGACTAGCTGTAAACATGAGAACATAATCTCTCTTCTTGGGTTTTGTGACGAAGACCGTGATCACATGATCCTTGTCTATGAGCTTGCTTCTAAAGGGAGTCTTGAGGATTATATGGGAAACAGTGAAAAAATGACTAATCTTACTTGGATGCAACGCTTGAAAATATGTCTTGGTATCGCACATGGCTTGAATTACATTCACACCAACACAGATCAAGACAAACAAAAGATAATACACCGTGACATCAAGGCGCAAATATTCTATTGGCGAAAATTGGGAGGCGAGGATTGCTGATTTTGGGCTCTCAAAATCCACCCAGCAGATCAAGAGGCCAGCACTCTTGATACTAATATGATTGCAGGTACAGATATGTATTTGGATCCTGAATATCAAAAGTCTGGAAGATTGAATAAAAATCAGACATTTACTCTTTTGGAGTAGTGTTACTTGAGATCTTGACGGGAGGTTGTTACGATCGTATTTTCACTGGCGTCAATGAGAAGGGATTGCACCCATTGCAAGAGATCATTTTGAGAAGGGAACACTAATGGAAATTGTTGATCACAAAATCAAGGAAGAAACCGATGAACAAGTCTTTTCTCCAAGTACAGGACCCAATAAAGAATCTTTGGACATATTTTCAAAAATCGCTTTTCGATGTCTAGCAGAAACTCAAGCTAAACGTCCATCAATAGATGTTGTCATCAACGAACTCAAAAAAGCATTAAACTTTCAGGTAAGTAATGCGTTTAAAATATAACTTTATAATTTCCTCATTTATTCTTCATTATACTTTAAAGGAGTTTCAGATGCCAAATTGTTCAGTTATATTTTACTTATGAAATCGACTTATTGTCTCGCAGGAGAACCACAAGGACAGCCTCAAACTGTCACTTCAAGACATAAAGTTGGCCACAAAAACTTTCAATCAAGAAAATCTCATTGGACATGGAGATTTTGGGAGTGTGTACAAGGGTCACACTCATGGGCATAACTTCATTGCTGCAAAGCGGTTGGGCAAGAAATCTGCCGAAGGAGAAGCTGAATTTATGACAGAGCTGGAAATCCTTATGGAGTATAAACATGAAAATGTCATTGGTCTTGTAGGCTACTGTGATGAAGAGGATGAGAAAATAATTGTTTATGATTATGCATCCAAAGGAAGTCTTGATAAGTACTTGAGCGATGATAGTCTTACGTGGGTGATGCGGCTTAAAATATGCATCGATATTGCAATCGGGTTGGAGTTTCTTCATGGAACTGTTTCAAGTCCAGAAATGGTAATTCATAGGGACATCAGCAGCAGCAACGTTCTACTGTTTGATGATTGGAAAGCAAAAATTAGTGATTTTGGGCTTTCCTTAGTATGTCCAACAAATCAGGATGTAGATTATGTCATCGACAATGTAACAGGCACAATTGGCTATCGTGACCCACTATACTCGAAAACAGGCTTCTTAACCAAAGAGTCTGATATATTCTCATTGGGTGCGGTCTTATTTGACATATTGTGTGGGAAACTATCATCTGTAAAACTAGAAGGCAGTATCTCTATTTACCCTTTTGGCTAAACAACACTATCATTTAGAAAAACTTGATGAGTTAGTGTTTAAGGGTATCAAAGAACAAATTGTTCCACAGTCATATACTACATTTACAAGGATTGCCCTTCGATGCTTACATCACAGGAGAGAAAGACGGCCAACGGCAGGTGAAGTGATAATACAACTTAAGAAAGCATTGGAATTCCAAGTAAGTTTTTATAATAATTTCAAGTTATGCTACCATTTGTTTCATATAAAAACATAAAACTATATTCATAGATATTCAAATAAGTTTTACACTTCTATTGTTCAAACAAGTGCTGTTGAACCATAAAACATGATAAACAAACATATTTCTTAATAAGACAGTCTTTTTTTATCACTCAAAACAAAAAATAAATCAAATGTCAAAATGAAAAAGACAACAAGTCTACATGATCCTGAAAAAAATGTGTTGTTCATGTTTAGTAGAAGGTCTTTAGTAGTAGAAATGTGATTGATGTATGAAATTAATATGAACTTATAACTCTGTACTTAATGTACAGGAGGATTATGAGATATGGGAGCCGAAATTGCCTAGAGACTATAAAGAAATAATCCAGATGTCAAAGTGCCCTGAAAATTATTCTATCATGAAGAAAGAGGATCTTTACAACATATTCTCAACAGGAGTCCTCCTTCAACAGGACAAAGTGGTAATCAATTCGTTAATATATCTCAATTATTTTGTGTTTGGAGTGTTTTATGCATCTTTTACTTATTTTGAGGGACAGCTAAAAAATCATACTTGCATTTACACATGATATAAATCGAGTCTGAATTAATTTATGTCGTATAACAGGTGCTGTCATTCGATGGTAATCGGGAAAGAAATAAAATGGTATCAGCCACAACGTTTTCATACATAAACAGCTGTCCACTGAAGTGGCAATCTCTTCCAGAATCAAGGTTTTCCTCTCTTCTCTCTACCCCTGTTAGTACACAAGTGATAAGTCAATATATGCATTGTTGTTGGACTGTGTATATATCTTTCTATTTCTAATGTTTATAGAGAAAAAAACAGTTACTCAATTCAAAAGTATAAGTGTATGATGGAGGGAGTAAGCTGCTACTGATAAACACATCATGAACATCTATTTATAATATGTGCAGGTTTGATACAGTAGTGGAGATGTCAGATATTTCCAACTTAGACATCAACATCAAGACAAATGCTCAATTTTATCTCCAGATGTTGTTTATGGAGTCTATTTGGTCTTCAAATTTTGTGATTCAAGAAACTTTTCAAGTAGACGGTGTATGTTAACCTTAAGTATAGGAAGGGGACAGAAAGTAGGCATGCATATTTTGCAACATGGAGAGACAAGGAGTGGATGATGATTGAGTTGGACCGATACTCGAACCAGAAAGAGGATGTCGTGTTTGAGTTTCTACTAGAGAGCTTTTCAACCTACCAGTATGGAGATAGTGCAATTTATGTTGAAAGCATTGAATTTCGAGCCATTGAAAAGGTAAATTTGAATATATTCCTTTGTTGTGTTCTAAATTATTGTTTATAATATATAGTAAACAAACTGTCCTTATGGTTTGTCCAACTCATGGGCGCAAACGCTATAACTCCGAAAGTGCAGGCGCAGTTTGTTTGTGGGAACTTTCGATCATTTGGGTAAAAAAGGTTAATTATGGGTATGAAAGTCATTCCACTTTGGTCAAGGACGAAAATTGAACCGAAAGTTCCCCACATGAACAATGCATGCACTTTTGATGTTACTAGGATTACGCCTGCGATCTTGGCAAACAACGTGGATGGTTTTTTCAATTTACTTTGTATTTTATAAAGCTGGTGGATGTATGGAAAAAGAAATACATAATCTAAGTTACATGCGTATACATGATTTCTATACAGGTGAAACTTGAAGATGTTGGAAAGTTGAAGGAAGCCCCGCAAGTCTTGAAATCAAACTTCAGCGTGGATCAACTGCAACAGTTGCCAACTAAGTTTAAAGATACATTTAAGAAGTACACAAACTCTGAGGACATGTTCTGGTTGGGCAAAGTAAACGGGAAGAAACTTCTCATGCTTTCTGCAATGGCAACTATATGCAAATTTTCTGACGAGAATCTCTATAGTTCAAGAAGATCAATTCACTGCAGGTTTGATTTTCTAAACAAACTTTAGAACATTATTAATTAGCAGCTAAAGCTAACCTAAATGTGCATTATCAAATAAAATATTAAAGATTTTGTGAATAGATGGTTGAAAAGCTTTAGCATATGGATTTAGTTTTTATGTCTCCAAATGAATTTTTTTAGGACGTATGTAACCATATTATATATGTCGCACATGCAGATTTCGGAAGGTGTGTGAGCTTTTACCACAACAAGTATTTCATATCAAATCCATAATTGAAAGTCAAATGTTATCACCCGATACAGACTACATTTGCTACATGGTATTCAAGATTTCAGAAAAATGCCAGGGCTGCATTGTCGGTGAAAGTAAAAGATTTGATCCGCCAAGAAAATAACAAGGCTGATTTTTTCTATTTTATTACACCAAGCCCATTGAATATAAATGATATTACTCAGGTTCCAAAACAAAGGGAAGATGGATGGATGGAGATTCAACTTTGGAAATTTAACTCAACTCGTGACCTTGAGAATGACTCTTTTCCGATTAATATGAGATTTACAAGTTATGAAGGACCTTTATCTGGCCTCATGGTGTGTGGCCTCGAGTTTTGGCCACTGTAAAAGGACTATCTGCGGTATTCTGCTAGTATTTTATGATTTTACTTCGTGTATCAGAAAAAGCTTGTTATTGTTGCTCCTAGACAATAATAAGAATTATGTGTGAAGGTTTATCTTATGCATGTTTTATGTGGAAAGAAAATTGACTTCTTTTTAACAGACATTTACAAGGATTGTGCTGGACTCATACTTCCAGCTTTCGAACAGCTTCCGAAGTTGCTCTACAGGCACAAAATATGTACAACTTTTATTGTGAGTAAGATAGTTTGAAAAAATTTATGCTTTGTTAAGAATGATTCATAGGGAAACACCAGGTATTCTTTGTGTCACACTAAGCTAACAAACTATGTTAACATCAGTCAAATCGCTCTTAGTGTTTCAGACGTAAATGAAATTACCAATCATAGAATCAGGTTGTACTATTCCGATTGTCTTGTGGGCAAAAATTGATGTCTCAAAGATATTCATGGTTTCTTTCATTAAAATGGTTTCATCTAATCAACTTGCCATTTTAACAGTAATTTCATCTGATATTTTGTTAAATCTGGGATGTAGTTTTGTAAAACTAGATTCTTGGATCACAAACTAAGAACTTCAGTAAGACTTCTGACAAGTTTATATCTTATGGTTACGTTATAAGATCTCAAGGGTCAATGGATTTGAACACCGGAATCATTTATAGGTTGTTGAATTAAATCTGACCTGTCTTCATCGAGAGAAGAAAGATGTAAATCCTGTAATTTGAACAAAAACAGTCAACCTGCCAAGTAAAGTGATTATCATTTCTAAAGGGTAGGCAATTGACTCATTTATTCAGGTTAGGTTTTATCTCTAACAACTCAAACGAGTGGAATCAAGAAGATTAACTACTAAGACAATAGAAAGAGAGTTGCAAGTGTAATATCAACACACTGCAATTCAAAACTGTCACAAAAAGTGTTCCGCGCCTACCCCAACCAAACTCTCAGCATGTGCCATAAAGTTGTACACTATAACCTTAAACCTTTTCTCCTCATTACAAAACACGCACCATCCACCCATATTGCCACCTCTAATCGTTGCACAACCATTATCATCCTTTGGACTCGGGCAAGGACAACTTAACGTTCGAGCTACCATTGATTAACTTGGTAGTTACCGATAGCGTATACGACCTTCAGCCCGGCAGGCTAAGGCCCATACCGTAAAATCGGCCCATACATAAGCACAACAAGGCACTGAAATACTTCCCATGCAACGCTGAGACAAAGCGTGCACGACAAGCGTGTCTGGGCGAACAACACGCCTAGCAATCTCGCCAAGGCCCTTGGGATGAGCACTGTGTGCTCTCCTCACTCCTTCTCTCGATGATCACCACGTGGACCATAAGATTGCCTTTATGGGTTCCTCACTAAAGGACCTCCTATAAATACTTGGTCATTCCCTCGAAATGACCCAAGCTAACCCCAAGCAATTCACGCCATGCCAGAAAACTCCACATCCAAGTCGATTATCCTCTCGGATAAATGACACACACCAACTGAGTCGACTCGTGAGCGTTACCCCAACTCGTGACTCCAACAAAACGATCGACCAACCCAAACCCTCATACGTACTATACAAGTATACATAAACATGGCGCCATCCATGTTATACGAAATTAATAGCCGCGATTTTCTCCTATTTCCAATTAACCGGAAAAAGTTATAGTTGTGAAATTGTGGTAAAGTGTTTTGTGTATGAAAGAATGATTATTGTTTATGGGTTAACTATGACTTGTAAGTAGTGTAATGAAAACATATATAGATGTAAAGTTGAATATCGGAAGGAATAGGGATATATATAGATGTAAAGTATATTATCGGAAGGAATATGAAGTAAGGATAAATTAGTAATTCATAGTTTTCACTTTGAAAGTTTTTACTATTATGACATTTTACTATAGTCCATAAAAATTCTCAAATCTATCTAATTTTTCACAACATCAACATACACATACTCGAAAGAGTTTGCTATCGTGACAGCAAACCTACAAAGTCACACTTTATCCAGATAAATATGGATGCCGTTCGTTTTCTAGGATTTATGAGTACTTAATTTATAAAAATAAATTTAATTTTAGTATCACAAAATTGAGAATACAATGGCTGTCAAATATAAAATTCCTTATTATGTCCGAACAAAATACTAATGATACAATAACAAATGATGGAGAAACAAGAACTATAATCACCTCCTCCGTGCTTCCTGTGACCATTTTGTACAACACGTTACTCTCGAGCGTCCTGTTTTTGTATACAAAGCAACTAAAACTTCAACTTTACATAATTTTATGGAATCAGCCAATAAAGCTTTTCATCCAAAGTCAAAGTCTGCAGCAGTAGAAATTGACCCATTTACTTAGAAATTGGGCTGATTTGGGTAATACCCTATCTCCAATGGGTCAGATGGGTAAAGTTTAATATTTGACTAAATGGAAGTCATCCAAATGGGTCAACTGGGTAAAGTCTAATATCTGACTAAATGAAAGTTGCCCAAATGGGTCAAATGGGCCAAAAGATACATACCTACTGACAATTCCGAGATAATCAAGATTTTCCATAATCTCCTAAATAATTCTTTAGGCCGCAAAAGAAAAGTAGGATAAAAAACTCATAAGAAAAAAGAGATGGTAAGATTTTAGGTTATGAGGGTAAGATTTAAAAGTTACCGTGTAACCTCAGAAATCTCTCGTATTGTTCATACGCCTATCCTATAAACATCTTCACCCTCAGAACGATTACGGCTCCACATTCTCCAAACTTCCAAGTAATCTTGTAATTTTGGTGTGTACACAACATCAAATACCGTTCATACGACTTTAAACCTTCCCGCCACCAAAAAAAAGAAAGAAATAGAAACTTTATCTCATGCACAAAATTATCTCATATTACGTTTCCAAAACACATGACCCAAGAAAGGTAGATAGGAAAACTCTAGTTGGTGTATAAACTAGTCAGGATTTGGCTGCATACCAATTGATGTGTTTGCAAGTATCATACCGCCTTCTGGGCTGTAAGTGCTTAAATCGGCAAGAGATATAGCCTCTCCACCAATTATGTCAGCAAGTTCTCTAGCACGATCTATGCAGTATCAATAAATGAAAACTCTAGTTTGTGTATAAACTATGCATGTAAGATGACCCTCTTACATAAGCAAGTGCGATTGGCTATCACAATCCTTGCACCCTTCGCTTTTGCTCCATAAGCAAGTGCTTTCCCAGCACCGCCAGCACCAATAACCACAAATAGTCTACCAGCCAAGGGTGATCCAGTTGCACCGTTTTGAACGCCTGAACCTGTAAATCTCAAACGGGTCAAATGGGTCAAACGGGTTGAAAGTCACACGTGAAATATGATATGAAAGTACAGAAAGAAACCTCGTAGACTATCCTTGATAGCGGAAATAGCGCCTACATAGTCTGTATTACAACCATATAACGTCCCATCATTTGGTCTCCTGATGGCACAATTGACCGCTCTTATTGACTGTAACATGCAATCAATAACACAATACATAAAAAGTCGTAATTTAATAATTATCATCAGCTTCGATGCTTAAGGTTTTAGGTTTCTATGAAAATGAAACTTAGCTTTGCAACTGGGTCAACCACATCACAACATCGAAGTAAAGATTCTTTGTGAGAAATGGTACAACTGCATCCGAAAAAGATACATTTTACCAATCTAAATAAGCAGAAATACGGGTTTTTTTCCTTAAAAAATCAACGTACTTTCACATTTGTGCCCTTTGAGTCATTGTACTTTTATATAACCTTTGACTCATTATAAGATCGCTCTGTATACTATTTGGGTATTCGGTAACACAAAAACCGACCGTAAAAAACGATCAACATTATAAAAAAAATGATAGGTTTATATATGTGTGATTTAGATTGGATATATAATGTTAAATTTTACGGTTACCAACGACCCAAATTGTACACAAAGACTTCCTTCAAAGACTTGTTTATGTACAAAATAAAATAAAAAGTAACACCGCACAAACGTAAAAGTATAGATCAAAACACAACTGAACCCCTTGAAATCAGTAGATGAGTATCAAGAAAATTCTTTACATTATCCACCAACAAATGTACATAAATTCCATTAAATCAACGATCGAAAGCTTTATTGTATAACAAAGGTGATTTGCTATGTCAACTGGCTTCCGATAATACCGAATACTTTTGTGTCTGGCGATCTCATCAGATCAAAACGCAACAAGGGTGTTTGGCATTGCTAAGTTAAACAGCTTATGCTCTTAACCAGCAGATCAACTTATCCAAAATAGCTTATTTCACCCTAAGGTTAAACTTACAGTACTGAATCCGCCACCAATAACCAGTTCAAACTAAAAAATCTGAAACTCCTTACTGAAAAGACCTTATTTCACCCCTAAACTAAGTAGATAAGCATAGTCAAAATTATGTATCTGCTCAAGAAACACAATAAGTAGATAATCTGTTATAAAAACAATCCAAATTCAAACATCTCCATCATATGTCAGAAGATTCAGTATAGCAACAGAAGAAAACTGCATTCACGTCATAAGAGTTCTAACGATATCATTAGCATAAGCCCTTTTTCCTCCGAAAATACTTATCCATTAGCAAATCCCAATTCCCAAACACACCCCTAAATATTATTATACTTGCATATACTTCACATTTCATCCTAACCTTAAACTGCTAATTACAAAGAGCTTATTTACCCTAAACTAAGTAGATAATATCATCTGCTTAAAAAAAGGAATAAGAAGATAAGCTATTTAGATAAGCAAATATCCCAAACTCCCCACATCACATGTCAAACAATTCAGTATACTAATAAATCCAACATTCATATCACGAAAACAGTTGCGAATATCAAAAAATAGTCACAAAAAACCGCACCTGCAAGTAAAAAGAGTAGGCAAAGGACTTAATTTATAAAGGGTTTGATATCATATCTATCAGTAAACCTTTCTTGTTTCGATCTATCCTATATAATCTCGATTAGGTCAGCACACATCCCAATCAACTTATTTCATCCTCAAATAAGCATATAATCATGTCCGGACATCGAACCTTTTTTTTTTTTTTTTTTTTTGTGAAAGTTAATGTATAATATATACTCAAAATTTGTACAAAATCGTAATCACTGTCAAAGACATACCTATCCAGACACTCAAACCTTATCCACAATATCAAAACACAATAAGGGGGTGTTTGGGATTACTATCTCAAACGGCTTGTAAACAGATGATCAGCATATTTCACCCTAAGAAAACAGCTTAATTCACCGTAAGAGCAAATTTGTTATTTCAAAAGAACAGCAAATAAAGAATCTGAACAAGCGATTGCCAATCAGCTTATTCCACCCCCAAATAAGCCTATAATCATGTCCAGAGTGTTAGTCAATGTTGTTAGGCTGTCAAGCATGCTGTCAAATAGTGGCTCATGCTCTCAAACAGTGGCTTGTCTCCTTTGTAATCCTCCTATATATGTACTCCTCCATTGTCAGTAATAACACATCAAACAACAATCATTCAATATTACACTATTTTACATGGTATCAGCCGTTCGATCCTAAACCATTCCGCCGCCACCTCCGGCCGCCGGAGGTTCGGAGGGATCCCTTTAAACTTTTCACCTTGTCATCTTCGATTTTCTTCTTGACCTTTTCTTTCAATGTCTTGTCTTTTTTTTTTTGCTTCTTGACCTCTTCTTGCTTCTCGTTTTTCATCATCATCATCTTCTTCTTCTCCTTCTTCTTCTTCTTTTCACCATCACCACCAATATCAATCTATCCCACTTCTAAACTCACCATGTCAATCATCTCCAACCTCCCAATCTTGTGCGATATGTCCTCCTGACATTTTTTGATGATTTGTTTGTGAGTGAATTTGATGAAAATGGATGTGTAGGAATATTATAAAGTGAAAAAAAAAAAAAAAAAACCTTTATAAAGCAATTTTATAAAGTGAAAAAGAAAGCATGATACACAAATCTCAATTATGCGTGCTATTTTATTAAAAAAAAAAATTGTTTTTTGTTTGGTGTCGAATCCAGGGTATTAATTCCCGAGACGACTTTTGTTGGTGTCGAATCCAGGGTATCAATTCCCGAGACGACCTTTGTTTTATGTCGAATCCAAGGTATCAATTCCCAAGACGACTTTTGTTGGTGTCGAATCCAGGGTATCAATTCCCAAAACGACTGTTAAAATCTTTCCGCTACCTCTCCTTCTTCTCACCTCCTCACCTGCTATATTCTCATCTGCTCATCTTCATCAGACTCTTTCCTCACCTCCATTCTCCTCTTCCAATCAATCTATCCCACTTCTAAACTCACCTTAAAAAAAAAAATTAATTATTGGATCTTTATGTTTTTCCTTGGAAAAACACGCCCCGTTTGTTTGGAAGGTTCTTTGGGGGTTGAAGTTTTAGAACCAACTTTTGTGTTGCTGCTGTTGAAGATGCTCCCGCTTGCTGTCGAATGTCTTCATCAACAATTATTTACTTGCTTTAGTTTATTGTTTATTAGCTTTAACTTCCAGTTCGAGCTTTTGCGTTTTCGCCGCTCAAACTGCGGGGGAGTGTTAGTCAATAGTGTTAGGCTGTCAATTAATGACGCATGCTGTCAAATAGTGTCAATCAACATGCTGTCAAATAGTGGTTGTCTCCTTTGTAATCATCCTATATTTGTACACGCTCCATTGTAATAATGATCAAGCAAATCAATAAACAATCATTCAATATTCATTATCATATTATTAGCATTCTTACAAAAACGACAAAAAGCCCTGTCTAAAATGGTACACACATGAAGCACCAAGGAGGTGATTATAGTTGTTTCTCCATCATTTGTTATTGTATCATTAGTATTTTTGTTCGGACATAATAAGGATTTTATATGTGATGTCTTGTATTCGAAGTTTTGTGATATTGAACTTAATTTATTTTATAAATGAAGTACTCATAAATCCTAGAAAACGAACGTGTCATATTTATCTGGATAAATTGTAACTTTGTAGGTTTTGTCACGATAGTAAACTCTTGTGAGTATATGTATGCGGTGTTGTGAAAGCTTAGATAGATTTGAGAATTTTGATGGACTATAGTAAAATGTCATAATAGTAATGCGTCTTACCGAATTCTTTCCGAAAGCAGTCTTTTCTACAATGTTCTAGCTTGCACATAAGTGCCCTTTGTTAGGTGGTCTTCACCATCAAACCAACACAAAATTCTCTGGTGGTGGATGACTCCATTATGCATCGTCTAAGAAATGTGAATTTTAAACAATCAACATATAAGGGTTTTTTTTTTTTTTTTTTTTTTTTAATTTATTATTATTATTATTATTAGGGGCTTGGTTTATATTCTGCGGTGATGTTTTGAACTATGTTTTTCTTGCTTCGAGACTTCAATCGCTAGTCTAGCACTAAGCTCCTCCATAGTGCCGGTATTGTGACTCTTGGTCCTCCTTTGATGATGCTCTATGTACTTTTAATGCGAATATGGATATTGACCTTTTGAGTAACCTTAGCGAGGTCACGCCCCAAACTTATGAAGAAATTGGCGATATATACTTGATCGGGTTACTCAAAGCTGCTGAATCTACGTTCCATCTATCCCTCGCGGTGGCGCTATGGAGCTCACTAAGGAGGATCATACTTGAGGCGGCTTAGGGTGGCTCCTATATCCGGATTGGGACAAACTATGAACGCCAGACTTATCGTTGTGTCTTTGTGTTATCGCTGGGTGTTCCACTTTTCACCGATCAGTACCGTGCTCGCATGTTCTAGGGTTTTTGGAGATATTTATGGAGATCATGCGGTTTCATGTGCGAGTATTGTTGGCATTAAACATCGGCACAACATTGTGCGTGATGTTCTTGTTGATGTATGCTCCCGGTCCGGGATTTCTGTTCGTAAGGAGGTTGATATTGGGCTTCATGGAGATATGGAGAGACCCTTGCGACCGGCCGATATATTGCTTTATTCTTGGGATGGCGGGCGTGATGTTTGCGTGGATCTTCTTGGTTCGTCTCCTTTGACGCAATCGGGTTGCTTGATTTTGTGCCGAGCGTGCGGTTAGTGAGGCCGCACGACGTAAGCGTGTCAAGTATGAGGTTAAATGCGCGGATATCGGATCACGGGTTCCTCCCTTTCCTTTTCTTCTTTTGGAGAACTTGAGAAAGAGGCGGTAACCTTACTAAAGCGTATTAGACGTTTCTCCTTGACTCAAGACATTGGGGCTCGTGTTGCGGGTCATATTTTAATCGTATTAGTTTCGCTATTGCTAGAGGAGTGGGGGCCAGTTGGTTTCTCGGCTTCCCACTAATTTCTTGTAAATCCTTTGAGTTTATAATAAAGTGATGTTTTATTATTATTATTATTATTATTATTATTATTATTATTATTATTATTATTATTATTATTATTATTATTATTATTATTATTATTATTATTATTATTATTATTATTTTTAAATCTCAAAATATAAACAACAAAAAGGAAACCACTCCCAAACATCCCTTTATAAACAACTTTTGGTAAAGATAGTGGGGTTGAAAATTTTGAGTGTGGATCTTGTGAGAAAAATTATTGAAATAAGAAGAGTGAGAAAAATTGTAATACATATTTTAAATGAGAAAAAATAATAATGAGGAGATGCATATATTTACGTGAATGCACCTAATATTTGTGGTTGTAGTTTCTTTTCATTCTTCTCATCTTAATTATATTTTAATCCTTACTCATTACAATGTATGGTAAACTCATGATAATAGGTTTGAAGAAGTTGATGAATAACAATATACTTTTCACTAGTTTCAATACAAAACCTTAGTGATAAGAAAGAAATTTCAAAAATACTAATTTTTAGATATTGCTTGCGCATGAACTTTTTAAAGTTTAGACAATACCTTTCCAATCCAGTAGTTTAAAAAAATGTTTCTAATCATATTAATTGCTGGACTAAAACAGGGTGAATGTGCTGCTATACTCTTGGTATAGATAGATGTCTGTTTGCATTGTTGAAGGCTTGTTGGATGGCCACTCTGAATCAGACTTGGTGAGTCTAGAGTGGACTGCTACTCTGGTTTGGCTTGTGCAATTTCAGTCCAAGGAAATGTCGTCACATCCTCTTCTTAGCCCGACATCAAAGGCCTACCACGCAACATAATTCTCCATACATCAGACACGGGGTTGGCTCAATCCAAAATGAATGTTAATCAATAACAAATTAGATTTGCATAACTTGATTTCCCTAGGGAAAAATGAGAGTACAAGTGATTAAATAGAAAACAAACTTACGAAACTCTCATGGGCAAACATACCTTTATTAAGCTAACATCCTCAAACTCACAAATGCTACTCGTAAATTAAGATGTATTGAGAGGTTGACAAATAAAACTCAAAATAGAATTGAACAATATACTAGACAGAACCAGAACAACAGACACATGCACAAGCAAATTTAAGCATATGTAGACAAAACCTGAGCAGAATCAGACGGATGCAAACAGAATCCGAATCATATGGAATCGGATGCAGAACCAAAGTAAATCAGATGGAACATGGTAGAATCAGTCAGAGAACCATAACGTTACCAGAGCGAATGCACAGCCAATGCGAATCAGATGGAACATGGTAGACTAAGACATAACAAACCAGATGCAAAGCCATATCATAACCAGAGCGAAATCAGGTAGAATGGGATGGAGAACCATGCGGAATCATAGCAAAATCGGACATACTTTTGTCATCTTTTGTCTTTTTAGACCGAATGTGTGGGTTTGGTAAGTTCATCTTGCAGCCTTTTCTTCATTTTCTTTGCCTTTGAATACCATCGTTGTTTCCAGAAAACATTGGTCGGAACTCAAGGCCACATACAATGAGGCCAGACATAGGTCCTTCATGACTTGTAAATTTCATACTCATAGAAAGAGATTCATCCTTAAATGCATGAGTTGAGTTGAATTTCCACAGTTGAATCTCCATCCATCCATCTTCCCTTTGTTTTGGAACTCGAGTAATGTGATTTGTATTCAATGGGCTTGGGGTTATGAAATAAAGAAATTCAGCCTCGTTGTTCTCTTTATGGAGTATATCTTGTACTTTCACGGGACAATAGCTGAAAGCTTGAACACAAGGTAACACACATATTCCGTAACCGGTGACAGCATTTGACTTTTGATCGTGCATTTGAGATGAAATACTTGTTGTGGTAAAAGTTCAATAACCTCTTGAAATCTGCATGTAAGATATATTTTATGATTGCATACTTCTCAAGAACATGAAACTAAATCCAATAAGTGAAACTTTAATCAAACATCGATTCGCCAGTTTTAACCAGAAAATAATTAAGATTTGGACCTTGAATAATCAAATCTAGTCATTCGTTACTATAACAAATTAGTTATATAACAATAAAAAGAAACAAACCTGGACTGAGCTGGTGGTTTTAAAGTAAACATATCCACATTAGAAAATTTTTATAAAGCTGCCTTTGCGAAAGCACAAGAAGTTTCTTTCCTTCGACTTCGCCCAACCGAACAAGTCGTCACGGTTTCTACATCTCTTGAATATTTCTTCAATGTTAGTTGGCAATTGTTGCGCTTGACCAACATTAAAGTCTGATTTCAAGACTTGTTGGACTTCCTCCAACTTTCTGATCTCTTCGTGTTTCACCTGTATACAATTATCAGTTATGTTAGATATGCAACTTATAACATGATTCTTTTGTCACCGTGCATTCATATCCCTATATACAACTTAAACAAAAGAGCATATAATGGAACCATGGGATATTTTCAAACTTACTTTGTCAATGGCTCGAAATTCAATGCCTTCTACATAAACTTGTTGAGTTTATGATATATAAAATACAATAAAACATAAAGACATCAAGAGTACACAGCGGAAGACTTAAGATCATAACAAATAAATTAATTAACGAAAGTATGCGTAACGCACCTCTTGCGAATATCAAATCCTCGAGCAAAGCAAAACAAACCCTCGAGCAAAGCAAACCAAAGAAGTACTTATTGGTGTAAGAATAATGTCTTACAACCACGTTCTTGTACACACGAATTAACCAAACGAATCAAGCGATTGCTAGATCTAACACAAGTCCTCGTTTAAGAAAAAACGAAACCAAACTCCCTTACTTGGGGTGTTCGGCCGAAGTGGCGCATGGAATCAACACTAATTCGCCCTTAAGATGAGCTTGCACATTTAATGGCTTACTAAGTAGCTCCATTCAAACTTACAGAGGCGAGGACCGGTGCAGCGCTAAAGCACAACCTTAGACATCCTTTCGATTGATGTATGCGCACTTCTTTAAACCCCTTTATTAGTTTATTCTCATGGGTGAGCTGTTCACTCATTTGTACCAAAGTCATCATCAATTAAACGATTATGATTACTATTCTTAAAATTACATGTTTCACCATTGTTTAGGTCAGTTTATTTTTCTTGTAAAATACCCTTGTTACACATAACAAACAAGCAAGTATTTGAAAAAATAAACAAATAAACAATGAATGCATAAAAAATAAAAGTCATGCATATCAAATAGCCACATGCAAACGGTTTTGATAAATCCTATTAATAACCAATTCTATATCTGTCAATATGCATATATTTAATTAAGACTTCCACCCGTTTTCATCTCTGTACAAGGTGAACCACATGCATCGATTCATCGATTGCGTAAGTCAAAACTAAATATATACCACATAGCACATAATTGATTAAATTAATAATAATTGAGGTCTTCCCCAATTTAAGATCTATCATAATTTAATGTATATCACTTAAAACATGAAAGACATACAATAAAAAACAGATCCATGATAAAACATGCAGATAATTATCATGGATATAAATTACACTTAACAATTAATGCAATTAAACAGAGTTACGCATATACACATAAAGTTGCATGCATCTTAGGGTTTCTAATCCAATTAAAACCATAGTTTACAAAACCCAATTAGGGCACCAAAAAAACGCCTCCTAAATAATTAGGGTTTAGGTTTTGCAAACCCTAGATCTAAGCATACAAATAATAACACATTCATGTTTATTTTAATTATGTGTTTGATAATTAATTACTTGTTATACAAGGCTCGTGATGCCACTGTTGAGTTTATGATATATAAAATACAATAAAACATAAAGACATCAAGAGTACACAATGAAGACTTAAGATCATAACAAATAAATTAATTAGCGAAAGTATGCGTAACGTACCTCTTGCGAATATCAAATCCCTCGAGCAAAGCAAAACAAACCCTCGAGCAAAGCAAACCAAAGAAGTACTTATTGGTGTAAGAATAATGTCTTACAACCACGTTCTTGTACACACGAATTAACCAAACGAATCAAGCGATTGCTAGATCTAACACAAGTCCTCGTTTAAGAAAAAATGAAACCAAACTCCCTTACTTGGGGTGTTCCGCCGAATAATGGACTAGAGAGAGGAGAGGAGAGATCTAGGGTTAATTCAATGCACAAGTGTATAAAACCCTAGAACCTAACCCTCCTTATATACTAGTAGGTAAACTTAGGGAACAAGTTAGGGATTAGGCCTAGAATAGCCCCTATGGCGGCCATGATGGAAAGCCCAAAGCCCAACCCATAACTTTTCCAAGTTTTCCATTTCTAGTCCTTCTTTTCCATTTAACGGTCGTTAGTCATTTTTCATTAAATACTTAACGATCGTTAACCGGACTTAATGTGCAATAATTAATCGTAAACATAAACATTAATTATTAACTTTAATTCTCATTCGCTAATGTGTGCAATCCGTGGTCACGAGTTCGAATCGGACATTCACATGTTTGTAAATATATACATTTCCAATGACTCCCACTGGATATGTTTACAAAGCGTGAAATGACATTGGTTAGCGTCTAGCAACACGCCAATGCCCCGGTACAACTCGTGTATGGTTTTCTGGAGAAAACCAAGTTTGATGATTCATCATCATATTCATCCTTTGTTTCTAATACTATGTTAATAAG
Organism: Chrysanthemum lavandulifolium; assembly: GCA_022545495.1. Taxonomy (NCBI): domain Eukaryota; kingdom Viridiplantae; phylum Streptophyta; class Magnoliopsida; order Asterales; family Asteraceae; genus Chrysanthemum; species Chrysanthemum lavandulifolium. Next base: position 275,777,612 of record CM040240.1, on the reverse strand, counting down.
AATATGGATCTAACTCATTTCTTAATTAACTATTCATTTCTCGCTTTATATGATTTATTAAGATTACCAATTCTTTCGAACATATTCCGAAGACCTTGGGCATGGCCATGCAAACATCTTAACAACCCTACGAGGGCCCAAGAGTATTATACTTCAAAATAAATTTGAAGGAAACAAATCCCATTTTGACTACAAGCGTGATTCATAAATTTCGCAACACTTCCGAAAACAACCCTTATAACTACCGATTCGTGTAGCGTTAGATTGCTTCACAAAATGCACTACATCCATGACATATCTCTTGTATCTCAAGTCGAGGATAAATATCCATGATATACTTAATGACAAAGATCCATAAAGTATCATCATGCGGGTGGGATAAGTCCTATACTCGATTCATTGAATATCATCGAAATTAGTCATGCTACGCATCAATATACTTTCAAGTATATTCTAACTAATACTCAGATTTGTCTTAATTCAATTTCATTCCCATGTTATTGATTGACAACGGACTATTTAGAATAACTTAAGTTATTCATGGATTTAAACATGCAAACATAGGACACAATATTATAAATGAAATTAAACGTATACCGTACTTTAATTCATTATAAATAATAATTGTTTAACATCCTTTATCCAAATACTAAATAGATCAATACATGATAATTCTTAGTTAATGAATTTTGCCACAAGTCATGCAACTCATACTTGTTGACAAGGCATAATTTCAACTAACTTTGATCTACAAGAATTTTGAGAATACTTATTTCAAAAATTCAATAATTGAATTTCTTGTATGTGTTTACACATATCTTGATATTGTCATATCATTCCATAAGGTGCGTGATAACCTGAACCACCTTTATATGACAATCATCTTTCAAAACTTTTAAAGTTTTAAAGTATTCTTCATTCTTTAATGTATAATGCAACTATGCTCTTAGTGGAGCATAACTAGTCAACATGGTCATTACCAAGGATACCATGACTAGAATTGAGTGTCATCTCAATTATACCAAGATCATTGTGTACAACAATATGCTCTTTAAACATCCGTAAACTTGAATGGTTATAGTGTAATGTTGGTGCCTACCAAACTCAAGTTTGTTGGCAATGACAATTATGAAATAATTGCCATATTTTCGTCCATAGAATCTAGGAGCATATCCGATCTGTGGAATGTGATTCTAAATCCAAACATATTCCTTTTAAAATATTTATTACACTAACAACTTTCAATGTTGTCAAATCATCTTGTAACCAAGCATGACACAACAATCTTATACACAACATGATGTACATGATGAATCTTCAAGTTAAACTTTAAGATCTCATTCATATTATATCTTGTTAAAGATATGTATTTATCATGTTTTATTAGACTCATTTATTTTACCGCATATGTTTATAAACACATATTCCAAGGTTGTATGTCTTATTTCCAAATCTTACAAACAAAGTTTCATTCCCAAATAAAACTTAATTTAGGTGGAATGTAGTTGCCCATACAACATATAAGATTTAAGGAAATAATACTCCCACTAGCTTTCAGGAATACTTATGAGCTATCTTATTTTAATTTATTAAATCGGACATTGATTTAATATTAAACATAAGAATCATCTCATAGATGCATGCATATATCCATTCATGGATTCTTGCAGTTTGTACATATTCAAAGATTATTTGAATTCATAAAACTACTTTGTATTACTTATCGTCCTCTAAAAGTAATTCCACAACAAAGAGTTTTGATATTCATTGTCAAAATTTCATATCAATGAAACTAAGTATGACAATTATAATCTTTATACTTTTATTTAATGTATCTAGAAAAGAATATTCAATCATAGTTAATTGCTTAAATATGATTAATATTATTATCACTAGACATGCATTAAATATGTGTACAATATTGTCCATATAATTTCTACATAAAGATTTAAACCACTAGGGTTTTCATCCTTTGAAGAAAATCATCTTCATTTAGATAAACCAAGTATCTAAAATTGATTATATTTATGGATGAGATCTCAACATTCATAGTATGATCGATTTACCACAATTCAACATTTGGTAAATTCATCATCATGATTAACGAGCTTACCATGATCCCAGAACTCATAATCCTCAAAGATATTAAATATCCGAGATATCCTTACGGATCTATGAATGACAATTCCATCATTTTGAGGTCTAATCATTTACATGTTTAGCCTCATCATGATATTGCTAGTGCATTTTAGAAGATTATGTATTTTGTAATTCAATCTTTCAAGATCTAAGCAAAACTCCCACTTACCTTTAACAATTTAAAGATTACCTTTAAATAGTTTATCAAGTAAACAACAATACATTGTTCTCTTTTGGGATATTACAAAAACATTGACAGCCCTAACATTAGTTTGTTACAACTCACTCTATAAGTAGTTTAACAAATTCAGAACTTCATTTATAAGACTTAATGTGATTCATCACATTCCATAAACAAATGGTGTCTTATCAATCTTCTAGGTTGGAGTCTTATTGAGTATATTCAATCTATAGTGAATCTTCTAACCTTGATAACATGTGGAAGAAACTATAGTTATCTTGAATCAAACATGCCAATAGATTTTGATTCTTCTAACTGAACATACCATAAAACTATGGTATTTCATTAGAATTAATATTGTAAGATAATCTAACAATATTTTAGATAACCATCTACTCTATGGCTTACCTATTTACCAACAAAGTAAAACTTAATGGTACAATAGAATTACCAAATCAATTGCATGCATTATAACACAAGTATTTTGACCAAGTCAAAAGACATATCAGTTATAATCCCACTATACGTTATAAGTCATTGATCAACCCATTGACTTCATGCAAATGTCTTAAAACATAGCAAGTTAACGTCTTACTTTATATTGTAAGTCTTTAAAAGACTTTATGTTTGTGACTTTACAAAATCATAAACATTTATAATTAAAGTAATTATGAACACCACCTCAGGTTTCAATTAATATTTTAAGTTAATAATTACTACATATATTTAAGTCATTCAACGAATACTTAAATTCAAAGTAGTATTAGATTACTTCATTTAATTATGTCATTCCATGAAATGTTCCATGTAAGAAACTGCAGAATCATCCATGCTCGATCTCACGACACGTGGGTATTTTACCTTGGGCTACAATCTAGTTCACATTCTCACGTAACATAAATTGTAACTACAAGTGTTTCTTAAATATTGAATGACATAAATATTTAAAATAAAGTAGTCTTTGTTATCATCTTGACACATGTTCGTAATAGGGCAATCATACACATTAAATGTATAATTCCTATTAGAACGTTACTCTCTTACCTTGCGGTCAAGAGAATCCATTTAAATCATATTTATATGTGTTGTACCTTGCACACAATAAAGATTTCTCCCACTTGTGCTTGGAACAACATCATGTAGCGGATAAACAACACGATACACGCTCGCTTATTTGATTAATATGATTTGTGTCATAGATATAACAAGTAGATGTAGGACTATATTGATTAGTAAGGAAACGCACATGACTCTCCTTAAAAACATAAGTTCCTACAATTGGAAAGTAATTATCTTTGAAGATAATATGGATTACTACACGAAATAAGGCTTGTAGCTCCAATTGAATTAGAAATCAATAAAACAATTTCTTATTCAAGAATGCAACTAAATGCTCCCACTGAATCGACAACATTGTAAGTGTTGCATAACCGGTGAAAACAACTTGCTTGCTTTTACTTTCCTACACCTTTGAAGAACCATACGTAATCATTACTAAGGTACTAAAAGGTGTATTCTACTCTTTGAATGATGGGTTATCCATCAATGTTATTAACTTGAAAAATTGGGTATGCAATTTCTTCCTTAACAGGCCTACCTTCCCCATACTGGTATGTAGCACCTTTAAAGGTTAAAGTAAACCAACTAGATAAATTAAGCTAGTTTTCCTTTTACCAATTTTCGCGGTAATTTGTCTAGCTTCTAATTTAGTAACTCATATACATGTTTTCCAGTTAACCAACATTCATGTTTGTTACAAAAGGATTCATTCACCTAATGAAGGTAATGAAATCTTTATGGAAAATATGACGTGCAATTCATTGCTATGAGTTACATTAGAATTTAGACAATTCAAAACGTTCCTATTATACCTTCTCATTCATGAAAAGGAATAGGATTGAGTCTAACGCTTGTCCCATGGAAAAGAGACTTCGTTTGTCTTTTCATAAATTATTCTCGATCAAACATTTGTTTGAAAGCGTAATGGAGCAATTTATCGATCAAAGACTAAACTTTGTTTACTGGTTAAATGTTGCAATTATACATTCAAAAGAATTACAAAATTTAATTTTAGTATTTTCGATAATTAACCTTTTTCAAGAAAATTAATTACCCATGGTTCATAAGCATATAACCATTTAATTTCCATCGAAAACTAGGATCCAAATTGTCATAATCTCATCACATCGTTGATACGCTAGTAATGAACCTTATACAAAATGGTAGAGCTTTTGCTCAATTGCCAATTTCAATTGCAATTCCTAGATTTATGGGATTTACATATAGCCAATTTCAATTGCCATGTAAACATGTTTTATCCCATCTTATGCCTTGAGTTGCCAGTTCTCACTACAAAACTCAATTAAGTTGTCCAACTTAAGAAACTACAAAATCGTCCATGCCCGTTCTCATGACACGTGGACATTTTACCCTTTGATTACAATCTAAGTCACGATCTCACGCAAATAAAAGGTAATCTTAGGTGTTTCCGTTTCGTTGGATGGCATATAACTTAAATTAAAGGGTAATAGTTTTGATGTAAAATCAAATATGTACAAAGATGTCATGCATTCATCTTTGTAACATAGGTTTTATTAAAACATTTATATCTTGTTTTAATGTTTAAGTTTTCATCATCAAACTTTAATTGAGGTATTGGTTTCACCAATCAAGGAATTTAGTGTTAATTATCATCCATTATACCGTACTTTTGCATAAGTGTAAACACTTAGTGTTTCGGATAATTACCACCGAAGTGGCGCATGGAATCAACACTAATTAAGCCCTTAAGATGAGCTTGCACATTTAATGGCTTACTAAGTAGCTCCATTCAAACTTACAGAGGCGAGGACTGTGCACGCTAAAGCACAACCTTAGACATCCTTTCGATTGTGACTGCATGCACTTCTTTAAACCCCTTTTATTAGTTTATTCTCATGGGTGAGCCGTTCGGTCATTTGTACCAAAGTCATCATCAATTAAACGATTATGATTACTATTCTTAAAATTACATGTTTCACCATTGTTTAGGTCGGTTTATTTTTCTTGTAAAATACCCTTGTTACACATAACAAACAAGCAAGTATTTGAAAAATAAACAAATAAACAATGAATGCATAAAAATAAAAGTCATGCATATCAAATAGCCACATGCAAACGGTTTTGATAAATCCTATTAATAACCAATTCTATATCTGTCAATATGCATATATTTAATTAAGACTTCCACCGTTTTCATCTCTCGTACAAGGTGAACCACATGCATCGATTCATCGATTATGTAAGTCAAAACTAAATATATACCACATAGCACATAATTGATTAAATTAATAATAATTGAGGTCTTCCCCAATTTAAGATCTATCATAATTTAATGTATATCACTTAAAACATGAAAGACATACAATAAAAAACAGATCCATGATAAAACATGCAGATAATTATCATGGATATAAATTACACTTAACAATTAATGCAATTAAACAGAGTTACGCATATACACATAAAGTTGCATGCATCTTAGGGTTTCTAATCCAATTAAAACCATAGTTTACAAAACCCTAATTAGGGCACCAAATAAAACGCCCTCCCTAAATAATTAGGGTTTAGGTTTTGCAAACCCTAGATCTAAGCATACAAATAATAACACATTCATGTTTATTTTAATTATGTGTTTCAGTAATTAATTACTTGTTATACAAGGCTCGTGATGCCACTGTTGAGTTTATGATATATAAAATACAATAAAACATAAAGACATCAAGAGTACACAGTGGAAGACTTAAGATCATAACAAATAAATTAATTAACTGAAAGTATGCGTAACGTACCTCTTGCGAATATCAAATCCCTCGAGCAAAGTAAAACAAACCCTCGAGCAAAGCAAACCAAAGAAGTACTTATTGGTGTAAGAATAATGTCTTACAACCACGTTCTTGTACACGAATTAACCAAACGAATCAGCGATTGCTAGATCTAACACAAGTCCTCGTTTAAGAAAAAACGAACCAAACTCCCTTACTTGGGGTGTTCGGCCGAATAATGGACTAGAGAGAGGAGAGGAGAGATCTAGGGTTAATTCAATGCACAAGTGTATAAAACCCTAGAACCTAACCCTCCTTATATACTAGTAGGTAAACTTAGGGAACAAGTTAGGGGATTAGGCCTAGAATAGCCCCTATGGCCGGCCATGATGGAAAGCCCAAAGCCCAACCCATAACTTTTCCAAGTTTTCCATTTCTAGTCCTTCTCTTTTCCATTTAACGGTCGTTAGTCATTTTTCCGTTAAATACTTAACGATCGTTAACCGGACTTAATGTGCAATAATTAATCGTAAACATAAACATTAATTATTAACTTTAATTCTCATTCGCTAATGTGTGCAATCCCGTGGTCACGAGTTCGAATCCGGACATTCACATGTTTGTAAATATATACATTTCCAATAAAACTCCTGCATCTCCACAATAGCACGACGAAAAGCTCTCAAGTAGAAACTCAAAAACGACTTCTTTGTTCTCGATTCGCGAAACGGTGCAACTCAATCATCATCCACGCTCATCCTCCATGTTGCGAAATATGCATGCGAGACTTTCATGTCCCTTTCTATACTTTAGGTTAACATACATAGGTTTATTTGAAAAGTTTCTTGAATCACTAAATTTGAAAACTAAATAGACCCCATAGACAACATCTAGAGATAAAAATTGAGCTCTTTTCTTGATTTCGATGTTCAAATCGAAATATCTAACATCTCCACCATCGTCCCAAACTGCGCAGATTATAAACATCCAAGTCTAAATCATCATGGCCTTTATTCTCAAGACACTTTACTTTTGAATTTTGTAATTTTGAACAAGAGTTTAAATTCTATATTAGAATTTATTATACCGTAAAAATGTCTATTTAAATAAAGGTAAGATTATCATAAAAACACTATCAACATGCTAGCAAAATTATAATTCACGGTCATGAGAACAGAGGACCCAAAGCAGGCATACCTCAACTATGATATTTGAAGGTTTACAAAATTATAGTTCCCAATCGTATATTGAGTATTAAAATCTTTTTGTCATGTACAACATCATTTCTCATTGTTGATATGTATGTATGCGGGACTAATCTTGTTATTAACCTGATGAGATGAGGTCCGAAGTGTAAAAGAGCTTAAGATGAATTACTATTCCTTTGTTGATTAGCACAAGGATTAACAGCTTCTAGCA
>CM040240.1:275709730-275769970 GCA_022545495.1 Chrysanthemum lavandulifolium | reverse complement strand
AAAAAACTTTTTTTTTCCAAAGTTTCGAAATATATTCTAAAAAAACATTTTTTTAAAAAATCTAAAATATATTCTAAAAAACGTATTTTTAGAATTTTTAGAATATATTTTAGAATTTTTTCAAAAAAAAAGTTTTTTAGAATATATTTCAAATTTTTCGAAAAAAGTTTTTAGAATATATTTTAGAATTTTTAAAAAAATTTTTTTTAAAATATATTTCGAAATTTTTTCGGAAAAAAGTTTTTTTAGAATATATTTTAGAATTTTTTTTAAAAAAAAAAGATTTTTTTAGAATATATTTCAAAATTTTTTTCGGAAAAAAAAGTTTTTTTTTAGAATATATTTTTAGAATTTTTTTCAAAAAAAAAAGTTTTTTTTAGAATATATTTCGAAATTTTTTTCGGAAAAATTTTTTTAAAAAAAAAAATATATTTTTAGAATTGTTTTCAAAAAAAAAAGTTTCTTTTTAGAATTTTTTTCGGAAAAAAAAAGTTTTCTTTTTTGAATATATTTCGAAATTTTTTTCGAATTTTATTTTAGAATTTTTTTTTTCCGAATTTTTTTTTTTAGAATTTTTTTTAAAGGACTAACTGGCTGAAAGGACTAACGTTGCAAATGTTGCAAAAGATCTTTTGTATAAAGGACTAACGTTGCAAACGACCGTTATAAAGGACTAACGTTGCAAACGACTTAACTAACTGAACTAACTTCGTTAGAAAAATGGACCAAAAGTGGAACCAAACTATGCATTTTGGACTAAAATCACAACTTTTTGAACAAATGGACCAAAAGTGGAATCCAGGTACTACCACAAGGACCAAAAATGTAGTTAACTCAATAAAATATAATTTTAAAAAGTAAAAAACAAAAATTAATAAAATAACATGTGATTTAGAAAACTAGTGAAATAAAATATGATACATGATTTCCTTGATTCCACTAAAACCATACATCCCTTTAGAGCATAGGGTTCAAGGACTAATGGCTCAAGCCATCCCCAATGGCGCGAGACGGATGGCGCGAGAACCACATCGGACGTTGGCTATGGCACCGTAGCCACCAACCCACGCGGTTGACATTTTTTTTTTCTTTTTTTTCTTTTTTTTTGAAAAAACTATTCGTTGAAGGGTTTTAATTTTCAAAAGAAACTAGCCGTTAGGCCATTTTTCTACACTTTTTGGCATTAAGAAACCCCACTTTTCAAATTTTAACCCCTTAAAAAATATTATAAATACCCTACTAATTTTCTATTTTTTACACACAATTCATTATCACTTTCATATCTTTTATTCTCATTTTCTCTCTAAAAATGAATCATAATAAAAAACAACAATGGATCAACGCTATGTTAAACGAACCACAAAACCAAATACTGAATTCATCATCCTAAACTAACCTGAACACACCATCATCCGCTAATTCCATATCATCAAAGTTTAACCAATTCTCATATCAAATACCAAATCAATTTACCGGATATAACCCATTTAATGTCCAATTTTCACCCGAGGAACAATTGAAATTTCAACAACTCCAACAAACCAAGATTTCTCAACAACTATTCAAACAACAATCTCAACAACATCCTCACCAAGAAGAATCGCAAAAACAACCCGATGAAAACGAACCCTTGGCCCGTATTCCCAAAAACGTACCCAAAAATTTGCCAAAAACCACAAGGAATAAGATTCTTTATGAGGAATGGTACAACTGTAAACAATAATGATACATTTTAGTCATTTGAATAGGTAGAAATAAAGGTTTTTTCCTTAGAATATCAACGCACTTCCACATGAGTGCCCTGAATCACGGTACTTTTATATAACATTTGAGTCAATAAAAGATGGCTTTGTATGCCGTTTGGGCATTCGGTACCAAGTTACCCGACAGTCAATATGATTACTTATAATAAAAAATGTCAACTTTTTATATTATTATATAATGCATTTTGACTGTGGGTCTAACTCCAAATTAAGATAAGGAGAGCAAATCTCAGCCATTAGATCATCTTCAATCTTAACTATCCATTACATCACATATATAAGGAAATAAAATATAACAAAACACACCGTAAATACAAAAAAAAAACACACACAAAGTCTCTCATTCATTATCCTTCCTCTCCTTTACTACACATCCACCGTCATTAAACCGCCGTGAACCGTCGCAACTACCACCATTAAACCACCGTGAGCCATCGCAACCACCACAATTAAACCGTCGCAAAACCATAATTTAACCGCCACTTTTTATCCACGATAACCGGCGCTACTATAACCGGAACCACCATCAGATCTGGTACCACCATTAAAGAAGCCACCCCAGAAACCACGCCATTAGCACTCCACGACACTGCCGCCACCACCATCACCACCACTGGATCTGTCAAAACCATCGATCTCCTACCACTACCACCAGAATAATTGCTTAAAAGGATACGCATTTTTCATATCTTTATATGGTTTAAACTTTTGTTAATTGAAAATATATATCAATTGTTCTTTTCTAAATGAAGATGATATTATACTCACACTTCTTATTTACTTGTAATCTATGCTTTAAAAAAATATGCTTTGATAGCATGGATATTGTTGTTAGATTGCCATAAAATCAAACTGGAGTGAAAATAGTCGTATCATATTTTAGACGGAAATTTTTTGTAAAGTACGACATGTGTTGCACAATGTATATTCTAATCACCTTCAGTTTATTGCTTAGACTTATGTCTCTCACTCATTTATTGGTTAAGAATTTGATTGGTAAAGTTGAAACTTAAGGTGTGTGGAAAGTGATGGTGTTGCATAAAAGTTAAAAAAGATGAAAGTTAAAAAGACCAAGGTCAGGATAATGTTGATCTTGTTGGCGTCATGGGGACGTAGTGTGGTGCTGGTGTAGGAGTGCGATGATGTCAATTAATAATGTTTATATATGGAGGAAGCCGAGTGAAAAGTTTATGTGGCTGTTTAATCGCTTAACCTGTAGAAACCCAAATGACCCATTTACAGTTTACTTATAAATGCAACGAAATTGCCACCTTTGCTTCATTGGCATTTTATCTGTGATATAATTAGATTTTAAGTGTTTTACAACAATGCAGGTTCGATGGTAAAGCATCGTTTCTTCTTCAAAGCACAAATGATAGACTATTGTAGTTTTAGTCATCCTAACACGGCCACAGTGCCTCCGTTTTACTTTATGAATATGGGTTTAGGGTCCTATTGTGAATCACTTACTGTTTTAGTTCTTGCCGTATTTAGCTAGAGGATTGATAAAGCTTAGTTGTGGTCGATTTACTTTGGTAAGTTGTACTTGTAGAGATTATGGAGAATAATGTTGATCTTTTCATATCACTACTACTTATAATGCATAAACCACTCTCTCTCCTAATTAATTTTCAGACTTTTCAGACTTGTAAGCAATAAAGCAACATTAAAGCATAAAAAATCAGACTTACAACCACATTTGCTGAAGAAGAAACGACTTACAACCACATTAAAGCATAAAAAGAAGCTTGTACCATACACTTAATTAAAGCTGAAGAAAAAAAATTAAATGTCTTAAATTACATCAACTTGTAACAGCCTTATATTAACTTTTTCTTTTCTTTGTTTGAAACTTTACTTTCATCTCGTTTAAAATCATCTCATTGTTAATCTAAAAGAATAATCCACGTCAAAGCAAGTAGGCGACCAAAGTTTTTTTATCCTTTAGCAGAAATAAACAACAAATGGTTGTGTTTGTGTTTCGTTCGAGTGATAAAAGAAAGAGATGGGAACGTGTTTTATTTTTCGATTTGTGAAGATAACAAGAAAGACACTACTCGTATAGTAACCGCAAATGATCTCAGTATATCTTTCGTGATTCAAAATAACTTCAAGACCTGTATACAGATCAAACTCACGAAAAGATTTCATCATAGAACTTAAACACGTATCAAAACATAGAAAAATAAAAGAAAATCTCAGCTTCGTGTTCTTTTTAAATCTTAATCGATTTTGAACACATGGCCATCATAGATCTGTGTGAAGCTATGCTTCTTTTTAATATACGAAAACTCTAAAGAAAGAACAAGAACATAAAGTGTTCAAATCCTTCCTTTGTTTCGATCTCAAAAACACAAAACAAAAACTATAATTGCAAACCTTACCCGAGACCTCTAATCAAGATCTTGAAGCTTATTTTTAAAGAAAGAAACCACGGAGCTCAGTTTGTGTCCAGTTATCATAAAGGTCTTTGGGTTTGTGAGATTTGTCCTAAATAAGTTAAAGAATAGTGCATTTTGGTGTTTGGTTTATGAGCAAAAATGAATAAAAGGGTTATAGTCATATAAGATTGGTTGGTGAGATAGATGGCTGCGAGAGAAATAGGGGGCGGATGTGTTTAGGTTTTAAGATTAGGTTTTATTCAATGATAAACATTTAGGATCAGTGTGTTTCTTATACAAAAACTTAGGGATTGTGTTGGATCAACTTTAGGTGTTATGTTGGACTAGGCTAAGGTTGTGATTTTAATTATATTGGTATTCGTCGTCGCAACGGGCGGGTATCCGTCAACTTTTACTTATGTTTCAAAGATGCTATTAATGTTCTTTTTTTTTTGTTCGGGCCTTATGTTTATTTGGATTTGAAATACTTTTCATTGTTACTCCTTAAAGTAATTTTTATTTAAATTATCATTCATTAGTATGGTTAATGTTAGAAAAACGTGTAACCGAATAACATTTGCTCGTCGCAAAATATAATTACAGGGTGCCCGCCGCCGCATTGCGCGGGTACCGTGCTATTTTTGTAATTTGCAAGAAGCCAAGATCCATGTACATACCATGTCAGCATCAAATAAAGTGTTCTAACATTAATATAAGGTCATTCATATAAAAAGTCGGTCTAAAATTACTAGGCCATTATACAACTATTAGTCTATTATAGTTAGTTTTTCGAATTTTAGATATAAAAGCTATTTGATAATATACGGTAGCATTTTCTTGTAAAATGTTATACTGAGTAACAAAATTCAACTTAGTTTGAATAAGGATATGAAATTATTGTTAATTTCTCATTAATTATCTTAGTAGGTTACCATGCCAAAAAATGATTAGAAAGCATCAACCGTTTAAATCCACAACACTTCAATAGAACAAGTTATTTTGAATCCGCCGCTATGCACGGGTTTCCTACTAGTATTTATATAAATATCAAATTTATATATACCAGTTATTAAATGACCCGGCCGGTACAACAAAGCCACCTTTCAGTGACTTCTATGCAAAGAGAAAGTTAAGTAAGTACGTGCTACATTAGTTATATCTACAACGATTGTTCCAAACTTGACAATGTCAGCTCTTGTTGACTGTATTTTAGCCACAAGGTTCCCAAGCTCTTCTATCGAAGGAGTATTTTGATAATTGTGGGAAGAAACTATGAGTTTGCACTTTGTAGGCTTGTCCCCATGGATTAATTTGTTGAAATCATCAACGGCCTGCATTTGAGCAACTGAAATAAAAAATCTGATAGAGAATATTATGTCTGATAGTATAACGGCCCCATGACACAAAGAAGCCGATTTCAGGTCAAGAAGAAGAAAACCTTAAGCTCAACATCGATATGATCAGCTTCTAATTCCATTGCTAAACGAAGAGCGGCCAATCAACTTTGTTCATATACGACTCAGGGATGGCACCCGTGGGTAATGGGCACGGGTACCTCTAACTCGTAACCCGCCCACATAGTTTTTTTCTCACCCATCACCCACCCGTCACCCGCCAATGGGTATAATTTTCTACCCATGCCCATGCCCGCTGTTAATATGAAAAATAATTATGAAATTGCATAACAAGACACCAATCAATTTTCCAAATACCAAGTTCACTAAATACATAAACACATGTCTAAAAGCAGAAATTAAATATCATTGCACCAAATCACATGTATACAACTTTGATCATCTGAACTTTCATATTCTCTTTTTAGTCTTGAAACTCAAACAAACTTTAAGGTTAATGTGTTTTCTTGAGACTTGGTAACTATTATAAGTATACCGTGCAATATCATACATATTTTAATTAGTATAATTAATTTTAACATAGGTTTATGGGTGCACCCACGGGTATTTTGAAGGGTATACCCCGTGGGTATTTTAAATGGGTGTCATGGGTTTACCCGCGATAGGTATGCCTCATCCAGCACTCACTCGCCACCCACTGGTGGGTACATATTTTCACCCACGACCCACCCGTGAGTGAAAATTAATGATTTTACCTACCCATTTATGTGCGGGTACCTGCGGGTTGCGGGTTTTTTTTCACCCATTGCCATCCCAAGTTGGTCTAGAAAATGACATAGAATCAGAAAACTTTTCGGGAAAATAAAGTGTTACGACGTCATGTAATATGGACTGGATTAATCAAGAAACCAATAGCCTTGGTTGTCCTAAAGAAATATATAAATATCCCTTTTTGTAAGAAGGATTCATAATACTAACATCGAAGGAGTTGTCTGATGTCAGTTCAGCATACAACATCAATACTTCTATGATTACATTGACTTCAGGGGATGTTTGGTAATGCTTATTAAAACTGCTTATGCTTTCATGAATAAAGCAATTGCTATAACAGAAGGCAATGCTGCAAAAAGTGGTAGATAGGCTTTTAAAGTAACGAAGCCAGATTATCAAATATTGCATTTGTTTAAGTTTTCGGAAATCAGCTAATTAGGGATTTAGGAAAGAGGGTACTAAATGCTTTAAAAGTAGTATATATATGTGTAATATGTATAAAAATCAAATTAATTATCACTTGTGAATTTATATGTGCATTTTTGCATTAAAACTATACTAATTCAAAAAAATAATAATAAATGAAGAATTAAAATGTTGTGAAAGATAAATTAGTAAAAACTATGTATTGTGTACATTATGCATTTAAAATTGTAATGCCTAAAAAACACATTAATGTCATCTTTAAAAAATTTAGGACACAAAGTGCTAAATGCTTTATAAGTAGTATAGATATATGTTTTCATTAATTGATATTTATTTTTTCTCTTTTAAATGAAAAGTAATAAAAACTCAATATTCATCTGACTGCCTCATAAATGTTACTCCTTTCATTCTAAAATTATTGTCCTTAGACAAAAAAATACATTTCTAAAAATATTGTTACCACTACATTTCTATAATTCTTTTGAAATTGAAAATGAACAATTATATCACGACATTCCAAATTAAAAAGAGGAATACCGCAATGACATAAAGACATCCACATAAAATCTCCACAAAATGACATGTCAGACAGTTTTTGGTAACTTTTATTATAGTCTCTCTTTCTTATTTTTTATTAAGACAATCACTGTCACTGTCTCACGCATCATTTTGTGAAAAATCTTGTGGATGTTTTTATGTGATCGTAGCATTTCTTAATTGAAAGTGTGAACACTAATTTTAATACAAAAGGGAGTAATGTTATGATTGTTTAGATACCATTTTAATATTTCCACAAGAGTAAACTGCAAAAACCATTCATTTACTTTATTCATTTTAACATATACCATCCATTTTATAATTACTCGTGTCCTTCTATCGATTTCAACGTGTCTCTTTTGATAAGCAAATATTACATTTCAACAAAAAATAAGACAACTAAACTAGCCATATAATATTTTAACTTGCTTACAATCCGATAGTTTTTGGTGACTATAATAGTGCGCTAGCTTTCATTGTCTTCTCACATTGCAAATTTGCAAATGATATTTAACTTTGAGGCACTTTATTTTTGCTTACCCACAAATTCATGTTTACCAAGGGACAAATCCTCACCATCCATCTAGTTTGATCTAATGGTGGGGATTAACTTAAGATTTAAAAGGTAAACATAAGTCCATGTTTTTTTTCTTGTCTTTTTGTCTTTCTTTTTTTATTCACATATTTTTTTTTGTCCTTTTTTTTAAATTAACGTTTTTTTAATTTAATTCACATTTTTTTTAATTCCTTTTTAATTCGTTTTTTTTAATTCGCGTTTTTTTTATTAATTCACGTTTTTTTTCTCATTCGCGTTTTTTTTCTTCGTTTTCGTCTATTTTCATACGTTTTTGTCCGTTTTCATATGTTTTCGTCCGTTTTCATCGTTTTAAATCGTTTTCATCGCTTTCGTTTTCGTCAATTTTCATCGTTTTCATCCATTTTCAAACGTGTTTTGTGCTTTCACACGTTTCGTTCGCTTTCATCGTATACATCCATTTTCTTACGTTTCGTCCGCTTTCTTGCGTTTTCACGTTTACGAATATCACAAGTGATTTTCGAATATCACTTTGATATTCGAATATCACTTGATTTTCTCGAATATCACTGTGATATTCGAATATCACTTTGTGATATTATGAATATCACCGTGATTCTCTGGATATCTCTTTGTGGTATTCGATGTCACTTGTGATTTTCATGTTACCAAACATTAGTTGAAAATCACTTGTAATATTCGTAAAATCACAAAATATCACTTGTTGATCATCTGGATATCACGAATATCACTGTGATATTCGAATATTATTTATGATACTCGAATTTCACTTGTGATATTCGAGACATATGAAAACGGCCAAAAACATTTATAAACCTACGAAAACGTATGAAAACGGACGAACATGTATGAACTTTAAACCTAAATTTGACCATTTTCTCTTTATACGTGGTAAATATAAACTTACATATTTTTATAAGTTTCAAAATAAGAAAATTAAGCTTGTGAAACATAAACCGAAATCACATAAGCTCATAAGCAAATAAAATAAGATTAAACAATTTCCCCCAAACTATGTAGTTGCTATTCAAATTATATATTTGTGATATTTTGGATATCACTTTGTGATATTCTGAATATCACTTTCTGATATTATGAATATCACTTGTGATTTTCTGGATATCACTTTGTGATTTTCTGGATATCACTTTGTGATATTCTGAATATCAATTGTGATTTTGATGTTACAAAACATTAGTTGAAAATCACTTGTGATATTTAGAATATCACAAGTTATATTCTGAATATCACAGAATATCACTTGTGGTCATCTGAATATCATAGAATATCACATAATATCACAGAATATCACTTGTGATATTCATAAACGTATGAAAACATCTAAAAACATTTAAAAACGAACGAAAACGTAAGAAAATGGACGAATATGTATGAAAATGGATGAAAACGTATGAAAGCGTAAAAACGAGTATGAAAACAGACGAAAACGTATGAAAACGGACGAAAACGTATGAATAATGAATAAAAACGTAAGAAAACGGGCGAAAACGTATGAAACGGACGAAAACGTAAGAAAATGGACGAATATGTATGAAAATGGACGAAAACGTAAAAACAAGTATGAAAACGGGGCGAAAACGTGTGAAAACGGACGAAAACGTATGAAAACGTAAGAAAACAGACGAAAATGTATGAAAACAGACGAAAACGTATGAAAACGAAAAAAAAACGCGAATTAAAAAAAACGTGAATAACGTGAAAAAAAAATCTTAAAAAAAAACGTGAATTTAAAAAGAAAAAAAAAAGTGAATTAAAAGATAAAGACAAAAAATAAATAAATAAAAAAGAAAGATAAAAAGACAAGAAAAAAACATGGACTTAGGTTTATATATTAAATCTTAGGTTAATCCCCACCATTAGATTAATCTAGATAGATGGTGTGGATTTGTCTTGGTAAGCACCAAAATAAAGGTAAGCAAATAAAAATTCCTCGTTTAACTTTAATGGCTGAAATTTCAAACAATATGTTTAAACATCAAAAGCTTACTGTTTTTCATTATCTATGGAAAGAAGGTGTCGTTGGTACCATAATAGTGATGATGATATGTCGTAAGCAGTGTTCTAAAAGGCGCGCCATGGCGCCGCCAAGGCGTCGCTAAGGCGCGAGGCGTGGCCTCGGCGCCACGAAATGGACCAAGGCGCGAGGTCTAGGTGTCGTGTGAAAAGACGTGGGATAAGGCGCGAAAGGCGTGAAAAGGCGCGCCTTTTGGTAAGGCGTGGGCGTGGCGCCATTTTTAGAAGCATTTAGAGGATTTACGGATTTGGGCTTGAATTTCTAGTATTTGGACTATTTCCTTCTTGGGCCTCGTAATTTCAAAACTTAATTCTTACTTGGGCCTTGTATTTGGGCCTGGCTATTTTGGATTTGGGCTTTAGTATTTGAAATTGCTCTTAAAAAATGATATAAAATTAGAAATACATAAATCTATAAATACTTTTTTGCCTCCTTAAGCACGCCTTAAAAACGCCAAATCTTCGCAAAGGCTCGTAAAGCTTGAGGCGTGACTGTGCCGCCACGCCACGCCTTACGCCTTTTAGAACATTGGTCGTAAGTGATATGTCAACAATGTTAGTTAGAGATACATTATCATAAACTTCTTTGTTTTCAATACTGTACTATGCAATTGAGATGTGATTTCAATGCATGAAAGCTTTTTTGCTGTTTTTGTATGAAGCAATTTGTATATTTATTGATGTAAAAAAATATAGTAATACACTAATTTTGGAACGAAATGTGATGAGTTGCCATAACTTTTTTCGACGTGTCAACGTGAAGATTTTACAACCCCTCCTGTAAGTTTATTATTTTTCTCTTATTTATACACAAGTGCTACAAGGTTAAATGTAAATAATAGTTTTACAACTACACATTGTTATACATAGACTTCTTATGATAATTTGTAGTCGTTGTGAGTTTCAATTATCTTTTAATACGCTGATTTGATAACATAGTACAAGAGCATGTTACGCTCATTTGTAGTGGACGGAATCACAAATTGTTGCTGTAAATTTTTTGTTAGGGTTGTTAACGCTGAAAATGTATATGTGCACTTTAGTGTTGAATAAAATGTACATTCTTATTTAACATGGAAAAGACACCTTCGAAATTATCGAATATAATTTATAGATGTTCATTTTTATGCAAGATCAAAAGTTGTATGTGTTAGTTTTATGGATATAAATTAGTAGACGTGAGTTAGGATCGAACTCGAGACCACGGGATTGCACACTTTACGTATGAGAATTAAAGTTAAATAATTAAATATAAATGTTGTATTTATTTATTGATTAAACGAAATAACATAACGGACGTTAAGTAATTAGTGTAATAGACTAACGGGCGTTAAATGTATTTGAAAAAGGACTAGATTGCAAAAGTTTGGGAAGGTTCCGGAATCCCTTGTGAGATGCCTCATCCGATCGGCCACAAGAAAAGGAAACACAATCCAACTTAAACTCAAACTTGTTCACCAAGTTTAGTTTAGTATATATACAAGGCTAGGGGTCTTGTGTTTTGTATCTCTTGTATTCATTAGCTAAACCTAAAACTTGTTTTGTGTGTTTTTCTTTGCTCAAACCGATCGACCACACTCTTGTGGGTGTCGATCCATACTCTTTTCCAACTCAAGTTATTTGGTTTAATAAAACTAGTATTACTTTAATTCGGTTTAGTATGTGTGTACAAGAAAGTGGTACTAACACATTATTATTAGTATTCTTGGATTAGATTACAAAAGGGAAAGGAGTAATTCACATAATCCTAATTAAATCAAATTAGGGTTCTTCCATTGCTAGTTTGTGGATTTGATTCTTGTTCGGCTAGAATCAAGTAAGGTAAGCAAATTCTTCTTATATTAATTAATTATTCGTTAATAAATCCTATACGCTTCCGCATGTATACTTTGATGTTTTGTATACATGCGAATAGATACTTACATTTTTATACGCTTCTTTTTAATAATTGATATTGATTTGTAAATTTTCTTAAAAACACTTGATGATAATGACAAATTAGAATTTTAATTAAAAATATTAAAAAAACAAAGAAAAAGAAAAAGGTATAGTCATGTCGGCAATGAAACAATTTGAGTTTTTTAAAATGTTAAATTGGTCATAATCCAAGCAACGGCTAATAATGTTGGAACGTGGCCAAGTAGAATCCAAACCAACTTCCAAAAGTAACATTACCAGATACTCATCGACATTTTCTCAGAGCCGTTTTTGAGGGTGTGTAAGATGCCGCTCATGGTCCCAAAAAATTTAAGGGCCTCAAAATTTGTTCCGTTAATAATTATATGTATGTGTACATACATTTTTCACGATGGAAAAGTATTTAAATTAGAAAATACTTCAATAAGTAATGTGTTAGCAACTAAATGGCTACTGATCCGCTGCGATGTAATACTTGAATATTGTTGTGTTCTCGAGTGGAGTCTTCCCACATGGAAGCACATTTCAACATTCAGTCGCTAATCTTAACATGTGATGTTCAGGGTAGCAAAACCCGTCTGATCGCCCCCTCAAATCCCTTTTGCTACTTCAACAATCTTTGTGCAAACGCCTGCACCAAACGTATTGCTAGACCATTGTTATAACGAAAGGAATTCGAGTGGAAGATCAGAACAGGCGAGTACCTTAAACATCTCGCGTCAATATTGGCAAAAGAAGATTGCAATATTCTTCCGAGTGTAAAGATTCCAATCGATGACACGACTTATTCAAAGCTCCATTCGACCTAGCCAAACCAAAAAACAAAACTTCCAAACCTGAATATCGTGAGCAGGCTAAAAAACTGGCAGTGAAAGATGATCACAGAAGGATTTGCGCGACCTGTTGGCCGACCGTTGGGTTGAAAGATGATGGAATTTTACACCAAACCACCTTAGCGGAATTATGTGCTCTATTGGTTCCTCGCTACCGCCTTGTTATTTTGTCATTAGCTTGAGCTACATCATTTGCTATCTCATGTCTCAGATATCTTGAGGCGAGTAAAGGCCCTTCATGGTCGCAATAAATGAAAGACATGTGAGTTTCGAAAAGGTAGACATCGAACAACGTGGTGACATTTTATGTAGACCCTCAAAATGTACTTCAGTTACTCCATTTGTACCTTAAATAACAGTAAAGATGATTGTGTCAGTATGAGGCAACTCGCAAGTGATATCTTGCTCTAAATGGAAAAAATATAGGGATATTTATAATGCAAGACTTTTATTACAATCCACTACATAGATTCACATACCTGTATTAGACGATGATGCGTGTGATCTGTTACAAACCCTTACGTGCATGTTCAAGGAGGTTATCACCATCGACTTGGTGAAAGAATCTTTCGCTGTTCGCGAAGCTTGTACCCGCATAAGTTGTACTCTGTGAAGGATCCTTTTGTTCCACACTTGAATATCGTTGTGTCATCGAGTTGAATCTTTCCACTCGGAAGTATATTTCAATCGTCAGTCGATGATGTTGGCACGCGATGTTCTGGATAGTGCGACCCGTCTAATCGCCCCCTCAAATTCCTTTTGCTATGTCAAGAGTCTTTGTGCAAAGGTCTGCACCAGACGTATTGCTAGACCATTGTCACAACGAAAGGAATTCGAGGGGAAGATGAGAACCGACCAATATCTTAAACATACCGTATCAATATTAGCAAATGAAGATTGCACTATTGTACCGAGTGGAAAGATTCCAGTCGATGACACGACTATTTAGTTCCGTAAGATGTAACTCATTCTGACTGCATACATATGGGCAATTCCAGACAACCTATCCATGATTCTGAAAGGTGATGTAAGCACATATAAAATATGAGGATAATGGCATTCCAAATACTATTATTACAATATTAGAATTATAACGTACTGATAGAGGAACACATACATGGTAGTTGGCATGTAACATTATTTGCTAGCAAACCTTTTATATACATTATTTGTGGGTCCTGATTCAGCATACAGCAAAAGTAATACGTACATGTTAAATACGCGCGTTGAATACTACGTAGACATGCGTGTATTTCTCACTTAATCTACGATTTCACAAACACGTCGAAAGTAACAGAAAAAAATGAATGATGATTACAAATGAGGCTCGGATATATGTATACAATAGTGATACCAGGCAACCAACATGGTTGCAGTCACACATTCGATGTGACTGCCCTACCACGATGCGGTCCAAGGAAATGTATACGCATTGCTGACCATATTATCATCATCGCCTATAGATTGGTAGAACGCTAAAATTCAGGTATACAATAGCGTTTCCAGGAAACAAACAGTGCTAGAAAGACTCGTGGTTGCGTTACAATAAACGTTCCGGCAACATTACAGCTTTTTAAAGGTTTAAATTGTCAATCAGTTTGCTAAGAAGACAAACCTTCTGTGCATGAATTATAACTTGTGTGCATCAATTATAACTTATGTGCATACAACATTACACCTGAATATTGTTGCGTCACCGAGTGGACTCTTTCCACTCGGAAGTACATTTCAAGCGTCAGTTGCTAATGTTGAGACGCGATGTTCAGGATAGCGAGACCCGTCTACTCGGCCCATTGAATTCCTTTTGCTATTTCAACGGTTGTTGTGCAAAGGTCTGCACCAGACGTATTGCTAGACCATTGTGAGAACGAAAGGGTTTCGAGGGCTGAATTAGAATAGGGCAATATCTTAAACATCTCATATCAATATTCGCAAATGAAGCTTGCAATATTCTACTGGGTGGAAAGATCCCAATCAGTGACATGCCAATTTAGTTAGATAAGAATCTACTGCTACAGACTGCAAACGTATGGGCAATTCCAATCACCCCACATGAATAATAATTACGAATGCGGCTCAAATATATGTATACAATAGCGATACAGTAACCAACATGGTCAGCCACACATTCGATGCGATCGCCTCGCCACGATGCGGGACAAGGAAATGTATACGCGTTGGTCAGCATATTATCATCATCGCCTATAGATTGGTAGAAGGCTAAAATTCAAGCATACAATAGCGTCGTCAGGAAACAAACAGTGCCTACAAGACTTATGTCTGCGTTACAATAAATGCCCCTGCAAGATAACACCATTTTTAAGGTTTAAATTATCAGCCAGTGCGCAAAGAAGACAAACCTTTTGCGCGTCAATTATAACTTCGGTGCACACAATATCGCTAACTTGTTGTATAGATTCTGCATCTGCTTACGAAACCTGTTCAAAACTTTTGCATCAACACGACCTAGAAACAAAATTTCATAATTAGTTTCGCTACTAAAGAACGCAAAATGATGAGTGTGTAAATACTCATCATTTTTGTACTATATAAACGCAAAATCATCCGAAAACACTCAAAAATACATCAAAATAGTCAAAATATCACAAATCGGTGTTTTATGTGTTTTAAATGCAAAATATCAAAATCGATGAAAACGTATCAAATTTGCAAAATTGGCGCTTTAGTCCCCAAGTTTCAAAATTTGTCAAAACAGGTCCACGGTATATCAAAATAAAGGAAAATGTCATTTAAGGTCCATGGGATTCAAAAGTTGTCAAAACAAACCCTTGAAATATAAAATTTGCAAAATTACAACTTTGGTCCCTCAAGTTTGAAAATTGTCAAAAATGGTCCTTGGAAATTACAAAATGGCAAGTTCAGTCCTTATACTTTTTGAGAATGTCACTTGTGGTCCCTTGGAATAAGTTTGATGAATGGGCAGATTCAACCCTTAAAGTTTGGCAATTTACATGTTTGGTCCTTGTTGTTACCATTTAACCATTTGTACCCTTGTATTAACTTAGGCCCAATCCAACCACCCTTGGCCCAACTTTGTACCCGGTTTTATTAATAAAACCAACCCGGTCAACCTACCACCCCATGGTCAAATAAAACAGACACCCCGCCAAGTCTCCTTCCTCCCACCATATCCCTGAAATCACTCCTTTTCAACCCCCCTCCTCACCATTCACATTCCCTTGTCCCCCCACCTCAACACAAATCCAAGAAACCATTAATTGCACCCTTTACCCATTCCAATCAACCCCAACTGTTAATAAGACTTTTGGCGCCAAATTTGACAATTTGGCCAAATCTCACCAAAAGCTATCAAAATGATCTGGAAGCAAGTGGGATCCTCTCAGAAACACGTGGCTAGGACTTTTGAGCTATAAAAAGGAAGTGAGAAGGAGAAAAAGAGAATAGATAGTTTTAAGTTTTTCTTTAAAATGTCGTTTTTTTTATAAATGTTGTAGTTTAGTTTTAAGCTTGTAATTTCAGTTTCTTAATGTTTTCTTAAAGCTTTTATGTAATTTCAACCCTTTTGTAATCTCATTTCAGTTTAATAAAAATTTCAAGCCTTCACTTTGATCTTGATCTTGCATTTTCAATATTTGAATACTAAATAGATTGTTTTTAAGATTTAAATAAGCTCATATAAGCTGTTTGTAGCTTTTGTGAGCTTATTTGTGTTTCCTTGTTCTATCTAAATCATTTACATTCACATAAAAGGAAAGTCAACGAAAGTCAACTGGGACTCAAATAGACTTGGATTTGGAATTTGGATGATGCAGAGGTGAAATTTGGTTAAAAGGGATTAGTTTAGGGTAGTCTTGATTCTTGTTTTGGTCTGCAATAGCTGGAAACTGTGGTTAGTTCTTGTCTCATTTTTCAAGTTTTAAGTCATTTAGCATTTCTTGGTTATATGTGTATCTGTGGCCACAAGTAGTTTTTATGTGTTCAATAAGTTATAACTAGGTATTTTATATTCGGTTTGATCATTGGTTCAAGTTTGATCACTAGTTAACTTGATTTTTAGTTCAAAACAGCTTCTTATAGGGTGTTTGGTTTAAGCTTATTCTTTGTCAAAACAAGTTTTACCCACTTTGACTCTCAAAGTCAAAGTGGTCTTAGGCTCAAGCAAGTTTTTCAAGTGTGTTTAGCTTAAGTTTACAAGGTTGCAAAGTTTGGTTTAGCAAAAAGTCACAAAACCCTTTCTGTCCACTGTTCAAAACAGCAGCCATAGCTGCTGTTTGAGCCTTCTTTTCTAGCTTATTTGTGCTTTAAAATCTTTTCAAAACTGCTTTTTCTTGCATCCTACATACCCACCTTGATATTTCAATAGATTATTTGTCACTTAGGATAGTATAGGGTAGCTTAAAATTGTCTCAAAATCTGTCAAAAAAACCCATTTTGCCACTGTTACTGTAGCAGCTGCATGTTTCCCTTGTTTTAGCTTATTTCATGTTCCCTTTAGCTTAATTAGGTTTACCTTAGTGCTTATTAGGTGGCATAGACTAGGTGTACCAGTTTTTAGCTTATGTTATGCTTATTTAGTGCTTATTTAGCTTCTTAGATTAGCTTTTCATTTCCTTTATGCTCATTTACTTTTTAGCTTAGAAGTCCCATAACCGCTTATTGCTCCCCTATTTAGTGCTTATATCTTGTACTCTAGCTTATCTTGATTCCTTTTATATGTTTTAGCTTATTCCCATTTTTCCAAAGTGCTTATGTTATGCCTTTTAGCTTAAAACCGCAAAAGGAGTGTTTGTTTTTTTCACTTACAATTGTTGGAATAAGCGGTCTCAACCGCTTATTTCAAGGTTTGGTAACAATTGTTTTCACAAAAGTTCTTATTTTGGTGTTATAAAAAGTTTCAAAAGAAAATTTGAAAAAAAATGGTTTGCAAAAGGTCGGGGTGGATTCACCCCCGACCTCTAGCTCACAAACTCAACACCACGCACTCAATCCAACCGCCTAGGGTCTTTTCATGTTTAATCTTGCACCATTTGATATTTAAGTACACATAGCAGTTTATAACTACTAGCTTATTTTAGCTTATTAGTTGCTTATTTCGTTAAGTAGTACACCAGTTTTTTATTTTTCTCTAATCAAGTATAACTTCAAGTATTTTCTGTGAAATTTTAGGATTTTTCCAAAATCATTTAGTATTTTTTATAATTAAATTAGATTAGAATAGTTTTTAAATCATAATAAATAATTTAAAAGTCGAAAAAATACCCGGCTTTTTCCTAAAATTTTCTTTCATCATATAGTACGTAATTAAATTGTTTTCACATTCGTAGGACCTTTATTTCATAAATTTTACGTTTTATCTTGCGCTCCAGCGTAATTTTTGTAAATAACGTACGTTTCCATTTTAAGTTACGCTTTTAAGTAATTTAAGTTTACGTTTTAGTTAAAATAGTTTATTTAAGTTATTTTATTTTATAAAATCATAAAATCATCATTGTAAAAATAGTGATAGCGTTTATTTAATAGATTTTAACTTTTAATTTTCTTAATTTGCATTTAAGTCGCTTTTATTTATTTCCTTTTCAAGAGTGTAATATTCCATTCAAATCCTTTCGATCGCTATCATTAGTGATCATTCTATCGTCTCGATCATGTGTTTAACACACCATTGAGTCTCCTTGGGACTTAACGACCGGAATCCCTCAGTATTCTCGATCTTCATTTGCATTTGTGTTCGAGCGCTTTTAAGTCTTTTAGACTTGACGGTTTAGCACGAATCAAATTTTAGCGCCACGGGGGGAACGAATTTATTGATGCATTACTTCCACATTCGAGATCGCCAACTTAGAAGAGGATGTTGACCATGTTGTTTCCACAACAATTCATACGACTATCACTAATCCCTTATTCGATTCGATTCGAATTTACTCTAAATTCGATTAATCCAATCTTTGATAGTGATGAGTCCGACACGGAGACTATAATGGACGAGGTGCATATTTATAGCCCACGGTACCGCACATGTCCCACCTCCAGATATTCTTCATGAGGAGTTCGCCGGTGAACTCACTCATATCATATCTCCGCTGAGTATGATTGCTTGGATGGCAAAATCATGATCGGGGAGAGAATCTCAATTTGCATAGTTATGACAAATCTTCCCACCCTCCCCACCGAGATGCCTTCCAACCCAAAGAGCTCTACCAATAAAATCCAAACAAGTGCAACTGCACTTAATCCCGAGGAAGAAGATCTAGTCATGATTGTTATCATGATTTTCTTTCTTTTCTTCACCTACTCGGTGACTTCCTCTCTTCTTCACTCCTTCGGGAGTGAGGACACTATTTTTGATCCCGGCATTTTCATTCATCATTTTTGAGCCGGTTCTATGTATATCTCATCGGTGTGGAACTTTCACGTGCTTCAAATGTTTGTCCAAACATCTTGAATGAAAGTCCGATGGAGATTGTTTCTTCCACTTTGCTTCCCATGAACCAATGAATTGGGTCGAGTCAAGCTAGCGACTGAAATCAAAAACAAGAGCACTCACCATATGGGTTTTCACCCATATTTCGCCTTCTTACCCCTTTCTACCACCTAAGTGTGGGGTGATGCCCCATGTGTTATATATATCTTTAAAAAAAAAAAAAAAAAAAAAAAAAAAAAAATTTATAAATAATGGCCGTAGTATTTCCCTTTTCGTTCTTTGTTTCGCATAACCGCCGGTACTTTGAATATCGAGGCGATATTCATTTCTAAGTGTGGGGAATTCTCACGAATTTCATATATTATCTAACCAATTCCCGCTTTTGGCCAAAATTTTTTTTGGAGTAAGTGTTTACACTTACTCATTTGGTTATCGATCCGCCATGTTTGATAAACTAAAGGATTGGCTAATCCAGAGCAAACGGCTCTTGGTAAAGATATATCAAATCCGTTTATATGGCTTGCAATTTGCCCAAAATTGTATGGTATTCAACTCACCATATCCTAAAAAGTGAAGAGTTGGCTAGCCCGCAAGATTATGGCTTGTGGTAAAGGCGTGGAAAATCCATAATTGGTATTCACTCACCAAAGATAATTCGATAATTTATCTAAGAGTTGGCTAGTCCGTATGGGTACGGCTTCGGTAAAGACTAATCAAATCCGTTTACTGACTTGTGGTTTGCTCAAAATCACATGGTTATCGATGTACCATGGTTCTTACTTGAACTGAAACATTTGGCTACTCCGAAGTAATGGCTTTTGGTAAAGAGTTTAAAATCCATTAAGTTTTTTCAAATCATTGCTAGGGACTAGCAATATATCACATGGGGGATTGATGAGTGTGTAAATACTCATCATTTTTGTACTATATAAACCGCAAAATCATCCGAAAACACTCAAAAATACATCAAAATAGTCAAAATATCACAAATCGTGTTTTATGTGTTTTAAATGCAAAATATCAAAATCGATGAAAACGATCAAATTTGCAAAATTGGCGCTTTAGTCCCCAAGTTTCAAAATTTGTCAAAACAATCCCCGGTATATCAAAATAAAGGAAAATGTCATTTAAGGTCCATGGATTCAAAAGTTGTCAAAACAAACCCTTGAAATATAAAATTTGCAAAATTACAACTTTGGTCCCTCAAGTTTGAAAATTGTCAAAATGGTCCTTGAAATTACAAATGGCAAGTTCAATCCTTATACTTTTTGAGAATGTCACTTGTGGTCCCTTGGAATAAGTTTGATGAATGGGCAGATTCAACCCTTAAAGTTTGGCAATTTACATGTTTGGTCCTTGTTGTTACCATTTAACCATTTGTACCCTTGTATTAACTTAGGCCCAATCCAACCACCCTTGGCCCAACTTTGTACCCGGTTTTATTAATAAAACCAACCCGGTCAACCTACCACCCCATGGTCAAATAAAAGACACCCGCCAAGTCTCCTTCCTCCCACCATATCCTCAAATCACTCCTTTTCAACCCCTCCTCACCATTCACATTCCTTGTCCCCCACCTCAACACAAATCCAAGAAACCATTAATTGCACCTTTACCCATTCCAATCAACCCCAACTGTTAATAAGATTTTGGCGCCAAATTTGACAATTTGGCCAAATCTCACCAAAAGCTATCAAAATGATCCGAAGCAAGTGGGATCCTCTCGTAAACACGTGGCTAGGACTTTTGAGCTATAAAAAGGAAGTGAGAAGGAGAAAAGAGAATAGATAGTTTTAAGTTTTTCTTTAAAATGTCGTTTTTTATAAATGTTGTAGTTTAGTTTTAAGCTTGTAATTTCAGCTTAATGTTTTCTTAAAGCTTTTATGTAATTTCAACCCTTTTGTAATCTCATTTCGCTTTAATAAAATTTCAAGCCTTCACTTTGATCTTGATCTTGCATTTTCAATATTTGAATACTAAATAGATTGTTTTTAAGATTTAAATAAGCTCATATAAGTCGTTTGTAGCTTTTGTGAGCTTATTTGTTTTCCTGTTCTATCTAAATCATTTACATTCACATAAAAGGAAAGTCAACGAAAGTCAATGGGACTCAAATAGACTTGGATTTGGAATTTGGATGATGCAGAGGTGAAATTTGGTTAAAAGGGATTAGTTTAGGGTAGTCTTGATTCTTGTTTTGGTCTGCAATAGCTGGAAACTGTGGTTAGTTCTTGTCTCATTTTTCAAGTTTTAAGTCATTTAGCATTTCTTGGTTATATGTGTATCTGTGGCCACAAGTAGTTTTTATGTGTTCAATAAGTTATAACTAGGTATTTTATATTCAGTTTGATCATTGGTTCAAGTTTGATCACTAGTTAACTTGATTTTTAGTTCAAAACAGCTTCTTATAGGGGTGTTTGGTTTAAGCTTATTTGCTGTCAAAAACAAGTTTTTTACCCACTTTGACTCTCAAAGTCAAAGTGGTCTTAGGCTCAAGCAAGTTTTTCAAGTGTGTTTAGCTTAAGTTTACAAGGTTGCAAAGTTTGGTTTAGCAAAAAGTCACAAAACCCTTTCGTCTGATCGTTCAAAACAATGACCATAGTCTGCTTGTTTGAGCCTCTTTTCTAGCTTATTTGTGCTTTAAAATCTTTTCAAAACTCGCTTTTCTTGCATCCTACATACCCACCTTGATATTTCAATAGATTATTTGTCACTTAGGATAGTATAGGGTAGCTTAAAATTGTCTCAAAATCTGTCAAAAAAACCCATTTTGCCACTGTTACTGTAGCAGCTGCATGTTTCCCTTGTTTTAGCTTATTTCATGTTCCCTTTAGCTTAATTAGGTTTACCTTAGTGCTTAT
The DNA here is from genome assembly GCA_022545495.1 of Chrysanthemum lavandulifolium. Taxonomy (NCBI): domain Eukaryota; kingdom Viridiplantae; phylum Streptophyta; class Magnoliopsida; order Asterales; family Asteraceae; genus Chrysanthemum; species Chrysanthemum lavandulifolium. The sequence continues at coordinate 275,748,133 of CM040240.1, read as the reverse complement.
TAGGTGGCATAGACTAGGTGTACCAGTTTTTAGCTTATGTTATGCTTATTTAGTGCTTATTTAGCTTCTTAGATTAGCTTTTCATTTCCTTTTATGCTCATTTACTTTTTAGCTTAGGAAGTCCCATAACTGCTTATTGCTCCCCTATTTAGTGCTTATATCTTGTACTCTAGCTTATCTTGATTCCTTTTTATATGTTTTAGCTTATTCCCATTTTTCCAAAGTGCTTATGTTATGCCTTTTAGCTTAAAACCGCAAAAGGAGTGTTTGTTTTGCTACTCGCAATTTGTTGGAATAAGCGCCTCAACCGCTTATTTCCAAGGTTTGGTAACAATTGTTTTCACAAAAAGTTCTTATTTTGGTGTTATAAAAAAGTTTCAAAAAGAAAATTTGAAAAAAAAAATGGTTTGCAAAAAGGTCAGGGGTGGGATTCGACCCCCTGACCTCTAGCTCACAAACTCAACACCACGCACTCAATCCAACTGCCCTAGGGTCTTTTCATGTTTAATCTTGCACCATTTGATATTTAAGTACACATAGCAGTTTATAACTACTAGCTTATTTTAGCTTATTAGTTGCTTATTTCGTTAAGTAGTACACCAGTTTTTTATTTTTCTCTAATCAAGTATAACTTCAAGTATTTTCTGTGAAATTTTAGGATTTTCCAAAATCATTTAGTATTTTTATAATTAAATTAGATTAGAATAGTTTTTAAATCATAATAAATAATTTAAAAGTCGAAAAAATACCCGGCTTTTTCCTAAAATTTTCTTTCATCATATAGTACGTAATTAAATTGTTTTCACATTCGTAGGACCTTTATTTCATAAATTTTACGTTTTATCTTGCGCTCCAGCGTAATTTTTGTAAATAACGTACGTTTCCATTTTAAGTTACGTTTTTAAGTAATTTAAGTTTACGTTTTAGTTAAAATAGTTTATTTAAGTTATTTTATTTTATAAAATCATAAAATCATCATTGTAAAAATAGTGATAGCGTTTATTTAATAGATTTTAACTTTTTAATTTTCTTAATTTGCATTTAAGTCGCTTTTATTTATTTCCTTTTTCAGTAGTGTAATATTCCATTCAAATCCTTTCTGATCGCTATCATTAGTGATCATTCTATCGTCTGATCATGTGTTTAACACACCATTGAGTCTCCTTGGGTCTTAACGACCCGGGAATCCCCTGTATTCTCTGATCTTCATTTGCATTTGTGTCTGAGCAGTTTTAAGTCTTTTAGACTTGACGGTTTAGCACGAATCACAAAATATTACATAGACAAATAATAATATACCATCCTTTATTTTACCTTAATTTTTTTCAAAACCATTATAATACCTAAATTCAACGATATCAAAAATTTTTCACATCAGCTATTAACAATACCAAGTAACGCTATTCCATTATGATAGCAAAACATTAATATAATTGGTATGCAATTACCTTTTTAGGTGAGAGCCAGTTGCGAAGTTTGTGCTAGCCAAGATATACATATAAGGAAATCGAGACAGCCCCAAGTAATATTTGTAGGATCGTGAATATTATGTTGTTTGATGATTCGGGTGGTCTAGGATAATGATTAAATAAGAAAGCCATTAGAGATGGATGAAGAGAGTTGAGAGGAGGTTCTTGAAAGAGAGTTGCTTTATAAAATGAAAGGTTTATTCAAAGAAGCCACGCCCCTTCCATGGATGGAAGGGGTATTTATACTTACAAACTACACGACCTCCTATCGGCCTGTGGATCAGGGATAGAGAGGGTAAAGACACGTCCTTCCTCCACGGTGTTGCACTACACTATTCTACGCTACAAATAAACTAATTAACTACTACATAACGTAAATAACTACAAATCTACGAGCTAACATATGTTAGACAATAATTGGGGTGACCGACACTTTAACATGGAATTTCCAATTCCTAACAATCTCCCCCTAAGGGAGGTCACCCCATGTTTTACATTTTGAATCCTAGCATTCTATTCTTGACTTTGTTCTTGAACTCGTAGACTTCAATTCTTCAATTCCGCAATCTTTGTGCTTAAGCATTGACTCTTCATAGTCCGCATAATTTGTACTTTTAGTGGAGGCCTTTGAACCGATCCACATCTTTGATGATCTTCGAGCTTTCATTGAGATCATCACCACAGAAATCTCGGATCACCCATAGTTGTGTTGCCATCATGCGAAGTTGTGACTTTCGGACCGACATGCTCACACTTTGAATCATGACATCTTTCCATCGTAGTAGCGGAAGCCTTCATCGGTTCATGATATTTGCAAGAAGAATGCATAAGCATAGTATGAAATATCGAGCCGAGTTATGGAGATATGCACCACATGATTTCTTCAATTAAGTGTGGATGCCGTGAGCATGCGGCTTTGGATTGACTCCTCAATTTTGATCACCGCAACCGTCCAAATGTACCGTAAACAATAGTTAGCAATAAAACACACGAAAGTGTCTTTGATCACTTCGTTGAATTGAGGTACATGGCCCACGGTTCTTGTTGATCAAGACAAGTACTACCGTGATCGTAGGATTCCTAAGAATCTCCTTGATGGGGTTTCGCAATGCTCTAGTCGTTCTCAAACCGAACGCCTCAAAGAAGACAACACGGAGTGAGTGAACCAAATAATTGAGATTCATCGATTGATGAACAATTGATTTGAAAAACAATCGTATTGCTTGAAGAAAGAGTTTTGTAATACGACGAAGGTTTTATGAGAAAGATCCATTTTCAATTTAAAATACTTTTGTATTAGAGAATGAGTACACATTCGACGTGCTAGCGAAAAGAAGAGATTCGCACATCGAGCTTTTTTCTAAAAGTATTTTCAATCGAGATACTTTTGAATTTGAAATGAATACACATTCGACGTGCTAGAGAAAAGAAGATTTGCACATCGAATGGTTTTTCCAAAATTATTCGTCAATTCCATTCTCGACCAAGGTTGATTCACGAGTGAATCGCCCCATTGTTTTTATCCAGTTGTCACAAGCTTGATCTCTTGCAAGATCTCACATGTCACCCACCAAGAGCTTGTTTGATGTTGGCTCTAGAAGGATTTCCATCTTCATCGTGAATATTTTCATATCACTCGGATGTTCTGGCAATACCACAAGGATAATGCTTAGGACTCTTAATATATACTTACTTTTCACATTGTGTGAAACAGCAAGTCTTCATGAATTTTGTGTCCTAATGAGATATTGTGGACGATCTCTTGGCTCTAGACTCAATAGTGCACATTTGGTTTCCTATGTCGGAGACTAGGGAGAGGGTCTCCTTCTTCAATATCAACAATCTCTAAGAGAAAGTCGATAGATAATGTCGGTTCCCGTGAGAATGAAACAAGCCCTTTTAAGAGGAACTTGAGTGGCTTGGGAAGTTTAGTGCAGGCATCACCGGGTCCATGATGTCTTGTATTCAATACCGTGTTACCTTAGTAACCACCAAGAGTATATGAATTGAACCCGGTTTCGCCCTAAGGTTGAATTATTGGAGGCTATTTCTTTTCACCCTTTTCTCATTTAATTTCTTTTCATTCTTCAACCCCTTCAATGCTTACCGAGACTTCATTACTAGAACCTTGTTGGGTTTATTCCAGTACTAGCTCTGTCTCAGTCCGCACTCTTCCCATATCTCACTTTTCTCCTTTTTTTTTCAATATACCTAAGAACTCTACACTATCTAGTGGATTGTCCCTGGGTAGATCCCTCCGGTTCTGGCGGATCGTGGGAACAAATACCTAACCTAACCATCCTTATAACTCCATGCATAAAATAAATTGGTCGGTCTTTTGGTATTGTTCTTTCCTTCATGAAACCAATTGAAAAATCATTTGGAAAACCAATCAAGGTACTTGTGATACGAGATCAAAACATTTTGTACCTTAATAGTTTTGATCATTTAGAAAACCTCCCTCAACATGTGCATATGATTTTGAAATTGTTTAGCACATGGAGGCAAGAGTTCGTTGAAATAATTTCTTTGAAATAATTTCTTGATTACAATTTCCATGGAAAAGCCATTTGATTTTCTTTGGTAAATTCTCCCTCAATATGTGCATAGGATATTTGAAATCATTTTTATCACATAGAGGCAAGAGTTCTTTTGAAGCACATCCACGATTACAAAAGCCATTTAAGAAACCATTTGAAAACTCAATCAAGGTACATTATGTTAAAACATAAAAGCTTTTGTACCGGATAGTTTATTTTCTTTAAAATGCTCCCCTCAATATATGCTTCGAGATACGAAAGCGTTTAGCACATACGAGAGAGCAGCCTGCACAAATGAATCAAAACGATTACCTTTTATCAAATTTCATTATTAAATCACAAATTCTCTCCCGATTAAAAATATCAAACCCTTTGAGATTTTGGATCCCAAGTGATTTAATAAGGTTTAGAAAACATGGGAGAAAATGTGCCTGATTTAAATACTCATCTGGTTTTTGGATAAATCCTCCTCCTCAACATGTGCATTGTGTATTTGAAATCGTTTGGTGCATGGAGGCAGGAGTGCATTTGAAGGACTAAAACCAATTCCATTAAAACAGATTTGAGATTTAAATCACGATCTTTCCCGCGATCAAAAATTTCAAACCATTTGAGATTTGTGATCCCAAAAGATTTAAATCATTTAGAAAATTTATGGGGAAAGACGTGGAAAAATTTGATTTTGAAAAGTGATGATAAGGACCATTTTAAGACATTAAAGATTGTTAGTGTCGTATGATTGTTTTAAGAGATCTTTTAGTAAAATAAAACAATTTCACAATCAAACAAGAATGTAAAAATTTCATTTTGATGATCTTTGAGTTTTAAAGAAAATCATACCATGACATAACATTAAATCTTTAGATCACCACATTTTAACGTACAAACCGGAACTTTTGTGAAGAAATATTGTTTGAAAATATTATATTTTAAATCACTCTCCCCCTCAATCGATGACAGAAGTCAATAATTGAGTGACTTAGGTTTTGATAAAAAGAAGTCTTGTGATTTTCAAAATTTAGTTCAATTTATTTTCAAAACAATATTTTTCCATTTTCAAAACAATTTAATCAAATTATTCAAAATTGTTTAAAAATGGTATCCTGCACAAAGATACGTTAGTGGTTGAGAAGCTTCCGTTGTTGTTGCTGTAGGGTTTGGAAGAAAAACCATCTGCTGATGCAGTGAGAGTTCTTCTTACGTTGCATTTTGAATGCCAATTGAGGTCAAATTAAGCTCCGTTTCTTCAATCACTTAGAAGAAAACCATCTCGATGCAAGGAGACCTCTTACATTGCATTTATGCCAACTCTCCATAGAAGTCCAATTAAGCTCCGCTTTCTTCATTTGTCAACCCAAGATATAGTTACCCTTTCCTTTCGGCATCCAATCATCTTCAATTGAGGGATCCGGATCGGGAACATTCTTTTATACCAATATACCGCATACGTTAGTGAACACACATACAAATATATGGTGGTCGACATCACCCAAACAACAATCGACTAATAAAAGTCAATGCAACATATCAATCAGATCATATAAATGTATGGGAATAATGTGTTCATCAAACACTAATCATCTAATCCTAACAGTCTTATCCTAAGCACCTAGTCCTTCAACATAGGTTAACATCATTTTTAATTAAGCATATTAGGATAATTAAGAAAGCCTGTTAGATGATATAGACTTTGAAAACATTCTCCCCCTCAATCAATGACTCATTTTATAAAAGATTAAAAGCGCTGAAGTCATTGATTAAGTTTTCAATTTTTATAAAAACTCTGAATCTGATTGTTTTAGAAGCAACTCATTTACCACCATTTTGTAAAACACCAAATATTTTTCTGAAGAATTTTAGACGAAAAAACATTTGTGTAGGAACAGCAGTCCTTCGACATACTTTCCTCAATTAGTTTTTAGGATAAGTGCACGAAAATTGTGAAAATCGTTTAAGCGAAGCACTTTCCTTCCTTTTAAGAGCGGGTTGCTATCTGAAATAATAGCAAACCATGATTATGAGCGGGTCACAGTCTGAAATAACTGCAAGCCATTTTTGAAGCCCGGGTTACAGTCTGAGGTAACTGTAAGCCATAGTTTTTGACATGTTTTGAAAAGAAATATTTACACCTTCTGCTAGAACTTCATCTATGGTCACGTGCCATTATTAAATGACATTTCTAAGACCGTAGATGTTATCGATACCAGAAGACATGTCTTTGAAGAAAAATATTTTTTGTAATTTTCAAATTTTCCGATTTTTATGGGTTTTTGTTGGTTTTATATTTTTCTATTTTCTTTTTGTTGGTTATATATATATATATATATATATATATATATATATTTTTAATAAATATATACAAAGATAGATTAGATGATATAGTTTAAGAAGGATGATGATACGAGTACGAGATAAAGATATCGAGCGACCCGTTGAAGAAGATAGAAATCACCATCTCTTAAACATCCACCACCAAAGCTTCCGAGGCTCTTGAAAAGAAGAAATTGAGCCTTTAAGAATGTGAGACTTTGGCAGCTTTCCCTCAGACCGAAAATCCTTTAGGCGAAAGATTCAAAGCTTTCTTTCAAGCTTCCATTAGCGGTGTCTGAAGAAGCACACCATTATCATTGATCTTGCTGCTCCTTTTAAGAATAATCACCGTGATTCTTCGTTCGAGGTTATATCATCAACAAGAACAGCAACGTATCATCCCACTCTTTAAATTTCTTCTCATATTTCATTACCACTGAAGTCTGAAACGATCCATTCCAAAAGGTGTCAAGAGAACACTTCCCCCGTCACTACAAGAAAAGAGGGCTTATAGGACGCCTGTTAGTGTCCTATAAAAATAGTTTATAGGACCTTTAACGTAATAGGACCAAACTAAAAGTGTCCCGTAGGAAGGGGTTGTAATAGATATTTAGGACATTTATTGGCGTCCTAATAAACTAGAACCTTTTAAAACTAATTCTTTGGTCCCATAAAAATGTTTATGCGACCAAAGTAGCGTCCTAATAAACCACATTATAGGATGCTATCCGGTGTTCTAATATATGCTTACCCATTTGTTATGTTTTGGGACACTTTCACATGTCCTAACACACAATTTTCATAGGACAAAAACATAATGGATAAAGTCTTATTTTAGTACCAAGAAAAAGGTCCTGATACATAGGTGCCTTGTTAGGACCAAATTTGGTGTCATAAAAGACATTTCGTTTCATGTTTAGTTAATAACATTAGTGTCTTATTAAGTGACATAATAAAACACTTCATATCTATGCAACATATTTAACACAATTCAAAAACAAAAACACAAAACAATGAACTATACTAAATTTGAAGCAAGTAAACATAATAATATAATTTAATAAGCAAGAAAGGATTTCATTTCCATAAGAGAAGTTTTGAACCAAGTCATAATAACATCCAAGATAAAAGTCCTACAAATTCAACATAAATACGAGGAAATAAAAGCAGAAGGAACAAGTAGAGATAGTCTTAGAGCCATCAGGCGACAATAACACTTGCCTTTAAAATAACAGTAACTACAACTAAATCAAATGACATGAGTTCTTGCTTGATGGTTTACGCCGATCCTTTTTTTCTGTTCCCTTAAAATACAACAAACTCAGTGGTTGAGAAAATACCACTTGCCTTTTAAAGCAACCTTATAACAAAGTGCGATACCTAGCATCGAGAAAGTCCCCGTAGTCTTGGCGGATTTCGATCACCCATTAGTTCAGCGAGTTTTCCACGGAAGAAGGGCAAGATCGTCCAAACTGCTACAACCATCCATTTTGGCCCTGTAGTTGGAATCCGTCACGCCTGGCAGCAGCCTTAAGAACTCAACAGCCGATGTATTGTAATAAAATAACCACCAAAATGTTTAAAAACTAATATTCTCCTGTTTTTACAAAATATAGCCATAACAGTATTTTTCATATTACTCCCACCAACACTTAAATAAATAATTAAGTCCTAATGAAACACTTAAGGGATGTCGTAACGACAAACTAACTAAGGTGGCGATTTTGAGCCATTTTATAAAACTAGGACAACAAAGTTTTTGCCCAACCCAAGCTGACCTGTTTCTGGTAATAAAATTACTTGTTTTAACCCATTTCCATAGAGAACATTACAGAAGAGGTAACTAACCTGTTTGATGTCTGGGCAAAACCAGATCAGGAGTATCCCCACGCATACATAGAGTAGGTTAAAGAAATTAGATACAAAATTACACGTGATGCTGTCATATTATTCAAAGTAAGTTAATTAAATGAGATAATACTCCCATGTGTATTGGACCTACAATCATTTCCCAAACGTGAACGTGTCGGCCTATTTCTCCGTCTAGTATCTGCAACCATAAAAGAATAAGAAACAAATATAAATAGAAACATACTGATGTGCAAATATAATAACGCCAAATATTAGTAGTGGCCAAAGATATAAAGAAACGACAATACCTTGCCGTTGATGTTACAATTTTGGGTGGTAGTTGTACAACATCTTTGTCCATTTGTGCAGTGTTAAGATTGATAAACGAACCATCTATTGTCGAGCATTGTCGATCACATATAGTCGCAACAGGTAAAAAACTATGTGCGTCATCCGAAATAGTACCCTGATTAAAGTGTAAATATCTGGGCCAAGACGCTGTACCCACCGATGACACCAGACATGGTATTGACATATCTGTCCATGACCATTAATGTTATAAATTGCGAAATCAGACACTTTGAATCGCACAGTCAAACAACAGTGGTTAAGGAAAAGCTCTGAATTAAAAGCAGAAAAGCTTACCAAAGCGGTGGCCAGAATCGGTAATGTATACGAAGAGGTATCATCAGCAGATGTATCAGAAGGTTGAGCAAAATCAGTTGCCGAAAACATGCCAACCGCCATTAACTGTAGGAATTAGCACAGGACATATATTAGAACTATAAGCATGGTTAGCAGCGTTGTAACGGTGTTGAACCTGAAACCGGGCGGTGTTTCAACATCAGTAACATCTGCCTTTTGTTTACCCTTGTTAGAAGACGACAAAACGTTAGATGTTAAAACCATATCCACATTTACCTTGGAGCTGGAATCATGTTATCCAAAAAATAAATAAATAAAGAAATAAGACGGCAACACACAACGGACCATACAAACATACTGGACCGGAAGATGGCTGCACACACGGTGACACTGACCTAGTGAAGTGTATGTTTCCAGAGGACCTGCAACAAACAGAAAAACATGTCATTTGATACTAAAAATAAAGAAATTAAAAAAAGGAAGCGAAATTAAATCATTAGAGCCGCCACAGAACATAAAGTAATAATAAGAACAACAGAAATAGGAAAACGTATACGAAAATGTAATCAAACTGACCCTGTTGAGCACGGGCAGAACGATTGGAGCGGGTGTTGGCGTTACAGGAACGCGTGTTATGCACGTTGGTATCAGCTATCACAACGACAGTTGAGAGTAAATTAATTTAATGCATCATGACAGGTGTTCTGAAAACAGAACTATCAAAGAAATAACGGTATATCCAAGACCAACGGTCGCCTGCTAGTAAACTTGTATAACAACTGACCTCTAGTAAATGTGTGTGCATTATCGCCATTGACTGGTGGGCATGGTGGTTCACTTGTGGTCTGCACATTTACATCTACACAATCAAAGCAAACACGAATAGAGTATTAGTATAAAGAATTAGACTGTACACGTATACAGAGAATCAAGAGTAAAAAAACGTATCGACACAACTATAAAAAAAAGCAAAACATGCATAAGACGAATACATAATAAGAACAACCTGCTAAAGATAGTGTTCATAAAATATAACATGAAATCAAGACATCTTTATTTTAAACTATAAGAAAGCACCTGATTGAATGTTTAATGAACAAGGTACATCACAAGGGATAAGTAGTACTCTATTATGGATGATTACATGGAATGAAGTATTAATTTGTAAACAATATACACATCACAAGGGATGTACCCTGTTGAGACTAAAATAATATATACATCACAAGATTATACTGATTTTGGCGCTACAGATGTTAGATGTCAATTTAGGGAAAATTGAATGTTACAAGATTATTCAAAACATTTTTGCATATAACAAAAGTTAACAACATAACTATTGAGATTACTACTAACATCTGTTGATAATAATCATACAATGATTCATTAAATATAAAAAAAATTCACACAATAACACAAACCTCGCACACATAAACAGATTTTAGTAGTAATTGACGAAGCTTACAAACTAACCAAATAAGATTACAAATTGACGAAGCTTAACAAATAAGATTACAAATTGACAAAGCTTGATAACTAAGTAAACCTCGCACACAAGAACAAATTTAATAAAATTCTTAACAAATTGATGAAGCTTACAAACTAAACAAGGTTATACTAAGAATTTAAACTCGAAAATGAAAAGTTTACCTTCGAATTTTGAAGAAAAAGTGAAACCCTAACTTCAATTTGAGGTTCAACTTCTGGACCCCAAACCGTTTTTGATTTTGGCATTTAGATTAAATCAATTAAACATAAACTTAAAGGTGGATGAAGAACGTGGAGCCTTGAGTTTCGTAGCGCCAAAATCAGAAGCAGGTTCTAATTTTCCCCAAATTAATTGGCGGGTTTATATTCCCCCAATTTTGGTGAGTTACAGATTATTTGCAATTTACAAAATAAGTCCTTATGTTGTTTTTATACTACTTATATTGTCACATTTTTTAAAGCTTAATTAAGATATGAATATATATATATATGATGTCTAAACCGGATGTGTACAATTAGAGGTGGCAAAACGGGCGGGTCGGGCGGGCACGGGCTAAAATGGGCACGGGCTTAAACGGGCACGGGCTAAAGGGCACGGGCCAAACGGGCACATGTTATACAAATTGTTTAATAAAATACCTAAAACGACGAAATAAATTCTTTAAACGCAATATCTTATTTATATTAAAAAACTTAAATATATTATATATAAAAATTCTTTAAACGATCGTAATCTTTAAAAATGTGCCCATTTAACCCATCTTTTGCTTTCGGACACATTTTGCCACCTCTAGACTACATGTGTATAGTGACGAGATTTTTTAGTACCATATATTATAATGATTTTGCGGTTAACCTTTTCATATAGCTTTTGGCAATTCTCATTTGGCAAGTCTTCATCATCATTTGAGATGACAAAAAGACCATACGAGTTATTGTTTAACGATTTGGAATTGAAATGTGTATCAAAATTGGGTTGAATATGTAAAAAAAATGTACATATTAGGTAATTTTAAAAACAATAACAACAACATACCTAATTTCGCCTGAACGAGTTATCTGAAATGTAGCAAATCCTACCCCTTACCTTTAGGATAAACCCGGGAGTAACGAAATTGCTTTCAGAGGGCTTCCGGCCAGTGATAATTTTAGAAACAACATTATGGGATATATTTTTAACGCGATGTTTGATAGTTAATCTGAAGGTTATATTTTAGCTCGGTTTTGACTTGTTTAAAACTATTTAGGAACAAAAAAATTATGTTTATGGTAAACTTTGTTTATGTTTGTTCATAAAGCTCATGCTTGAGCCCTTATTACCTTAATGATTTTTAGCCCATGCATTGATTCTTAGCCCATGTTAGTTGTCTTTATTGTGCAAGACTTGTGATGTCTTTATATTTGATCATTAATAATACTTGAGCGTTGAGATTTACTAATTCTATCATGGTTATCATCTACCCTACACACCCACCGAAAATCACATGCCTCATCATGCTGGTTTGAAGCGGATTATTAAGTATGTTCGTGGTACTATTGATCATGGTCTTCAGTTGCATGTTTCTAGTACCACTCAACTTACTTCATACACCGATGTTGATTGGGTAGGTTTTCGAGTCACCCGACAAGTTCCGGGTATTTTGTTTTTCTTGGGGATAATCTATTATCATGGTCTGCTAAACGACATGTTATTGTATCTCGTTCTAGTGTAGAGGTCGAATATTAGGTTTTTGCTAATGTTGTCAACGCATGTATTCATAATCTTTTGCGAGAATCACATACTCATTTGCATACTACTACGCTTGTTTACTATGAAAAAGTCAGTGTCGTTTATCTTCCTACTAATCCGATGTAGCACCAGCCACTAAGCATATCAACATATAAATATAACTTATTCGTGATTATGTGGCTTCTGGGAAACTACGTGCTTTACACGTGTTGTCTCGGTTTCAATATGATGCAAATATCTTCACCAATGGTAGTGCCCTATTTCTTGAATTTCTATCTAGTTTGAACATCCAAAGACCTGTCATTTCAATCATGAGGAAGAATTAGCAAAATGATTAAATGCACTGCTTATTATTTACTATCGGGCTTAGCCCATGTTAGCTATATATTTAGTCGATCCCAAGTTGCTCACAAAAGATCTAAATGTATAGAAGGCTTGACCTCAATAAAATGAAGCATGTCTACATCAATATGTCCAATCTTGGTCACGATGTCTATTGTTAACAAATGAGGATTGAGCTCAATTGTTTACGTATGGTACGTAAAGCAAGGATAGGTATGAGTTTGTGGTATGAGATGAAACTAACTGTATAGTAAGGACTCTGAGATAAGAGTGTCTATCTAGAGTCGGGTAACACTCACATATAATTAGGGTTTTTAGCTTTAGTGTTGTTTTTGTACTAGCTACAACTAGGGGTGTCAAAAAAGCCGAACCGACCTGGACCCAAACCCAAACCTAAACCTGATTAAGCTTATTTGGGTCGGGTTACTTGGGTCAACCCGAGTAACTCAAATACTAAATAGGGTCGGGTATCAGGTTGAAAATGTTTGGCTAACTCGGGTTCGGGTCGACCTGATCGACCCGAATAAGTGTTTTTAATTTTTTTTCTAATATATCTTTTATAAATTATCTAATTTAACTAGCTCAATATGTAATTTATTACCATTTGACTCATATTCGGGTTGACCCATTGATTATTGCCTTTTTAGGGGTCAAATAGTCAATTCAGTAGAGGTGGCAAAACAGGCGGGCTGGGCGGGCAGGGGCACGGGCCAAAACAGGCACGGGCTAAAACGGGCACAGGCCAAACGGCAAATTATAATTCGGGCCAAACGGGCATGGTCGAAAACGGGCACGGGCCAAACGGGCGCGGGCTAAAACGGGCAAATTGTAATTTGGATCAAAACGAGCACGGGCCAAACGGGCACGGGCTAAAACGGGCAAATTGTAATTCAGATCAAAAAGGGCACGGGTCAAAATGGGCACGGGCCAAAAAGCAATACAAATAAACTTTGATGACAACCATACTAACTACACTGTTGACAAAACTAGCATGATAAAATCAATACAAAAAAGAGCATATGTATTCCAATTAGAAAAATGAAGACCAAGTCTGACTCAAGCAAGTGCTAGGCCCACGATAGACCACTGAATAATAGGAGCACTATTGAAATCAAAGGGTGATTTCAGATGTATGTTTCAAAGTGAGTGCAGTTGCAGCAATTTACATGATAGCATCTATAGCTGAACCGAAATGGTTAATATATCAAAAGTTGGTCACTGCACTCAATGCAACCTTCACATATACACTCCGAAAAGTAGTATAAAGCTTCAAAATCTTTTGAACCGTAATACTGGAAACATATTTCGAATGACCGGATGCATTTAAGATGCATTTAGCAAAAATCGGTGTTTTTTTTTAAATTAACAGTACATTGAAAAAATCCATAGGGTTTCCGGGCACCCGTGAAACCCCCTAGCTCCGTCCATGACTTATAGACGACATAAGTAACCTATGACACTCGTATTTTAAATGCGAAAAAGCATGACAAGAGTTACCACCAAATCATGAGTCGTACCTTGAGACTAAGGGTGTGTTTGGGTTTGTTATAGGTTTCGGATTTGAATTAGGTTCTCTAATAATGACTTGAAAATCAACATCTTTTAAAGTTTAATTTTGTAAAACACATAAAATAAGCAACAAGTAAAACATTGAATTGTAAAGATTTTATGCTCGAATAACCTTTTATGTTTAATTATAATAATACCTAGCCGAATATGCGTCTTATAAAAGTTGATATTATAGGACCCATAACTAAGCGTCATATTAAAATACAATCTAATAAGACCAAATAGAAAAAGCGTCTCATAAGATGTAATATAATAGGACCTTTATAACAAATGTCCTATTAAGTTATATCATAATGAGACCATATCTAAAAAGTGTCCCATAAAATGTGTTATAATAGGACCTTTATATCAAATGTCTTATTAAGTTATATCATAATAAGACTATATTAAAAAAGTGTCTCATAAATTAACTTAATAGGATTCACATAAAAAGGGTCCTATTTAAAACCACTATAATAAGACTCAAAATTTAATTGGTCCTATAAAACGTTTTTTAGGACCTCATTCAAAAAAGCGTCCTACAGAAAGGTCCTATAAGCCCTCTTTTTTTGTAGTGCGTGTAGTTGAAATGATGCAGTCCGTCTCTTAGAATAATGCTCAAGAACTCTCCCGAATACACTTCATGAGGGAATGAAGAACACCTTCCCATGTTCACATTTTTCTTCCCCGATGAACGTGTATGAAGCTCAAGAACCGAAGCACACCAATATCCAAGAACTCTCCGAATACACATCATGCCCGGAGAGAAAACACCTCCGAATGTTTGTGGTAAACAATGGCTTTCTTCCCGATGATCGTATGAAGCTCAAGGACCCGGTACACATTCCCAAAGAGAGAACAACCGATAACATTAAAGAAGCAGGCCGAATCATCGATTATCTCGCGGATGACAATCTCTGCGGATGTCAACTCCGAATAAGTGATTATATCTCGAATCATCGATTAAGCCCTCAAGTGAGACAAATGGCGCCCCTAATGTACACAATTCTCTCCCGATGATTGCGATAACATCGAGATCATCACACACCAAGGTACCTCTTTTATCTTCGAAACTTTCATTTACATCACTTCCCCACGCCGTTGGAATAATAACACTAAAAGCCTTGATGAGTAAAACCTTGAGTTTCTATGCGGTCATGACATTTGTTTTCCGGGATATCTTCAATCACTTAGAAGTATTAAGCTCATCAAGTTTACTCGCCATGAGTCAAACCTTGAGTTTCTCCGAGGTAATAACATTTGTCTTCCGGGATATCTTCGCCACTTAGAAGTATTAAGTTCATCAAGTTTACTCGCTTTGTGTTTATATGTGAGTCTCCTTCCCCCTTGCTGGTTTTGATACTTCAGAATCAGCAACTCTCTGTAAACCCCATATACTTGAAATCTTTTGAGAAGAACACATGTAATCTGGTGGGAATCAACTTGCTGAGGTAGAATGTGAGCAAGTCTAATTGGGGATTAAATCAAACACTTCACCCTCCCCCAATTAGTGCTCTCCCCTAAACCGAAAATCCTTTGGATAAATGCTTGAATTAAGAAGAAGTCTTTAGATCTTTAAATGCAACTCGTCTTTAGTCTTCTAACATGTAGCAGAAAATGTAGAACAGATCAGACTCGACCTTCTTCAAGATTGTCCAATTGGGGAATAGAAAGTCAACATCTTCAACTCACCAAATGCATTCCCGTTAACTTACAAATAACAAATCCCCTTAAATCAAATCCCTCCCAATCAAACAAGAACAGAAAGATGTTCATCAAGGAAATTATCAATCAGCCCGCAACGAACACAAGAAATGGTAATACCAAGCAAACAATCACATCAAACAAGAAAAGAAGGTTGTTCGGAATCATCATGTTGATGTGCACGTGAAGCATTAACCGGAAGCACTTGTCTTTAAACTCATCAGCCCGTGTGAAGATGTCAACCAACGGCTCTTAGAAGAAACTCCATGTAGAAATGACCCGATAAGAAGAAGCTCGGTTCTTACATGAGTTTGGAGCCGTTTGACCATTTATTCTCTAATAACAATCAACCATGCAAAAAATTCACACTTCTTCTCCCCCTCAAGAATTGCATACGGAGATGCCATTATTGACTAAATAAGTGAAATCATCCAAAAGTATTCTATTCACACTTCTCCCCCGCAGAATTAGCACATGATGTCGCCATCGTCATTATAGTTGAGCAAGTGGAATAAGAAAACAATCAATGGTAGTCCGGTTCACTTGATGACTGAAGCGCATGGAAAAAGTATGAAGCATGTTGATGAGAATGGTCATAATAAGAAGATTTCTCTTCTTCAGAAGATAAAGCGCACTGACACGTACACTTTTCTTTTCTTTGAGGAACGAGGCATGAACTGTTGTGTTCATACGTCATAAGAAGATTTCTCTTCTTCATAAGATAATGCGCACTGAAACGTACACATTTCATTTCTTTAGAGTACGAGGCATGAACTGTAGTGTTCATACGTCATTGTCTCTCTTTTTTCATCCTCTTATGGCAAACATATAATCAACCCCATTATCATTCAATAGGCTTTTTTGTCGTGACAGCTGATGGAGAAAACCCAATATGATGAATTTGACACTGAAGTAAACTACCCCGAACTCATGACTTAAACTTGCACATATGTAACAAAGAGCGGTGCCGATTTCCATTAGCATCTCTAAGTACTCTCTATGTACTCTATACTCTTCAACCAACCAACCATCAAGTATAAGACGTGCATCACCTCTTGAAAACCCACAATTCAATGTGACACTGAGCACTACAACGTAACTCCTTAAAGTGATAGTTATTTTGTAGTGGTATGAGCCCAATTCCCCCAAGTGGTAAAAGAAAAGGTAAAAGACACCCAACAATAACTAGATTTCCAAGTCTTTGTTTTTGAAAATAAGCTCGAACAAGGATCATGAAGAATCTTCATCCAACCATCCCCAATACCTTCAGATACTAAGTACACTCGCCCGTGATATTTCACTTCAACCTCAAATAAATAATACTGAATTAACGCCGTTGTCACATCTTCTTGTTAAAAGCTCAAATCTAGCCTTCTTTGACATTTAAACGAACTTTGATAATGGTTTCATCCCGGCCATGGTTAAATGCACATAACCTCGTAAACCATGTAATAACCAAACTACCATGACGAATATCCAAACACACATCCAATTCATGAAGTACACCCTTTTATCCCTTCTTCGAAGCAAAAACCGTAGCACCAGCATCAAGTAAGATCCAGAATTACACTTTCTCTTCTCCGAGATGGTTCCATCATTACGGGATTTTACAACTCTAAGGTTTAAACCGAGAAATAGTTTCTTTCGCGTGATTTTACAAAACCAAGAATAAACCGTAAGATAGATCCGAAAATGCACTTTACTAATACCGGGATGTTTCCATTGTCACGGGATTTTACAAGTCTATGATTTAAACCGAGAAATAGGTTCTTTCGCGTGATTTTACAAAATCAAGACAAAACCGTAAACAATGTCAGCTTGAATGTGTTATGACGACTTTGGTTTCAGTGAATATCTGTTTTAGGGGAACATGCAATGTTTATCGGTTCATTATCCAACATCAACAATATCATCAACCATCCAATCAACACTTTGGTAAACACATCATTCACGCATTCTGTCGGCAATTGCAGTGATAACATGAAGAAGTAAACCCGATATGCCAAACTTGATCATGAAGTGAAATTCCCCAGATTTGTTGCTTAAACTTGTACTAATCCTTGTGAAGAAGAAACGGTGTACCCAATGTACAAAACCTCTTGACATTCTCAACTGAGTGAGACACCGAAGTGATAGTTACGTTGTGGGTTAAACGAGAAAGAATCACAACCGTAATTAAATAGCCAAGTCTTTATCACACTCTATAAATGCCCAAACAAGTCATCTTCGCGGAAGGGTAGAAAGAAAGAAGACGAAATAAGTAAATGCGCCCAGAAAAACCTCACTTCAAATCCCAATGAGACACATCGTACAAACAACCTTGTAGTCATCCCTAGTTCAAATATCAATTCAAGCCGTAAAGCAAAATTCATCGTGAAGATGCATAAGCCAAAGTACCAATCTCATAACATAGCGATTCTCATCCTCAAATCTTAATTCATCAAATATCATAACCCAAATCACATAAGCAAATCTCATTTTCACAAATCTCGTCATCAAAACTCATCAACAAGTCTCATCAATACGATCCAATTTAGAGAAGCACATCACTCAAGCCCAAGTAGCAAGATTTGTGATCAACATACAAGATCAATATTCAAAATTTGTAATATTTGAAAATATTACCAAATCTCACGGCCAAAATACATGGCCAAAATACTTGTGAATTTGTCTTTAAGCCCAAAAATCTCACGGCCAACATTTAACCTCATGATTGTTATGTCACTACAACACATAGCCCATAATAAACGACCCATCAAATAATCCATACCATATACAGTCCACACAAGCCCACGAGTAGAAAATTACATCCACAGATCCACAACAAACCCTAAATGTCCGGATATAATACACCCATTAACTCACGTCTAACCCTAAAAACACAAAATCTTAATCCGCCTCTCTTAAAAATAACGTCTCTCTCACCTCAACAACAGATCAAGATCTCAAAATAAATCATTTCTCAACCCATCTAAGATAACAAAACACCATTAATCAATGATCGAAACCCACTCAAACAAATATAACCGTATCCTATCTAATTTACATTCACAGCTTTAAACACTCCACTCACCATTTTCATGGTCACAATATGCATCAACAATTAACACGAGGCCTCGCCACAAGGATGGCTCAAGAACCTTTAAACGTACCAAAGACTTATGCCACAGGGATGGTAGAGGGAATGAGACACGGCTTCCAGAGCTTTTTCATAACTCAGGTAGGTTTAATCTTTGTCATTTGTTGTTTTAGAGTCATAAACGAGCCAAAGAAATTGGGTAAACAATCTTGTTTCACTCATTTCTTTATTTCGAATATTAACAATTAAATGGATTAATGATGACATACGTTCACGAAAGCAAGTCTTTGAAACAATTAAGACCATGGAACGTTTCTGAGATCTTTGATAAGTTGAGTCCGTTTGGTTAGATGTATTCGCTTCAGAATATGGTCAACGAACGAAACAAAGACAGAAGTTGACATTCTTGTCAAATTTCTCTTTTTGATATTCGAAGAAAGAAAGAAGATTAACTTCTTAATGATCAGTGATGTTATATTACTTTCGTTTGCATGACTTTAATAGTCTTGTATTTTTCTTTGAAACCCACGAAAGGACAACTGAGATCAAATGAGTTTCTATTTATGATTTTGTTAGATATGAGTTGAGGAGGTTGAGGTTTTGGCTGAGATTTATTGGTAATGAGATAGGATATATGTTGATGAAGTTTGTAAATGTCACGGAGTTGTTGAGATGAATTAGTTGTAACATGTTATAATGTAATGAGACCCATGAACCAATGATGTTAGATGCTAGCAGAGGTCGAGGTATAAAAGTTGTGGTCAGTCCTGGTCTTACTAGTCTTTTCATCTTCTTCATCCTTTCTTTAAGTCAAGTCGCTAAAATTTATAGTCAAGAGTCAACTCGCTAGCACCAACTCGCTAGCCCCAACTCTCTTGACCCAACTCGCTCAAAAGCGAGCTGCACCCATAACATATGCGAGTTAAGTAACTCGCATTGAAACTTGACCATAAACCCAACTCGCTTAACATTCAGTGTATCTGGACATTATAACGACTCACATCCAGGAATACATTGAGTCATGACAGTCAATACTGTCAACTCGCTTTCAAAAAAATGACAACTCGCTCAACATTAAAAAAATGTTTAACAACTCGCATAGATGAAATATTAATGATAACTCGCATATATGAATGACCCAGAAATAGCATAATGAGAAAACCATTATTGACCCGTATTTGACCAAGGATAATCAGACCATATGACCACATGTCTATCAATGTTTAACTACAACTATAAAACAGTGAAAGCAGAAAAATAGTTTTAAAAACTTGTTTATCAATGTTTGCCAATGTTTGACCAAGGACACAGAAAACTTGTTTTGAAAACTGAAATCAGTGAAAGCAGAAAACTATTTTTCCGGCAACAAACATTGAATAAATTCAGTAACTAACAAGATTCGAACCACAAAACTCAGCACCACAAAATAACCATGTCAAACCGCATAATAAACCGTTTCAAAAACCATTCGGATCATCAAAACAACACAACCTGGGCTCTGATGCCAATTGTAGGATCGTGAATATTATGTTGTTTGATGATTCGGGTGGTCTAGGATAATGATTAAATAAGAAAGCCATTAGAGATAGATGAAGAGAGTTGAGAGGAGGTTCTTGAAAGAGAGTTGCTTTATAAAATGAAAGGTTTATTCAAAGAAGCCACACCCCTTCCATGGATGGAAGGGGTATTTATACTTACAAACTACACGACCTCCTATCGGCCTGTGGATCAGGGATACAGAGGGTAAAGACCCGTCCTTCCTCCACGGTGTTGCACTACACTATTCTACGCTACAAATTAACTAATTAACTACTACAAAACATAAATAACTACAAATCTACGAGCTAACATATGCTAGACAATAATTGGGGTGACCGACACTTTAACATGGAATTTCCAATTCCTAACAATATTATTCAGTTAAATACGTAAAATCTGAATTGGATCTTAATACCTGTATCCGTAAAGATTGAAATCTCGTATGAAAGACCAAACCTTGTGGTGGATGCATTATGGAAATCATAAGCGCAGATCAGTATTCGACCAAGAAAAAGCAATCCCAGTACATCAGTAGTAGGATTAGTTTTTCTTGGCGAATCTTCGGTCGCAACATCCATTTGCCGAATCTTGATCGTGAAAAGTTAAGACCAAGGAATTGCAAGACCGAGATCGATCGCGATCATACAACTAAAAGGCTCGGTCAAGAATTATTGAAGTGGTATCGAAACCCGATGGTCGCAACCATGAGGTCGCCACGCCAAGATATGGGTTTTGGTAAACAACACTTACAAAAACACCAAACGCTGACAAATCCCATCATTGCCTACGGTTCAGTCAAACGTCGGTCCTTTAACAACATACTCCTTTTACGGAACCTGCATTATGTACCATGTTTAAATATAATAAGAATAACTTCAAACGAATACATCCAAAAAATGACATAAACGGTGACTGGCCCAAACCAAAATAAGCTCGTAACCGATGCTGACCCAAAACCCAACCCGGTAGATAATATGAAAAGTTAATCCCTTTTTGCATACAGTTCTAAATACGTAGACCGAATACTACGTAGACATACGTGTATTTCTCACTTAATCCACGATTTCACTAACACGTCAAAACTAACCGAAAAACATGAAAAATGATAACGAATGAGACTCAGATATATGTATACAATAGCGATACCAGGCAACCAACATGGCTGCAGTCACACATTCAATGTGACTGCCCTGCCACGATGCGGGCCAAGGAAATGTACACGTGTTAATCAACATATTATCATCATCGCCAATAGATTGGTAGAAGCCTAAAATTCAAGCATACAATAGCGTCACCAGTCAACAAACAGTGCCCACAGGACTTGTGGCTGCGTTACAATAAATGCCCCGACAAGATAACACCATTTTAAAGGTTTCAATTATTAGTTGGTGCGCAAAGAAGGCAAACCTTTTGTGCGTCAATTACAACTTCTGTGTACACAACATAACCTTGCTTTGAAGAAACAAAGTGGCAATACAAAGAGGTAAGAGGCACGTAAAAACATTCGGTTAGGCCACATATTTCGGGCCACAAAGGCAATAGCTAACCCACAACACCTACCATTCAATAATCTAACCCTTTACATTGTTAGATCAACAATTATTGGGGTGGTGCTCAAAACCCCATGGTTGCAACCGTGAGGTTTTTGGTAGACAACACCATAATAGACATGCAACAACAAAATTCAACCATAAAGGACTAATATGAAACTGTGGAACGGTGGAAAGAATGATCGCACCTACTCCGAAAATGAAAGAAAAACCAACACACACACAAACCTTGATTTGAAGAAATGAAGCGCCAATATAAAGAGGTAAGAGGCCTGTAGAAACATTCGTTTAGGCAACATATTTCGGCCCACAAAGGCAATAGCTAACCCACAACACCAACTCCCCATCTTATAATACAATATAAATGTTACTAAAAAAGTTTAGCAACTAACCGACATTTGGGATTCATTGCCTACAGTGCAGTCAATTATTGAAGTGGTGCTCAAAACCCCATGGCTGCAACAGCGAGGTCGTGATAACGCTCAGATTGTGCATGTTTCTAGTAGCGTTATGTGTGCTTTTATATATGTTATTTGGTTATATTTGCATGATTATAGTGCTTAAACGCATCAAAAGATGTTTGTCTAGTGTTTATAACCAAGTGCAGGGAAACGGAAGGAAAGTAAAGAAATATTCAGCAAATAGAAGATTCCCATTTCAGTGAAGCCAGAATCAGTATCTCAAGGACCTTTGAATACCATAGTGATTGAAGAAACAAGTTCTACAAGATAAAGAGAAGAAAAGATCAAGTTTCCGTAACTCAGGAAATCTAACCGGATCGGTTACAAGTGTAACCGGATCGGTTGGAATTTATCCAGAAACACCAAAATACCATCACCAACTGTTCGGTCGCCACCAGCAATCGGAACAGTTGGCCCCTTTTGTAGAAGACCAACCGGATCGGTTGGTCATATAACCGATCCAGTTGGAGAAGCTGCATCTGCCAAATCTTCATCACTAAGTTTCCCCTTTGCATCCAAACGATTCTAGGTCCTTCTCTTGATGTATTCTAGTCCCTTCCTTACTCCTTGGAGGCCAAGTTCAGCAATTAATACCCTAGGCTTTGGAATTAGTATAAATAGAGGCCATTTGTGAGCATATGAGACACACACTTCCAATACTAATCTCTCTACTCATCAAACAAAGCTTTAAGCTCTCAAATTCGTCCTTAGAAGTTCAGGAAAGTTTGGAGTTCCAGAAGTTCCACATTTGGAGGCCAAATCACCAAGAAGTCTACCCCAATACTTTGGGAATCATTACTTCACCATTTGTAATCTTATTCCAAGCATTGTAAGACTTTTAATCATGTTTTCTAATGTTCAAAGTTCTGAGTTTATGTTCACGTTTGCTATGAGTGGCTAGTTTCTTTATACACTTGCTTAAATGATGTTGATTATCATATGATTAGTTAGTGATTGTGTTAACATGTTTTAATTCAATTTCAAGTTGATTCTAAGATCCAATTGCGCTAAAGTTTCATAGTGACATTTATTGATCAAGTTTGATTAGTTGATAGTAATCGTGGAGGTCGAAAGAACTTATTGTTATTCAACTAGTCATAATCATTTTGTCTATGGATGATTGTTTTTACCCATTATTCTTGATTATTCAAAGGGACTAAGGTGTGGTTGTAATAGAAACGCTTTTTGATTATCAAATTGGATTGGTTGGAAACATCTAAAAGGTCGTAAGATTAGTTGTTGAGAATCAATTGTAGCCTTTTGTCTATGATCGGTTACCTTTTGTATTGACCATTTCTTAAGCAATTTGATGAAACAAATGGATGTTTTTGTGTTTAAGTTTATGTATGTAGACTTATGAAACTTGAATTGATCTTGAATTGATTGGGTAAACGTAATGCTTGTTTTTATGAACTAAAATCTTGACGAAGGTTTAACTTGTAAGAACAATAGATTAGTTTTCCAACTAATTATCATAACCAACATGTTAAGAGGTTAACACAATCACATTAATCTATAATATGAAACTATTTTAAGCAAGTGTAGTTTTTAATCATCTGAATTTCATTATATCTATTTGCTTCGTTATATGTTTTGGATAGACTCGTTAATTCGAACTTGTATTTAGATTAACTCAAATCCTGAATCCATCCCGACTTACCTTCATAATCTTGCTATAACGGACGAGTATACTTGCTCGTATGTGTTATTGGTAATATTGGTAATTCACCTTTATAAATTTAAAACTTGTACAAACGTAGCACATCAGTCGCCACGCCAAGATATGGGTTTTCGCAAACAACGATTCATGAAACACCAAACGCCGAGATCTCATAACTCAGACATGCATTATGGAAATCATAAGCGGTGATCAGTATTCGACCAAGAAAACGCAATCCCAGCACATCAGTAGTAGGATTAGTTTTCCTTGGTCGAATACCGGTCGCAACATCCATTTTCCAAATACCGATCAGGAAAAGTGGAGAGCAAAGAAATGCAAGACTGAGATCAGATCGCAGTCATACAGCTAAAAAGGCTCAGGTCAGCAGTTATTGAAGTGGTACTCAAAACCCCATGGCTGCGATCGTGAGGTCGCCACGCCAAGATATGGGTTTTGGTAAACAACACTTACAGAAACACCAAACGCTGACAGATATCATCATTGCCTACAGTGTAGTCAAACGTCGGTCCTTTAACTACATACTCCTTTTACAGAACCTGCATTATGTAGCATGTTTAAATATAATAAGAATAACTTCAAACGAATACATCCTAAATCAAATCACAACCAATAAGACCTTCAATCAAAATCGTATTTAAAATATTGAGAAAGAAAACTAAAATAGAATCTAAAACAATGACCTCAAAATTTCTCGTAGCTTTGGTTTTACCAAATCCACCGCCACTTCGCAGCAAAAATGATTATGCAGTGGTGGATCTGGATATGGATATACATGTTCTGTGATGTGTTTCTCTCAACACACGTGTATTCAACGTAATGACATACCCCCGGCCCAAAAGATGATAATGGGTAACTGGCCCAAACCAAAATATTACTAAAAAAAGTTTAGTATACATCACCGACATTTGAGATTACTATAGATATAGAATGCCTTTTTCATTTGTTATCAATATATTTTATTGCCTTGCAAAAAAAGAAGAAGAAAAAGTAATATTCCAGGTAGAATCGGGTGTTTAGTCAAGAAACACATATAGCCACAACTAAAGTAGTGTTTAAAACTCTACTAAACGACAAAATAAATGATTTTCAATGTTTGACGACAATATCGTCACTAATACTTTTTCAAACTTTGAGTATGTCTTTCAACGTAAATATTTGGTCAAAAAAAGAAGTAGGAATTTTCTTGGCCCTACACACCGGGGATGAAACGTAGAGGTCATTTTAGTTTGTACCAGAGTGGTTCATCGTCAAAAGAACAACAATGGCTAGTAGCATTTCCTATTGATTTGTCTAGGGAATGGGATGTAAAAGAAGGCTTTATCGTCTAAAGGCAGTGGTGAGTTTTCTCACTATACCTCACTGTTCTTTTATCACGCTTGGTTTCTTATTCATGTTTCATAAATTTCGTACATAAATATATAGTTGTTGTGACTAGTTTTTTAGAACGACGACCCTATCTTAAGGGAGAACAAAGAGTAGGAGCAGAGTTGGGAATCATTTTGATTCCAAATTAAAAGACTAGTAATGTGAAGGATAACAAATGTTATATATTTCAGAGCTAGATCGGTTTTAGATGAACAATTCAGAATTGTCTCAATAAAAAAAGATGGATTTGAGCCTAAAAAAGCCATTCTCGTTCGTTATCAATTAGGTCTCAGTGGGAACATAAAAATAAAAGAATTAGCTAAGTCCCAAATTGGACAAATGATAGGTCAAGATTTATTTGATGTTTGAACCTGTTTTTCAGTTAGCGTCATGTATATCCAGTCCAATGTGTCTTATTGGGCTTAGTATGTGCTTAGTTTCGGTTAATCCTTAGGTTCTTTTTGATTATGTAGAAACTTGGATTATTTTTATCCTTTCTAATCGTAATCTAATTTCAATCAATTTTTTAGGTTAGTTTCTTTATTTTAGAGCTCGGGGAGTGTCTTGAGTTTTTGGTTTGGTTGCATGGGTGGGGTATGTCCGTTCATTTATGTTTACTTCGGGGGGGTTCTCCTCCATCGGTCAATATATTCTTATTTACCAAAAAGAAAGACTAGTTAGGTAGTGTAGGTTAAGCATATTCCAACATTTCGGATAACCCCTTGACATTGGCACCTTGTCCAAGTATGTTCGTCCCACTCTCCAGATCTCACGTCTTCTTTTTTGGAGTACGGGATGACTCGAATGGGCAGATAAAACAAAACCTATCAGTTACGCCTTTAGTGGTCGCCACATACAGCTTTAGTTTATGTTGTAGCATGTGTTATTGCTCTGGTTATGAATGACCCAATCTATCTATGGAACCACCCCTATTTTTAGTAGATGGAGATGCGCACCTAAGAAAGCGCATAATATACCTACATGTCGGCCGGTGTTAGGCCAGAGATAGGGACCATGAAAATAATGTGATTCAATCGAACCTTTTCTGGCAATTCCTAAGGCAGAAGAGGGATGCTAATAAGCTAAAAACTCATATGGAAAACAAGAAGGGGTTGAATAGTTTTAACCGTTTTTATGCCTTTTTAAGAAAACTTTAGAAATTCGATCGTTGATATGAAATCAATGCAAACAATATATGTATACAAGCACAATAACTAATAATCAAATGCGGAAAGTAAAGGAAAGATCAAACCAATCAACACGATGATTATAGTGGTTCAGTATAAAGCTCACTTCTTCACCCTACTCCACTCCCCGAGTACCCAACTCGAGACTTCACAAGCACTATATCAACAAGCTCCCTTTCACTTAAGAAAACCTTACAACGTCGCTTATCTTCTTTTCTGATACTAAGCTAAATATCGAGTCTTTCCCAAGGCAAGGCGAACCTTATCACTCAATATATTTTAAGGCCCCTAAACTACTAACCACACTCACCAAGATGTTGTATGATGATGTCTACCCAAGTTGGTAGATGATGGTGATGTATGCTCATACACAAAACATATACAAAGTATAAAAACTAAGTATATAATGACACTAAACTAACTACAACACTTTAAAGCTTGAAAGACTTCTTGTGTTCTCACTTGAATTCAAAGTTCAGATTTTTGGATCACTTTAAATGTGTTATAAGTCAAGTGGAATGATCAAAGAGTGTTTAATTATGTTAGAGAATGATAGAAATAAAAATAGTGTGTTTTGTATGGCTTAGAATCATTAGTTCAAACTGTTTGAATGACACACTATTTATAGGTGCAACTTATGCCCTAAAACTGCCTTTCGGTGGATCCGCGGATCCACAAATTGTGGATCCGTCCGTTATAAAAGGAGCGTATTGATACGCTTACGCAGCGCGTTCGGGGTCAAAGGAACTTCCTTTTCGTCGAGCAAGTTTTTCAACACCCTAGGCGATGAACCTAATCGTTGTAGTGTAGTATTAGGGTAAGCCACGGAATTGATATCGTTATCTAGGGAATAGGAATGCTAGTGAGAAGTTACTACGCTAAGGTTGGGGTTGAGGAAGATTATTTTTATCTTTTATGTTTTTAGAAAAGGAAAAGTACGAATCTCGGGTTTGGATTTAGGGGTTGGTATTTCACCGATTACTCTACTATTATCTAATTATCTAAACTAAGGTGGTGGTAGTCTATGTCTAATTATTGTGTACTGTATGATAGTTTAAAGATGTGTTTACTTAGGTTTTACTACTCCTTAATTATCTCCTATTGGTGGTTGAATTGTCACGTCCTTATTCCTAATTGCGTTGTGTGTCTAAAGTTGTAGGGTATGCGTTTCTCCATAACTCTTTGAAGTTACCAAAGGGTCTCGCCTACAAAACCCACAAGGGATGATAAACTCTAACTCTAAGGCCTCTTTGGATAGTTTAGCTTACAACAACTCAAAGTGCTATAACCTAAGGTTCACAAAGATTAATCAAGCATTATACACAATGAATGACCTATCGCATTAATAGATCATTAATCAACTAAGATAAGAAACAACCAATCAATATTCAATAATTAAGTTTCATATTCCTAAGCAAACACACAAGTAAATAAGTTTGACATGGAGAACATGCAAGCATACACACAAATAATTGAAGACATAATTAAATTAATGAAGTAAACAACTTATCTTGGTGTAAGATAGGGTTTAGAACCCTAAAATACGACATTGGTTCGGTTTAGGTTTTACTCCAAAAGTTTACCCAAAAGACTACCCTCTAAACCGAAAAATTGGATTCTATAGATAAGGTTACATGTGCGACGGCGTCACCTTATGATTTGTGACGCCGTGTCGCCGCCATTAGGGTTTCGCTCTTGGCCAAGTTAATCTTGCGACGGCCACCTTATGCTTGTGACGCCGTCTCTTTAGCTTCGGACGCCGTCTGGATTGAATCTAGGCCGTCTGAGTTGCGATGGCCTACTCTTTTAAAGCCCGATCGTCCTTCAAAACTAGCAATTTCTCTTCCGAGTCGTCACAAATTCCTCCGACGGCGTCATAGACAAGCAAAGGACGTTGTCCCCTTGTAATTTAGCGACTTGAGTGTCTCGATTCTTGACTTTGGCCATTTTCTTCATATATCCGCGCCTTTTCGTCCAAATAAGTGCCATTACTACGGTTTGCCTTCAAGAGACCTAAAAGTGAAAAGGAACGATATTAAGCAATAACGGATACAAAGTGATCAAATAAGGGCTTAAACGGCCCCTAAAAAAGGTACATTTTAAAATCTTATAAAATATCCCTACACTTGGTATTTGCTTGTCCTCAAGCAAATGTGCTTTTAGCCAATTAATTTATAAGTTAGGGTCATGAAGCATTGGTTTAAAACAGTCCACAACACATATAAGCCCCAAGAAAGTCATAACAAGCACGGAATTACATACTAGCACCTCACATGGGGTGTTTGGATACTCACATCTCTCGTGTATATGAAATATAACTAATTGGAAATGGAAGATAAACACTCATTAACCGGTCCTAGTACATAGATTACCATAGGCTTGAGAATAAATCAAACCTCCATCGCTTTGGCGTAAGCACCTAGGAAAGACTATCAAAGAGGTCTATAAAGGGTTGTAACGTTAGGCTTACGGTAGGGAAACAAAGGGTTTTGTGGGATAGGCTTTTTTAGTGGTGGCAAGTCAAAATCTCAATGTTACATGCATACGAAGAATGGCGTTGCTAAGCCAAGACTCGACACTCTAAACTCTAGATAACCGAAATAAACAAACATAAATTTAAAGATAGATGTGGGATGGTAGCCCGCATGTTTTTTTTTTTTTTTTTTTTTTTTTTTCACTTAATTTTTTTTCTTTTTCTTTTTCTATTTTTTTCGATTTTTTTTTTTTTTTTTTTTTTTCATACACTTTACTCTACCATCCTCTACGATAACATCAAAATAATAGGATTTATAGCACATCCCTACACTTGAGTTTTATTACTCTAACACTAATATGACCCGAATTGAAAAGATCAAAACACTTGGAGTACGTTATTACGCAAATAAGGGAATTGGCATGCCCTTTAGTCATTTAAAACTTTAACTTTTCCCATGAGTCCCAATCGTCCCAAAACGTGTACAAAAGATATGACTCAACTTAGCAACTCATGCAAGCAACTAGATAATTGAACTAAGGGTTTTGGGTGATAACAATAATGCACTAAAAGTGAGTGCATACAGGGTAGGCTAAGGCGATTTGGGTGTATATTTGGGGTGGGGTGTAAACAATGCTCTTCATTGATATTCAAAACCAAACATCACGAGAACCGCGAAAAGGATAGGCTCGAGGGGTTAACTAGGGGTATCGTGTACTAAAGATGAGTACAACGCAGGGGTGTGGGGGAATTACTCAACCGATGTGGAAGAAATAATTATATTACGGGTATCAAACAAGGGTTATCCTAATGCCTCTTATCATTTAGTTATTCCTAACTACACAAGTGTAGTCTTACTAGCGATCTCGGAATGCATCACAAAACAAGTTCTAGAATCTAATATACTACCGGTTCACACTCTAAGCATTAAAGATGAATGCTTTAATTCCTACTAATCTAAGGGCGATCCTCACATTTTGGGTGGAATTTAGGTGGTAAAGGGTTTTGTGCTAGTCATGCAACTTCCTATCCGTGAGACGCTTTTGTTAAGACTAATGGCCCACTCCTATATATCATGAAAAATTTTAAATTTGGTGCCAAAATTACCCTAACCGACATTTTCTCATGGATTATTACACAAATACAATTGACAAAGCAAATAATCAAGGATAAGTATAGTTTCAAAGTTCCCGCTTTATTTTCCTCCCTACATTTAAACCGAACATTGTCCCCAATGTTCCCGAAAGTATCAAAGTTATGATAATAGAAGGTAATGAAAACAAAAGAAACTAATACTCCCCGATTAACTCGGTAGGATCCGTGTGTGAAGTAGTGGTTAAATCCTTTCCAAGAAGAATGTATGCGTGAAAAGCTCCTTCCAACTTTATGTATCTTCTTCTTGATAAACAAAACCTTCGCGTAAAATCGGCGGTAATAATATATATAAGACTCTCTTCGAACTAGGATATAATGCTTGTGGAATGGATGTTTACGAATTTCTAAGAAAATTAAGACCGAAAATTCCAAAATTTTAAGTAGCTCGAAAACGAGAAAAGTAATCGATGTTTTACTCCTTCCCGACGCCGTCAGTTGCAATCTGACGCCGTCAGTTATCCCGACAAAACCGGTCTCGCGATTTTCGGAAAAATTCGAAAATTTACATCTTTAGAATCGGAAAATTTCGCAAAACATCCATTATGACTCGATACAAGCATTTGACTCGAACAAACATGCAAATATAACTTTTAATTAATTGTTATTCTCATGTTCACGTTTCTTATGAAAACGTGTGTAATCCTCCCTACACTTATCCTTTATGTAAAATACCTTTATATGCAATTAAGACGAGGTTAAAAACAAAATAAAGCATTTTACAAATTTAAACATGAGATTAAACAATCAATAAAAGATATATGACACAAACAAGCAAACAGTTAAACATGGGTTGCCTCCCAAGCGCTTTTCTTTATTTAAGAGTCTTGTAGCTAGACTCGTAGTCGTGTCCCTACGCTGTTCTAATCTTAGAGGCCCATTCGATCTCCTTAACTCTTCTCTCATCACGAATATATTCGGGGCCTAGTTCAAGACAAGCAAAGTAGTAGACTTTGTTCTTCCGCCTACTTGAATGCCGGAATGTTATCTACATCTAAATTATCCATGCCTTCAAACTTCCTATTTTTGTGGGGCATTATATATTTGACACTCTCGGCTTCATTTGAGAACTCGACTATTCCCTTCTCTCGATCATAAACCATCTTAGACTCTTCTATAAATGGTTTTCCAAGTATCACATCTCATAGAAACCCATCAATGATGCCCTTAACATTTTCCAAAATCATGAAATCACACATATATGTGAAGTTACCTATGAAGACATGCAATCCCTTAACCCTCCCCACATAGTTACTTGCTTTCATAGGGCGAAAGGGGTCCCTCATAGGTTCTAGCTTTTTGCTCATGATCCAATTGTAATAGAGCCTAGACATTAAATTCATGGGTGCCTTATAGTCAATGTAGGTGTGATCCCTATATAAGTATCCAATCATGCACGGTATTTTGATGTTTTTAGGGTTTCCCTTCCTTATGCGAGGCTCGAAAGGTGGTCTTGGGAAGTTAACTACGTTATAGTGATAAGCGGTTTCCTTCCCTTTAGGGTATGAATCAAAATACTCCCTAAGTTCTTCCTCCTCCTTACTACCCTCCATAATTTCTAATACCTTATAATCTCCCTCTTCTAGATCATCATCCGAATCACTTGTGGTCGAATCACTATCTAAAGGGCGATCGGATTCCTTAAGGGCTTCCTCGAGCGTATTTTCAATTATCTTATTTAATTTCCTAAGCTCTCCAATTTCGCTAATAATACGGGCTCGAAGTTGGTTGGTAGAGGCTGGGTCAAGCAGTGGGTATTTGTTTGGTGGTTGGTTGATGAGTGGTGGTTGGTTATCACCTTCCATGATGAAAAGTGATGGGATTTATGAACAAAGGTCACGAAGAAGGGGGATAGACTAAAAGAAAGCTAAAAATGAGAAAAAAGTTTACTTGATAGGAATCAAGCAAAGAAACCTAAACGAGATGGACTACTAACTAGCTATTCTATTCCCGGCAATACGCCAAAAACTTGATATGCTTACGCAGCGCATTCTCGGGTCAAAGGAACTTCCTTTTCGTCGAGCAAGTTTTTCAACACCCAGGCAAGGAACCTAATCGTTGTAGTGTAGTATTAGGGTAAGCCACGGAATTGATATCGTTCTCTGGGGAATAGGAATGCTAGTGAGAAGTTACTACGCTAAGGTTGGGGTTGAGGAAGATTATTTTTATCTTTTATGTTTTTAGAAAAGGAAAAGTACTAATCTCGGGTTTGATTTGGGGTTGGTATTTCTACCAATTACTCTACTATTATCTAATTATCTAAACTAAGGTGGTGGTAGTCTATGTCTAATTATTGTGTGCTCGTATGATAGTTTAAAGATGTGTTTACTTAGGTTTTACTACTCCTTAATTATCTCCTATTGGTGGTTGAATTGTCACGTCCTTATTCCTAATTGCGTTGTGTGTCTAAAGTTGTAGGGTATGCGTTTCTCCCTAACTCTTTGAAGTTACCAAAGGGTCTCGTCTACAAAACCTACTAGGGATGATAAACTCTAACTCTAAGGCCTCTTTGGATAGTTTAGCTTACGACAACTCAAAGTGCTATAACCTAAGGTTCACAAAGATTAATCAAGAATTAAGTACACAATGAATGACCTATCGCATTACTAGATCATTAATCAACTAAGATAAGAAACAACCAATCAATATTCAATAATTAAGTTTCATATTCCCTAAGCAAACACACAAGTAAATTAGCCGGACATGGAGAACATGCAAGCATACACACAAATAATTGAAGACATAATTAAGTTAATGAAGTAAACAACTTATCTTGGTGTAAGATAGGGTTTAGAACCCTAAAATACGACCTTGCTTCGGTTTAGGTTTTACTCCAAAAGACTACCCTCTAAAACTGAAAAATTCGGATTCTATATATAAGATTACATGTGCGACGGCGTCACCTTATGATTTGTGACGCCGCTCGTTTCCGCCATTAGGGTTTCGTCTTGGCTGTTAATCTTGCGACGGCGTCACCTTATGCTTGTGACGCCGTCCTCTTTAGCTTCGGCGACGTCTCGATTGAATCTAGGCCGTCGAGTTGCCACGGCCTACTCTTTTAAAGCCCGACGCCGTCCTTCAAAACTAGCAATTTCTCTTCCGAGTCACAAATTCCTCGACGGGTCGCAGACAAAGGAGTGACGCCGTCCCTTGTAATTTAGCATCTTGAGTGTCTCGATTCTTGACTTTGGCCATTTTCTTCATATATCCGCGCTTTTCGTCCAAATAAGTGCCATTACAGCAGCTTTGCCTTCAAGAGACCTAAAAAGTGAAAAGGAACGATATTAAGTAATAACGGATACAAAAGTGATCAAATAAGGGCTTAAACGACCCCTAAAAAAGGTACATTTTAAAACCTTATCACGTATTTTGTGCAGTCTTTTGCCTAGAAAATTATATAATGTTTGTACTTAAATTAATTAAAAATCATTCATTCTAGAATTACTTGGGCATGAAGGAGTTTAATTAATTTACTCTTGATTTAATTTAATATGAAAGTTATTTGTAAAATCAAAAGTATATGTATAATAGTAAATGCAATAATTTTAAGTATGCTTAAAATTATTTGTTTACTTGAACTCTTTGATCATTCGAGGTAAGTTATAATCACATTATTCATACCTTAAGTGATATACGTCGAAATGTAAACTTACAACTAATAACTTGGTTACGTAAGCGTTTTACGTCGTATAAGTTTATAATTGCCATTATCAAAACCTTTAAAGACCGTAAAATATAAATAACGTTTTTACGCGATATTTGTATTAACAATATCCCCTTTTTTGATGATGGTGAAGCATAAACTCATATTTTGTAAAAACTTAAGTTTGCAAGTTCTTAAGTTATGAGTTTACTCATTTCTCCCCCTTTTAGCTGAAATAAAAAGTGTAGAGTAACGCGGCGGAAGCTATAAGCTTATGCAAATGCTCCCCTTGATGTAAGCTCCCCTAGATTGGGGCACCAAGAAATCGAGCTATGGATTCTTGCTACAAAACAAAGTTAGTGTACATGCACGAGTATGAATATATCTACGACATGACAATAACGAAGTTGAACTAAAAGATAAAGAATCACAAATCACAACCACAACATATACACCACACAATGAGATCACTGCAAGCCATAAGAACACACCAACTAAATAACCACATTTTATTAAGAAAAACAAGGTAAAATTTGACTCAAAGGTCGATGACATAATAAAAATAAGTAAGAAAGAAAAATTAGATAGTCCTAATCATACTAGTGGCTTGAAAAGCCAACGCCTAGTTTGGTGGGTTCACAGGAGGTGCGGGTGGTGCTTGGAAATGATGTTGGATGTAAGCAAACATCATGTTGACTCTCTTCCTAAGTAGAGTGATATGTTCACGGTTGTGATGACAACACATGCACTGGTAGTCATGTAGATTTCATTGATACTCATAAGGTCCAAAATCAAATGGACCTCTTGGTGATGGTGGGTGATATGATGGTTCAACATTTTGTGGTTGAAGCGGGGGGCAACATTTTGAGGGTTCAACTACTCAGAGAATCCCGGTGGATACTCTTAGGTGTTGTTGAAAGTAGGTAGAAGGTTTCTACCAATGAGGAGTGATGAGGATGGGTGAGGGTGTGGATTAGTTGGTCTTGGATGGACATCATGTGAAGATCGTTGTAAGCTCTTAGACGAGGTCTAATATTATATCTAGGAACACATAATAACGAAAGCGGAATATTCAATAAGAATTAACGTTATAATGAACAAGGTTTTTTATTATCATAAACTAACTAACTAACTATAATAAAGATCAAAGACTTGATCTAACACTAACTAACTAAACCCTAGGCATTTTCCCTACGCCTAGGTTCCCACACACACACACCTTTAGACGTCTACATCTTGTATGTACGTGCTAAAACTAATGACCCTATGTCTCTTTATATACTAGAGACATCTAGGGTTTACAAGAGGAATCATAATACAATTAGGAAACTAAATATTCTTTTAAGCATATCTTCTAGAATCTTCCAAATCCTCAATCTTTTTGTAGTTTCCCTTCTTGTCACTTTTAGTCCTTCATGTTTCATTCTTCTTGTTTTGTATCATCAAATCTATAATAGACCCAACAATCTTCCCCTATTTGATGATGACAAAACAAACACAATTCTTGTACGAACTTCCCTAGACGAAGTAGAGAAATTGAGATAAATAAATCTCACCATGAATGAAACAATCTTCCCCTTGACTTAAACATGTCACTCAAACATCTCTTCCCCTTTTTGTTATCAACAAATAGAGAACGTATGCAAATAATGATCTTGACCACCACGAACCAATATCATACTTCCAATCTAAGACTTCCAATGCTTCAAATCGCCCACCATTACGCACCATAGGAAAATGGATCCAAAACAAGAGAAAACTTCAACTAGCAGTAGTAATAATGATCAACAATAGTAAAAATCAAGCACTTCCCTTGAGTGATGCATGTAGATCAACTAATTCTTCAAAATTTGTAGGCTTTATGTAATGATCACTTGTGAAGAAAACCGAGTATAACGAATTTGATGAAGAAGTAGAATTTCCCAAACTTGTGTCTTAAATCTTTACTATCCACTTTAACTCCATACTTATACAAACCAAATATAAGTAGACCGCAATCCCTCGACAAGAATCCTCAACTAGTATGAGACACTGAGCACTACAATGTAACTCCTTCAAGTGATAGCCAATGTGTGCATAGAGCATCATAAGAAAAATCACACATTGCTAGATTCATCAAGCTAGATGATAAGAACACAAACCAAATAATTCCACTTCACCTTCAAATAAGTGATAAATAATCCTCTTCGTAATCAATTCTGCAATAAATCAAATACGAGCCTTTTAAATCCTTTAAGAACAAATAACCAAACTCCTTGTGTGTGTGACCAATCTCCTGTGTGTGTGATATCCAAAAACCATAACAATATGCTCGACTTCCCCTTAATTCCAAATCAGTCCTATTAGCAACACTTTTTCCTGTCACAAAACTGTCACAAAGCAGCTGTTAGCGACACATAATCTGTCACAAATTCATCACCAACCTGTTACTATTGCACTTAGTGACGCTTTTTCTGTCGCTGTACTATCGCAAATCTAAAAGCAGTACTTTGCGCCAAGCAGTACTTTCATTAAACACGAGCAGTACTTTGAAGAAAAACGCAGTACCTTAAAGAAATCAGCAGTACTTTAAAAATCAAACATGCAGTACTTTCGTTTGATCACTGATCCATGGAGCAATCAAATCACCACTTGAATATACCATACTCCTCAATGCTACGCAATCAATTATCAAAGACCACCGAATTTATTTGATAAGAATTTAGTAGTACGAGGTTACTTCAGCCGAATCAATAAATGAAACAATAGTACGAGGTCACAACTTCTTGACAAAATAGTATATCAAGTGACCTCAATTAATTCCACCAATCATATCGTGTCCTCCTTAACAATAAAGTGCACAACTCCATTAGCACGTGGCATCCATAATAAATAATATCTTTCCAATATATAGTCACGTGATTGATAAATAATATCTTTCCAACAAGTGGTATCAGAGCTTGTGTGGAAACTCTGACTAGGAAGAAACCCTACTTCAACAATATTCAAGATGTCGACTGAAGCTGTTCCACCACCCTCAATCACCTCACTCGAATTCCAATAATCAAGAAGGAGAATATGATCTCGGTGCATGAAGATGAGGCAAGATATTGCCATTACGCACCATGCTCTATGGAATATAATTGTGAATGGGAATGAAGTAGTTCCAGATCCCATTAATGTTCCCGGACAACCAAAGCACCAAAGGCAATCTTACCAAAGAAGAACCCTAAGGAATCAAGAAAAGGCACTAAACATTCTCTTATCTCGCCATTCCGGATGGTCATCTTCTCAAATTTCATGATGCTAAAGATGCTAAGCACTCTGGGCTGCTCTCAAGACCAGATTGGAGGAATGAAGCCTCTAAGAAGATGCATGTAAATTTGTCAAACAACAGCTTTAAAACTTTCACAAGAGGTGAAAGAGAGAGTCTTGATGTCGTGATATGATAGGTTTCAAAATCTCCTCAACATGTTGGAGTTATACAAGGCATAAGTATCATTGAGGATGCTAATTTGAAGTTTCTAAGGAGTTTTCCATCTACATGGCATGTAATTGCTACAATGATCGAGGACAACAAGGTTTGATGTCATGGACTTTGATGATCTCTATCATCAATCAAGGTGTATGAGCATGAGATGAGTGGTCAAACAAATTCTAAGTCTCACAAGATAGCTTTTCTATCATCCGAAAAGAAGGCGATGACGTCTGTCAAAAGCATCGATTCTCCTCAAAGCATCTTGCTTCTCAAAGTATCTTTGCTTACAACCCCTTCATATGTTCAAGAGCCCCACCATCTACCACTTTGCACTCGGATGAAGTTGTGTGCTCTTTCTTTGCACAACAAGCCGCTTTACTGTCACTTATGAAGAAGATCTAGCACATCAAGAAGATGCACTTGAAGAAATTGATATCGTGTGGCAAGTTGCTATGATCACCGCAAGGATCAAAAAGTACATGAAGAAGACAGCAAAAGCATTGATTTCAAACCAAAACAAGGAATAACTTTTGACAAATCCCAAATTGAATGCTTCAATTGTCAAAAGACCGGTCACTTTGCAAGGGAGTGCAGATTTGCTAAGTATCAAGCAAACAAGACATCCGAGAAGCCAAAACTTGAGCTCAAAGAAATTCCAATTCTCAAACAAAGGCTTTGGTTGCTCAAGAGAAGTTATCGAAGTTGACCGGAGTGAAGAGTTTGATGATGAACCAGTGACTTACTTGTATGGTAGCAATGGAAGATGTAGTTGAAGAAACATTGGAAGTATTGAGTGAGCAATCGCTTTTTATGAAGAACCCGAACATGCCGCTTTGGAACTGATGATGGCTTTGAAGGATTTGATTGGAGCAAATAAAGTGAAGATGATCATGTTCTTCTTGCAATGGTGGCTACTTCACCAACTCGCCTCCTATCTCTCGAGGTATGCTCAAACTGTTATGATTTTTATCATAAATTACTTAATGATTATGTGATTGAAAGAGATAATTGTGTTAGGGCTAGGTCCGAGGTAGTGGTTATCAAATAACCCTAGAATCTATGGAAGCCAAAATTTTAGCACATGAAACTAATGAAGTAGCTTGGGTGAAAAATATGAACAACAGATTACCAGTTAAAACTTAGTGAATGGAAGCTAAACCAGAAAATTGTCAAATTGAGAAATTGACTAA